>JAPXFQ010002104.1:600000-1139790 GCA_028564705.1 Apricaphanius iberus
AAAATATTATTTATTTATTAATAATTACTTGGTTATTGCTTATCTATTCAGTTCAATTCAATTTTATTTATATAGCGCCAATTCACAACAAATGTCATCTCAAGTCACTTTACAACAAAAGTAATTTAAATACCATTATAAAACATTCTAATCAGTTAAAAGTTTTCTATGTAAGAAATCCCCACAGATTGTGATGCGTCATTGACATGAGTTTGTGCCCGGATCATGCAGACTCCAACCACAGATGTGCCACAGGAATGCGTCATACTGAGCAAGCATGTAGCGACAGTGAAGAGGAAAAACTCCCCTTTAACAGGAAGAAACCTCCGGCAGAACCTGGCTCAGTAAGCGGTCATCTACTTTTAGAAATCCTTGGAACTACCAGTTAACCTGGTAGTTAACTAGTTAATAAAATGTGTCCTGGATAACATCAAAAAACATGCAGGGCAGTTTGCCTGCATGAATCAGGTTGTAGTTTAGTAATGTATTTGGTGTAAGAAAAATCTAATAAAAAAAGAGCACTTTATTCTGACTATGGTTTATGATTTCTATGAATATATTACTGACCATTTATTTCCAGAGCTTGAAGAGGACTGGTACTTACAGACTGTATATACTAACTCATTTAAAAATTGCACTCCTACTTTTTAGTTGCAAAGCTCGACACACAAACCGTACTATTCTAAATTCTAATTATTTGGAATCCCTTTAACTATACAGTACCCTGCTTTTGTAACTATAGTACGTTATGTAAATATTTTTCTTCTGTAAAAATTGTTTGTTTCTGTTCTGTGTCATTTTCTGTTTGTACATCTGTTTTTTGCTGCTGTTACAACCAAATTTCCCCTTGTGGGATGATTAAAGGATTAGATACATGGTAATGGCTCTTTTAAATATCTCTTTAACATCTCTTCTATTTGGTAACATCAATTCCCATTCAACATGGGGGTCAAAATCAATGCAACCCACTGTTAAAAAGGCCAGGTTGTTTCCTATCCGTGCAGTTCTGGCACCCCCTTGTGGCGAGTTTTATTATTATTGTTTAGTTTTAATTAGGCACGTTTTCGGCCACCTAGAGCTAGGACCCCCGCTACTCTCCGGGAAGGGAAACGTGACATGTTCGAGTCTCTCCCACAAATTTGACATATCATGATTCGTGCGTGCATTAGCAAGTAAGTGAATAACTGACGGTTTATTAGTGATTTTAGGTTGTTTTCTGTACGCATAGAGATTCATGTTAAGTATAGTATTCAACTTTATTCCAGTTGCGATCTCAGCTAATTAGCATTGCACAAACAATCTGTAAAATGGAGTTGTTTATTTTTTCTCTGTATTTGTATTTGCAGAAACCACTTTCATGATTACTAAGTAAAGATGTAAAGAGAAAACTGGCCTGGTTATTGCTTAAGAGGACAATATTAGGTTCTAACCGGACTTACTGCAGTGGTTATCACCCCCATAAACCCCTTCATACCAGCATAAATTTAATATGGTCCTTCGAGCCGGATGATAAAGTGCTGCAGATAAAGATGTCCACCCAAGAAAAAGAGCAATCCAGACCCAAACGCTCAATTCAACCCCCACACTACTTAAAAGACTATGAGGTGAGACTAAACAAAACGACTGAAGAAACAGAACTGTCTGAAGATTTAGAGTCAGAAAATACGGATTCTTCCGAAGAATGTTCCTCAGAAGAAACCATTGTTTCCGGTCCGGGAGAGGCAAAATCAATACAACCATCTAATGAGCCGGAAGCAGTGGAAACGTCTAATGAGCCGGAAGCAGTGCAAACAACTGTTGAACCCAACCTTAAAGAAGGGTTTGATGGACCTCAACGCCGTGAGTCCAAGAGTCCACGCCGACAACGCCGTGAGTCCAAGAGTCCACGCCGCCAACGGCATGAGTCTCTCAGTCCACGCCGCCAACGCCGTGAGTCCAAGAGTCCACGCCGCCAACGCCGTGAGTCCAATAGTCCACGCCGCCAACGGCGTGAGTCTCTCAGTCCACGCCGCCAACGCCGTGAGTCTCTCAGTCCACGCCAACGCCGTGAGTCTCTCAGTCCACGCCATCGATGCCGTGAGTCTCAGAGTCCACGCCGTCAACACCGTGAGTCTCTCAGTCCACGCCGCCAATGCCGTGAGTCTCTCAGTCCACGCCAACGCCGTGAGTCTCTCAGTCCACGCCATCAACGGCGTGAGTCTCTCAGTCCACGCCAACGGCGTGAATCCAAGAGTCCACGCCGCCAACGTTGTGAGTCTCCCAGTTCACGCCATCGACGCCGTGAATCCAAGAGTCCACGCCGCCAACGTTGTGAGTCTCCCAGTCCACGCCATCGACGCCGCGAATCGAAGAGTTCACGCCGCCAACGGCGTGAGTGTTCAAGCCCACGCCATCAACGCCGCGAACCCCAGAGTCCACGATCTGAATTCCGTGAGTCTCCCAGTCCATGCCTTCGACACCGTGAGCCCCAGAGTCCACGCCATCAACGCCGTGAACCCCAGAGTCCACGACGTCCCTGTCATTCCCCACAGCAGCGTAATGGCAGATACTGCTATTCTCCTGAACACAACTATCAGTCAGCTGAACATAGGAGACCTGCATCCTCCTACCCTAACAACAGGTATTCCAGTCACTATCCACAACATGACAGACCTGCCAGCAGATACGAGTCCTCCAGATACAATCCACATCAGCGCATGTTCTCGCCATCCCGCTGTGAACAGACATATCGAGGGCCAACCCCAACCATTCCTTATTTCGTGAGTGAAGATCCACGAGAATTCACACGTCTCAAGGTTGCTCTTGATAACCTTTTGCCACGGGATGCTACGCAACAATTCAAATACCAGATTCTGTTGGATTATCTTAAGCTGGAGGAAGCTCTACTTATAGCGGATTCATACTGCAGCAGCCGTTACCCCTACAGCGACACTATGGATGCCCTTAATGAACAATACGGACAGCCCCACCAATTAGCATTAAAGCGTATTGCCCAGCTCATGGATGAACCAAACATCAAGAGCGGAGATACAAGGTCATTTCGGAAGTTTGCTCTAAAGGTACGAGCTCTAGTAGGAATGCTTGATCAGTTGGGCGACATTGGCCTGACGGAGCTAAAATGTGGATCACATGTCTCCAGAATATTAATAAAGTTGCCACACCATCTCCGAGCAGATTTCAAGAGACACATTAACCCTCTTATAACACCAATTCCCACTTTAGTACACTTGTCAGATTGGCTAGAGTACGAAGTAACAGTGCAAGAGGATGGCCCACAATTCATTAGCAGCACCAACAGGGACCGCATTGCAATCAGGAAAGAGCCAACTCGAGAGGTCCGACCCAAAGGTACCTTTGTGCTCCATGGCAGTGAGCAGAAGCAGTCGGAAGGGAAAACACCCGATCGGGAATTCAAGCAGAAAGAAATAGAATCAATTAAATTCTGCCCATTCTGTAACACAACCCAGCATTTCTTAAACCAGTGCATGAACTTTAAAATCCTTACAAGGGACCAAGTATACAACTGGATTCATTCTAACAAGAGATGCTGGAGATGTGGGCGCGAGCATATGTCATCACAATGCACTCTCAAAGCAAAGTGTAAGAAATGTAAAGGAACGCATTTAGAGGTGCTACACGAGGTAAATGAAAGACAAGACCCCACCCCCATGTCCAGCCGACCAGTCACCCATGACCAACCGGCCGTCAGCTCTACAGCCGAAACACTGTACGTGGACAGACCAACTAGTAGCAACAAAGTACTGCTCAAAGTCATTCGTGTAATTCTGAGGAATGGGGATTCATCAGTTGATACTCACGCTGTGCTTGATGACGGATCGGAACGCACCATTCTGTTACACGATGCAGCTCAAGCTTTAGGTCTCCATGGGAGCCCAGAGGATTTACATCTGCGCACTGTACGACAAGACACCTGCATTGTTCATGGTGCCTCTGTGTCATTCACAGTTTCCCCTGTTAACAGCCCCAATCGCAACTACCAGATACAGCATGCCTTTACCGCTAAAGACTTTGCTCTGGGAAGCCAATCGTACCCAGTAGCTGCTCTAAAGAGGAAATACCACCACCTCAGAGATTTGCCAATACCTACCATTGATCATGCACAGCCATTCCTTCTAATAGGGTCCGATCATCCACATCTCATTCTTCCAACAGAGCCAGTCCGACGTGGGCCTCCCGATGGTCCAGCTGCAGTGAAGACGGCAATGGGATGGACTCTACAAGGACCATCAAGGTACTTAGAGCATTCTCTCCCCTCTGCACAATGTTTATTCACCTCCACTCATCCACCCCAAACGGACATCTTCACTCACGTCGAGCGTTTATGGCAGCTGAACATATTGCCGTATCGGAGTGAGAAAGTCGTTACCAGAGCAAGGGAGGACTCAGACGCACTTCAGACATTGTTAGAGAAAACAGTCAGGGTTGAAGTGGAAGGTGTTCAAAGATATGCTACACCCTTGCTGTGGAAAGGAAACCTACCTCAGCTTAAAGCCCCCAAAGAAGCTGTTCTTCCCCTCCTACGCAGTATTGAAAAAAGGTTAGCAAATGACACCAGCAAGATTACGGCTTACAAAGACGAAATGAACAAGCTTGTTAACTCAGGCTATATCAAGAAAATCAAACCTGTTGAAGCAGAGTCCAGTCCAGGTTGGTACATTCCCCACCACATGGTGACTCACAATGCCAAGAACCGAATAGTGTTTAACTGTTCTTTCAAGTACAAAGGACTGTCATTGAATGAACACATACTCCCTGGGCCTACACTCAGCTCAAGTCTTCTAGGAGTCTTATTGCGATTCAGAGAGAATGCGGTGGCCATCAGTAGCGATATAAAAGGAATGTTTCACCAGGTACATCTCTTACCCGAAGACCAGCCATACTTGCGGTTTCTCTGGCGGAACACCAACACTGAACCTCCTGAAGTGTACCAGTGGTCAGTCCTGCCATTTGGAACAGTCTCGAGCCCCTGCTGTGCAACGTTCGCTTTGCATACCCATGTGACAAACAGCGGTCAGCCCAACGAAGATGTGAGAACTGCTATCGAACGTTGTTTCTATGTACACAACTGGCTACAGAGTCTACCTTCAGTGGAACAGGCCAAGTCACTAGCTGATAAGCTACAGGGTCTGCTGGCAAAAGGTGGATTTGAACTCCGTCAATGGGCAACTAGCCACCCAACAGTGATTGAACACCTACCAGTAGAGTGCACATCAGAGAGCGCTAAACTCTGGCTCACCCAAAACAATCATGACCCGCAAGAGTTGGCCTTAGGGCTCATGTGGCATTGCCGTTCAGACACTTTGAGCTACAAACCAGCACCTTCAGTCAGAGAGCAGCCTACCATGAGGGTCATATACAAAGTTCTTGCCAGTCAGTTTGATCCGTTGGGATACATCAGCCCGTACATCACTAAAGCCAAGATCCTGGTGCAGAGACTCTGGATGAAAAACCGGGAATGGGATGACCCTGACTTACCGGAGGATCTGCTCAAAATATGGAAATCCTGGGAAGATGAACTTCCATCCCTTATCGAGATCTCCTTTCCAAGGTGCTACACTGTCCCCAACTCTGACACTTCCACCTGCAATAGGACCGTTCACATATTCAGTGATGCTTCAGAGCAAGAATATGGGTCAGTGAGCTACCTCTGCACCTATTCTGAAGATGGTGGCATGCAGGTATCCTTCCTAGCGGCTAGATCACGCGTGGCACCGAAAAAACAACTTTCAATGCCCAGACTGGAGCTTTGTGCTGCCCTAAGTGGAGCTCAACTTGCAGTAGTTTTGAAGAAGGAGCTGACCTTGGAAATAGAGGACTACATCTATTGGACCGACTCCACCACAGTTCTAACTTGGCTCCAGTCAGAGTCTTGCAAGTTCAAAGTTTTTGTTGGGACCAGGATAGCTGAAATTCAAGAACTCTCCAATCCAAAGTCATGGCGATATGTGGACTCACAAAACAATCCCGCAGATGACATCACACGTGGAAAGACACTTGCTTATCTCAAACAAGACAACCACTGGAGTCAAGGTCCTGAGTTCCTGAGACAACACCCCTCAAGGTGGCCTGTCAAACCTGACACTACAAGGAAGGATACTTCGGAAGAGATGAGGAAATCTGTGTTCTGTGGCCAGATTTCAGACAACACTGCTCCTCCAGGTACTGACCCACACCAGTTCAGCCGTTTACAAGATTTGCTAGAGACCACCGCCCAGGATTTGCACGGGGTGGCCAGCAAAGATGACAAACCTTCAGCTGAAGGTTACCGGCAGGCTGAACTGATTACTCTGAGAAGGGCACAGAGGGACAGTTTCCCCATAGAAGTAGAACATCTGAAGGCTGGGAAACCTGTCCTCTCTGATAGCCGTCTCCTAAAACTGTCACCTGAGTGGGATCAAGACCGAGGATTGATAAAGGTTGGTGGTCGACTCTGTCATTGCGACCTGACCTCAGACAACCTCCATCCAACTGTACTTGATCCAGCACTTTACATCACTAAACTCATTATCAAGGCCTACGATGAGCAGTTACATCATCCCGGTGCTGAAAGAGTCTTTGCGGAGATACGCAGGCGCCATTGGATTCTGAGGGGGTGACAAGCAGTTCGTAAATTCCAGCATGAATGCCCAGAGTGTCAGAAATGGAGAGCCCAGCCAGAAATACCCAAAATGGCCGACTTACCTCCAGCTCGTCTCAGGCTTCACCATCCAGCATTCTATTCTACAGGGATGGATTGTTTCGGCCCGCTGGAGGTCAAGATAGGAAGAAGGATTGAGAAGCGTTGGGGTATTCTTTACAAATGCCTCACAACCAGAGCTGTGTACATTGATCTCCTTGGTAGTCTAGATAGTGATTCCTTCCTTATGTCTTTACGCAGACTCATTGCCAGGAGGGGCAAACCCCATGAAGTCCACTCAGACCAAGGGACAAATTTCAGAGGAGGTAAAACCGAGTTAGAGCAGGCCTTTAGTGTTTTAGCCCCTCTCCTCAAGACGCAGTTGGCCTCACAGCAGATTGACTTTCACTTTAACCCCCCAAAGGCCCCCCACTTTGGAGGAGTGTGGGAAAGAGAGATAAGATCTGTGAAATCTTCCCTCCGTACTACCTTGGGCGTGCAGGTTGTCGCTGAAGAAGTGTTGAGAACGGTGTTGGTGGAGATTGAAGGAATACTAAATTCCAAACCTCTTGGGTACGTGTCGTCTGAAATAGCAGACCCAGATCCCATAACTCCGAATACCCTCTTGATGGGGCGGCATGATTCTGCTTTACCACAGGTCGTGTATCCTGAAGCTGATCTTCTGAGCAGAAAACGGTGGAGACATAGTCAAGTCCTCAGTGACCAGTTTTGGAGATGCTTTATACAGAACTATTTACCTGCCTTGCAGACGCGTAACAAATGGACAGAAGACAAGGCTGATCTTAGAATAGGCACTGTGGTCTTGCTGGCCGACCCACAATCTCCAAGAGCCCTCTGGCCTGTCGGAACAGTTAAAGCAACCCTGCCGGGCAAGGATAACAAGATACGGGCTGCCGAAGTTCAAGTAAAGGGAAGAACCTTTGTCAGACCGGTGGCTCGTCTTATTAAGTTACCTGCTTTCCCATGTGAATAAGACCCCCAACTGGCCTAATGGACACAAATCTGCTCCCAGATTTGGGGGCGGCTGTTAAAAAGGCCAGGTTGTTTCCTATCTGTGCAGTTCTGGCACCCCCTTGTGGCGAGTTTTATTATTATTGTTTAGTTTTAATTAGGCAAGTTTTCGGCCACCTAGAGCTAGGACCCCCGCTACTCTCCGGGAAGGGAAACGTGACATGTTCGAGTCTCTCCCACAAAGTTGTCATATCATGATTCGTGCGTGCATTAGCAAGTAAGTGAATAACTGACGGTTTATTAGTGATTTTAGGTTGTTTTCTGTACGCATAGAGATTCATGTTAAGTATAGTATTCAACTTTATTCCAGTTGCGATCTCAGCTAATTAGCATTGCACAAACAATCTGTAAAATGGAGTTGTTTATTTTTTCTCTGTATTTGTATTTGCAGGAACCACTTTCATGATTACTAAGTAAAGATGTAAAGAGAAAACTGGCCTGGTTATTGCTTAAGAGGACAAGATTAGGTTCTAACCGGACTTACTGCAGTGGTTATGACCCCCATAAACCCCTTCATACCAGCATAAATTTAATACCACTGTGTAAAAACATACAATATTAGCCAAGAAATCAAGTCAAATTAATTCTAATTAGATTATGAGTACTAAAGTGGAAAGATACAGGGGAAAAGTATCTAACAACTAAAGAGACAGAACTATTCCTTTAAATAAGCATTCCTCTTCCCAAATTAAAATTGACTGACTTGGTTGTAGGTACTCATTTCAACAAACTATTCTTTTTAGACATTTACAGTAGGGTGGCAAAAATACCACTTTTTTCAAACCGATATGATACCGATACTTGAATTTGAATACTTGCCGATAGCGAGTACCGATAACGATACTTCTACCACACAAAAAAATGCAATGAATTGGAAGACAGATTTTATTTTCTTCCTGTTTGATACAACAAATGATGAAATAAATAAAAAAACTAAAATAAAAATGATTGTGATGGATTGGCGACCTGTCCAGGGTGTATCCCGCCTCTCGCCCGTTAACAGCTGGAGATAGGCACCAGCCCCCCCGCGACCCCTGGCGGACTAAGCAGTTCAGAAAATGGATGGATGGATGGAAAATAAAAATGATCACAAAACGAAAAAGTTTAAGTGAAAAAAAAAAAGTTTTGTGAAATTATTGCAAAATCTACACATTTTAAGTATCGGTTCATGGTATCGGTTCACTTTAACCAATACAGTACATAAGGACGGTATCTGCCCCAATACCGGTGCATCCCTACTTTACAGCCTTAAAAATATTCAAAGTAATACAAACTTCAACTTCTGAATCTTACAATTTGCACCACTGGGGTCATAAGTGGAAAAAGGAAAGAGTTTATCCATAAATAAGTCAGTTTAAAATGATACAGGGGTCAAAGAAAAACTACAGCAATAGCTTTTGTGTCTACCCATATTTTGTAGTGACTTTGTCAGGAGATCACACAGGTATTGATTTATTTTCTTTGATGTATAGACATTTAGTGACGGTCCGTAATCGAAACCACTGCCTTCAGGAGCGAGTCTTCAGCAGCAAAGTATCTGCTCCATGAGCACTGTTGTCGGTGAGACATTGGTGGAAGTCTCTGCTTTAATAAGACCAATGTCTGTCGAATATCCAACTTAAAACTAACTTCACCGCGGTTCTGACAGGTTGAATGAAATTCCAAAATAAAATATGAAAAAAATGTATTTAAAATATTCTTTGGACTGATGAATGCAAGATCAGTCTCTATCACAACAGTCACAAGAAAATTGCATGGGGAAAGTGTGGAATGGGTCAAAACCAAAAGAATAACACATCATCTGAAGTGCATGATGTGAAACAGCACAGACACGGCTGAATTTGCTAAGTGATTTCAGTGTTTAATAATGCATAATAGTGACGACACAAAACATGCACCCCAGGAAATTACTGAAGCAAAGGAACTAAATATTCTAGACAGACAGACAGACAGACAGACAGACAGACAGACAGACAGATAGATAGATAGACCTGCGGGATTCTTCACACAGGGTGATAGAGATTCAGAGTTTGCTACAAACACATTCAGGGTTTATTCATGACATATTCATGATTCAAGCTTTACATTAATTCAAGTGGGTGCAATATTAACAGATGACTTATTAACTTGAAAGTTGTCTTTATTGCAAGGTGACTAAAAATGCAGAGTCGCTGCTTCATGTATGCACAGGTCTAGGAGCCAACTGTGCAGACGGACCTATAAAAAAGGATGTGTGGTATCATATTTAATGTTGTAATTCTCCAGTGCCTTGGTAAAACGCTCATTGTCCATGCTGAAAAAAAAAATTACTGATGATTCAGTACCAAACCCCAGACGGTCTCGGCAGATGACCGCTTATGCGGAGCCTGGTTCTGCTGGAGGTTTCTTCCTGTTAAAAGGGAGTTTTCCTCTCCACTGTCGCTTCATGCTTTCTCAGTGTGAGAGATTGTGTGGTTCTCTAATTCCTAGATTAAACATTGTATTGTAATAACTTTTCTTGTAAAGTGCCTTGAGATGACATTTGTTGTGAAATGGCGCTATATAAATAAACTGAAATGAATTGAATGATTGCCTCAAAAGATTCAGGGGGCAAACAAGCTTTTTAATTAATATATAGCAAATATGCATATATTAATTAAAAAGGTGAGACTTCTTTCCAGCCGGTATCACTCCCTGTTTCCTTGTGTGTAAATCTCTGTTGACTTAATTGTCCCCAAGGTGTCCTGCGTCTCCCTAATTCATTTCCTATTGTTTAAATGACCCTCATTGTCCTCACGTTTTTCCCAAGTCCTTGTCAATTCTTCCCTCCATCTGTGGTCTAGTCAATATCCAGTACTCCTACGGTTGGACTTTTTGCAATAAAATAGGAAATAACTTATCTGAGCTGATCTCTGCATTTGAAACATTTAACCTCCAAACTCATGATAGCACGTGCCTGTTAATTTGAAATGTCATGCTTACCATGGGTGTTTTTCTCTTTAGCTCTGTTAACTGTTGGAGCTTTACATGTTTTGGAAGCATGCCGCTTCAAAAATAGAACCTAATCCTATTTTTAGCATTGCGGCAAGACGCTTCTGCCATATCGCAAGCACATATGCAATAAAACGATGTGTAAGACGCTGTTCTTCCATACAAGTTAATAAGATATATTAATTTTGTTTTCAAACTCTAAGAAGGGACCTCAAAGTATCCCTTCAGTGTCCATTCTTGAAGGAAATATCATAGAGATGGTTCATTCGTGTCTTGCTTCTGTAATTCTTCTGTAATTCTCTCTTTAGAGGCCCAGTGTGTAACAAATTTGGCTTTTTATGAATACAAATCAAGTACTGCTTTCATAAATATGTATTTACCGAGGTCTAATCACAATCACTTTATCATGAAAGTCTTCTCATGTCTTAGAATACGTTAGCCGAAAGGGGTTAAACTTGTTAGCGTTACATGTTTTAGCCAGTGTTGTCGGGGGGAGGGGGAGAGGTGAAGAGAAGAAACGAGCATAGAGGACTGTGAATCATAGTTTTCAATTTCAATGTAGGACCATCCGTGCTCTTTGTGGCATGAGAGGGAGGAAACCATACCACAGAGAAGAAAAAGAAATAACCGGGAGAAAACAAGAATATACATCGTTGGAGCGTTTACCAGATGGAGATTATTCATGAGGGACACGAACTTGAAGACTGACATGGATGTTGCAGGGTTTCTGCTGGACAGGTTAGCTAATTACATGAAACAATGAAGTTCATGTTAGCGTTATGATTGACATAGGACAGGTTAGTCCAGCAAATAGTTTTAAAATCTTCCATTTAACTCGGACAATTTAATCCGTGACTTCTGCAGCAGTAATTACGTGTTAAAAACGGCAAGAAGCCAGAGAACACTGCTCAGTTGTTTGCATTCACTGAATGCACCACTAGTTAGAGGTAATTCTTACACACGGGGGCTTTAATGTATATAACTAATATTAATTCTGTTTTATACTTTTCTACCTTTCTTCTAAATGCTTATATCATATGGCACTTTGTTGAATTTCCCCTTATAAGGACAATGAAGGATTAATCTATTCTATTGAGGATTCTTTCATCTGCAAGCCCCTATAGATAATATTGTGAAGAAACTCGAACTCAGACTGGGAGTTTTCTTTCAAAAATAAACTAGGTTTTCCTTTGAGAAGAAAAAAAATAGAAATAAAATTGCTAGTCACTGCAGCATTGTGGATTATGGAGGCGTTTTGTATGTGAATGCCTCAGCTCAATGTCTTCATAATTCTGACCTTAAAATCATGCCTCTGTGAGGCTTATTACTAACTATAAAGCGATGACCCATGTTTGTGAATTGTATTCTCAAGTGGGAAAGCCATCTTGGCTGTCTGAAATAGATAGGAATTCAGAGGCTTGAGGAATAGATTACAGAGGACTTGGAGAAGTACAGAGAGGAACCTTGGAAAGGGAACGCAGAAAGTTGGTTAAGGGTAAAACAGCCAAATAATCACTCGTGCTCAGGACATTTACAAGAACACAAAGGGCTAGAGGTTCCATAGAAGGCAGACACTCAGACACTGAATGTCAGACAGCAAGCTCCTTAACAAGCCAGCCAGACGAAGTTGATCAGCTGCAGGTGCACAAGCAAGCAGTAACAGCAGCTCCGTCTTCCAGAACCAATCGATGGTTGCATGCTCCGATGGCGCCATCTGGAGGAAAACGCACAAAAAACCGAACAGGCAACCCAAACCTGCTGACAAAAAGTTATAGGACGGCCAGCTTTATAAGGTTGATGAGGAGAGATGTTAAAATGAGATCTATGCAGAATTTTGTGGAATTGTACTTCAGATTAGGTTTAACAAACAAAAAAACACTCTTTTTGGTCTCAGAACTTGAATGAAGATGCAGGAAAATAATTATTTTTCATAGAAGCAACCCATCTCATAAATTAAGGATGTTTTCCTTCTTGCTCGCTGTGGGCCTGATACTCCTTAGTATAAAATACACATCCTATGTAGATATAAAAACGCATCGAAGTTCCTCCTTTCAAAACAGAAGTCCCATATTGAGTCCTCAAAATGGAAGCCATAGAATCAGAGCACATTATACAGCTCAATGATCTATACACATTCAAATTTCTGAATATAATACACACAAACAAATATGGCATGTTGCCATGTCTGTGTTTAATCTACATACTCTACATATACAGATGTATACAGTCTGATTAATAAATATTTAAACAATTATTATACAAATTATAAATTTAAATTATACAATTTAAACAATTTCAGTCATTTAAGAGGTCCATTTCAATAAAAAAATCAACTGAATCAACTGTATTTTTGGAGATATGAATTAACTATTTGGATTGTAATTGTGATGTTTCAGCAGAGCAGTGTGTTTGCTGACCTCAGACACATTTGAGCGATCTATAATACTTGTATTACTTGTAATAGCCATGCTTTTTCTCCTTGCTTTATCACCGTGGTGATGCTGCCTTTCATTCTAATTACGTATTTTACCTCCTCTTATTTCTTTATGAGGTTTTCTGCCTCTGACGGGGTAAAGTAAGCCGTCCATTTGCCTTGATTAATAAGTGATGATCGGGTCTAGTTGAGGATGGCGTGAGCGTGCACTTATCCAGGATAGGTTAATGAATCCACCTAGGTTAAGGAATTCTTGTTTGCTCATCCTGGATTCTTGGCTCAGTGACTTCCAAAAATGAGCTGAAAAAATCCCAGGCTAATTTGAAATTGCCTCGATTAAATTAACATAACAGTTCACTCCAAGCTTATTCAGTTCTACGAAGGCAGCCACCATCAATCAATGCTAAATAAGTGAGAATGGAAGGACAGAAAAGAGCCGTGTTCTTCTCTCAAGCTGTGAAAGAATTATTAATGCAGCCTTTGAGCATCAAAAATAAATCATAACCAATAATGGAATAATGGGAAACCAATAATGGAGAACACCAACTGTATAACCAATTCTTGTGAGGCAGCATTGTATATTAATATGAATTAGGGGGTTTTGGTATGGACGTTTTAGAGTGTGGCACACAGACAGTGAGCGCTGAGAAACGCTCCTGACTGTAAACTTCTAAACGTTTGTTAATAGTTATATTACCCGCAGAGTGACATCACATGGGTCGTCCAATCACATTCATTGTGCTAAAATAAGGGTGTTTCTCAATGTCAAGGCGCCTCACCTAAGTGCCTTGCTTCCGAGGACACTGTCTTACCTCACGTGATCGCGGCTGCCGGCTTACATGCTCTGTTTACGTCCCGCCCCTTTAGTAGCATTGTAGAATAGCGTAGAAACATTACTTCATCCATGGAACTGGAAATGTATAACGACCGTTTAACTTTTTTTAAATTGTGTATATGTCAGTTAAGTCAAATGTGTAAGTGAAATAGTACCTGGTAGCCACCGAAGCTGTAATTACTAAGCAACTAACCAACCATATAAAACTGCTTTGGATGTAAAAAATAATCATAAAAAAAAATAAAACAAACATTTTAGATATAATTCCAATGGTTAAAATTAGTTGACTTACATTTAAAATGCAATTTTACCCCCAAAGTAGCTGCTGCCAGCGCCTGTATTACCGCACTGTATTATGGGAAATGTTTGACCTCATTGAATACCCCTTTGGATGTCTGAATCCTACTTTTGTTGATTGTGTCCTTGATTTAGGCATGCTGATCAAGGTAACTGATTTTGAGTCTTAATTAAAAAATCATACAAATCTTCGTTCTAGACAGTGTTATTATCGCTAACAAAAACAAACGAAATAACGAAAACTAGAAGTAACTGTTAACTGAAATAAAAAGAAAAACGAGAATTTGAAACAAAAAACGAGCTTCGCCGGCTAACAAATAAGCTAACAATAGCAATGGGAGGCGGTATTACACCTGAGTTGTGTAGTCAGTGTAGGTTGTGCGTGTATCCACTGTGATGGTGGACAAAAAAATCCCTCTCTAGTTTCTGGTTATTGGTGGTTTTTCTGGCTGTACTGCATTATCCAACATGTCTGTCAAGTCGTCTGTGTTGCTACGGTCTGCCTAGCGTCATGTCAGTGAAGGTTTAGAGAAAGCACAAATGAGCAAGATCAACAGCATCATAGTACTTAAGATAGCTTGGCTTTTGTTTTGATGTGTTGCCACTCAGTGTTTTTATAAAACTGTAGCACCTGCATTAATTCTTTGGCTTTTTAATGCAAAGGAGCTGTTATTATGTGTCATATTTCTTTTATACTTACCTGATTTGTATGGTTGTTAATCTGGCCCGTGTCAATACAGTTTTCATTTTCGGAGATTTTGTTATACTTTTTTTTTTTGTCTTGCCCCGGGTCACAACTTATTTAACGAAAAGACTAAAATTAAAACTGAAGCTAATAAAAACTAAACTGAAACTAAGCATTTAAAAAAACAAAAACTAGACTACATAACAAATGGTAAAAACTAACTAAAACTAAATAGAATTTGAAATCTTAAGTCAAAACTAAATAAAAAACAAAAACTAATGAACATTGTAAAACTATTATAACCCTGGTTCTAGATATGCATAACCACACATAACCATAATTTACAGGCTAATCAGGCAAACATCTGTGTTGCCCAATTACTAATGCTGAAAAAATCCTGAAACGTTGTTAAAAATTTGGATGAATTTATTCTAAAATAACATTAGTATTACAATATCCTAAAACATATTTTCAGTAAGAAAAGTAATGAAAAATGCAAATACATGAATGTAGAGACTTCATTTTGAATGCCTGCTCCACATATACAACAACAGGTTGAATTAGAATACAATAAGTTATTTATTTTCAAAAATAAAAAAGGGGTTTAAATTTTTTTATTATATCAAACTGAGAATGAAACGGGACAATGATAGGGTTAAAAAATATAATTGAGCTGAGTTTTCTTTGTGACTGCAGCATACAACTTCTGCTTAGCAAATTCCAACTCCCCATTGTCTCCAACCCATCAGCTGAAACGAACAATTCATTATTTATCAGGCTATAAGTGGCTGAACATTTCTCTTTGTGTAGTGGGTTTTTCATTAATTTCACCACAACAATTTTTTTTTCAAATAGGATTTATTTTCAGTATCTGTACTGTAGCTTAAGAAATGAGTATTTATATAAATAAAAATAAAGCAATGTAATTTTTTCTCCTATAGGTGTCCACCCTCCCAACTGAATCAATTAGGCTTTCTAGCGAATTGTAACAGTGACTATATTGTCATTCTTTGGGAGATAGTCAAAAGCCTGATTAAGTCACATCTACTCAAGTGCAATTGATGGCAGCACCTAACCACCAGCGACATTTTAGGTTTTATTAGTTAGCCTTTTATATTGTTATACCTTAGACTAACTCTCATTGTACAACCGTGTGGACTGCAATTATTCGAGATAATGTTCTATTCTAATCCCTCGCTTTTTTTGAATTATTAGCTATTCTCATTCTAGAATCCTTGCTGTATAAAAAGCTGAAAACTTCTCACAACATCAACCAGTAAAATTGTACTTTACAGGTTACTAGTCTTGAATTTGCAGTGTTTAAAAAAAGAACTGCATGCTTCTGCTCAGCTGAAGATGATAAGGTATTCTGGGTAGGCCTGGTCATCATGAAAGATTATAAACATCGATGGCTGTTGCTGGTTGTCCACCAAACTGTCGAAGCAGTCGGTTGGGTCTGAACCTCGAGGAGGGGGAGCTATCATGGAGGATTTACCCAATGTGTAACGGCCAGTAAGAACACGGGCAACATACAGTCGCTTCATTCCCGATTGGTCTGGTGGACAATACTTGCTTGCTGAGTAATCTGCATTCACCGCAAAGTAAACTCCTTTTCCGTATCTGGCAGCTGTAAGAAAATTAGAAATAAAAAGGTTTACAAAAGCTGATATACATTGTGGAGTTGCCTTCCAGTCTATGGTTTTTATAACAAGATTTTTAGGTTATAGGTATGTGAATTAACAAAGGCTTACCATGTTTTCCTGCATAACTTCTGTCAAATCTGTCTCTTTCAATGCAGCGGCATGACTCTGCAGATGTGCCATGGTAGAGGAACATTTCACCAAGCTCTGCTGGACCATTCTTGGTAAGTATACGCTGCTTACACACGCTAAAGGCATTCCACAGGTGCATATTTTGCACACGTTCAATCTGAGAACACAAACAGATCCATTTAGGATTTTTCTACATTTTTAACCATTATCTAACCAGGATGTCACTATCCAGTTTTCAAGGGAGACCAGGCCAAGAGCCACACAGGTGTGTACTATACAGGTGTGTACACAGTTTATTGGTTTCCCAAACTGATCACATAATGCAATAATAGTGTCATTGCTTGATGCCAGAGTGTCTTGTAGAGATAATTCAACCATTGTCAAGAGAGAACTGGCATGCATTTCAAACTCTCAATGCACGCAATTGGAAAACGCCAAAACCAATTAGAACAATACACGTTGTGACACATCCAGAGCTACCAGCAAAGCTAACTGGTAGATTAAACTCTTGCCGTATCCATTCGTCAAAACAGCAAAAATTTCCTTCTGTAAAGAAACGATTCAAGCACGGTTTTCTGTTCGTCGTTAAGATGAAAAGCCAAGTCTAACTTGTTCAATGGTACAATGAAACAATCATTGGACCAAAGCTGTTTCAACTGATCACATAATGCAATAACAGTACCATTGCTCGATGCCAGAGGTCTTGCAGGGAAATTCAACCGTTTTCAAAAGAGAACTGGCCAAGAGCCACACAGGTGTGTAGCATACAAAACAATTGTTAAATGGTACAAAAAAATCTCTATACATTGAGATTTTTGTTGTAATTATTTTGCTAAAGTGATGGCATACTTACTTTATGAATTTTGTACTTTGCAGTTTTGAGGAAGCCACTAGCTACATCCTGGTATTCCTTGGAGTTAAGCTGCAATTCTACCTTTTTAAAGATATCACCATGCATAGGATCCCAGTGATGTGCTAATTGCAGGGCTAAAGTACAAATAAAACAAAGAAATGTTGAAAAGACACATGATTAAGTCTTGAGCATATTGTGTCTAAAAGAGAAGATGCAATAAAACCTTTCATACCCCACCTTCAGACTCGGTCCTCTTCAGTATATATATCTTGCCAGTGTTCCAGTCTGTGGCTTCTAGCGACGTCAAGTTGACTTTGAGATTCCTGCCGTCAGGTGTCTCTATCTCCACAAACACTTTTTTCTCTATGTGGCCTTGCTCCACCATATAGTTGTCATGAAGGCTCAGCTCTTGCCATTCTCTATTGTCATCTTTCATTGCCCACTGAACGGTCAGAGCCAACATTGCCTCTTCCTTATCTTTGAAGTCTTCTTCAAGTGCTTTCTTGACCGCGTTGTTTATTAGCTCAGTGACACTCAAGACATCTTCCTTTAAACCTTTCAGGACGTATACTTCTTTGCGCAAATCTGATTGTGCCCTTTCCCTTTCCCTGGATCTACCAGGATCATCTGTTTTGTACTCTACACTTATTCCTGTGCCTTTGATTTTTGCCTGTATTGCATCCAACTCCACTGTGTCTACCTTGGAGAAACTATGCAAATCAACTGTTCTCTCTAAAAGCTCTCCCTGGACAATAAACTCCAAATTTTTTCTGACAATCCTGCTGACATCTGAACCACAACTGATTATCCGAAAAGCTGTTTGCTCAGGCTTCAAACAGATGATGGATTGGTCTTGTTTTGACAAGAATGTTGATAATCTGGAACACTTGTCTTGTATCTTCTTTAGTGTTTGTTTAGCTTTGTCTGCAACAGTAAAAAAACAGTGAGTCAATGGTCTGGGGCTTCAATTATAAAACTGTGCACAATAACTTAAAGAGACAATGTTTTTTTTACCATTAATCTCTGAAAATATCCACTAAAATATTGTTGAAAATGAATAAAATTATGCCTAATCACTAAAAAACATTGGTTGCTTAATAATATATAAGCATAAAAAGCTGGTCTAAAATACATTGCCGCGGGTCCTAGTGTACGGGGGCCGACATATTGGATGCTGTTTTCTTCTACGTGAGCCAATGTGGACAAAACACCTTGACTGATTTTTGATCATGTGGTTCATTAGAACTTTAAATAAAGAGCTCTTCGAAAAGAAAAAAACTACACCAAAAAAACCCAATTTTCTCCAACCCGGACCAACCAATAGACCAACCAAACGGATTCATGGTGCACCTAGTCCAGGTTTCTGTCCCTGCTCGGGGAGAGGTGCGCTCTTAGCTGTTGTGTCTGAGCCTTTGTGCGACACAGACCTGCCCTGCTACGCATCAGAGGCAGAAGCCCACAGAGACGATCAACACCACCAGAAAAAATTAATATCAGCATTGCATTGTCTTAATGGAAATAACCGATGGTGCAGCAAAATCTAAGGAAACACAGAGGCTGCATGCTTTCAACTGGACAGGTAATTTTGACTGTACTGTGTGTTGTTGTTTTTTTTTTTTTGTTTGTTTTTTTTTTTTTCTTTAAATAGCGCCAGTCACTTAGCCTGGAAAAATTGATACCCTAATCTATTAAAATGAAGTGTCTGGCAACGAGTAATAATAAGGGCCAAACTTAAGGGGTGGAACCAATCATGCATTTTAACCTCTCACTGCACGCAATTGGACAACGCCATGACCATCACAACAATACACGTTGTGACACATCCAGAGCTACCAGCGCAGCTAACTAGTAGATTAAACTCTTGCCGTATCCATTTGGCAACAGCAAAAATGTCCTTCTGTAAAGGAACGATTCGAGCGCAGTTTTCTGTTAGTCTTTAAGATGAAAAGCCAAAGACTAACTCGTTCATTGTAGCGGCCAAAACCATTTCAAACAACTGTTGTTCATATGTAGCCATCTTTCAATGTTTGCTAAATGATTACAGACATCGCAGTGCCGTCGTCATCAGTTTAGCTCACCTCTGGCCCGCCTACATCAGATACTTACATTTGATTGGTTTCCCGAACTGCTCACGTAATGCAATAACAGTATCATTGCTCGATGCCAGACATGTGGGGACTCAAAACTCACCACACAGCATTCTCTCACAAATGCAGACAGGTTCACAAATAAGAAGCAGTCCATAAATAAGTGAGTTTATATTTGAAGTTTCTCTCAAAGTTATATTTGTGAAACAGCTTGTGTGGATTTTAAAAACAGATCGTGTGCATTTGTGAAACGTCTCGTCTGCATTTCCTAGTGAGCATTTGCATTTGTGAAAAACCCTGCATGAGTTTATTTATTATGAGAATTTTTTGACAATAGTTGTGGGACAAAAAAGATAAATTATGTTCAAATAAGAACTAAAAGTGCAAACCTTTAAGACTGACACAAACAATTTGTCCAAAGCGATTCTCCAGCTCTGACCTGAAAGAACATGACAGGAGATTAAAACAAAGCATCTTGACTCAGATAATAACGTATTGTGATGATGTCAGAGTCCATTTCTAACCGAAAAACCTGGAAAATGGCTTGTTCCAGGATGACAATGCGGATGAGTGAAAGAGAGGTAGGATTCATGTCCCTGATGGTTGAGGCCAAGCAATCCAGCATTACTTTAGAAACGTCAACAGGGTTCAAACGACCTTGTCCTAAAAACGTCAAGAAACATTTTTACTGTAGATTCACATAAACACTCTAACAAATAAAACGTTGAATTGATAAAGTTAAGTCAACATTTTCCACAAAACTCTTTCAATTACGCATACAACAATATGGGTTTGACATTGATAAAATCTATTTAAACATTATTAATTACACCCCTAAAATGAATTAAATAAAAAATAAATGTCATCTCTTAGAGTGAACTTGTTGGGCTCTTTGTTTTTAGTTGATTGCTGCAACATGCTTGGTGGTTGAAGCTGCATTTAATCAGATTTATCACCTTATCTATTGTTCATATAAACCTAAAACTTTCACTTTGATTGATGCTATACATTATTTAATACAGGGATTTTAATTTTTTTTTCTTCACCAAATCAACATTAACTGAATCACACATTGAGATGAAGCACAAACCTGTATTAATGGCTGGGAAAGCCACTGAGCCATATCCTTTGCTCTCACAGTATTTCAGTATCTTTTTGCATTTCTTCCAGATCATATCACATTTCGATTCAAAGTCAGCATGGATGATTTCCTTACACCTAAGCAACCCAGGTTGTGTTGAGCAGAGAAGGTCTGGAGGCGTGCCAACTGAAAACATATAAATATACATCTTATAATATAATTCTGTAAAACACATCTTTGGTAAGTTATGTGATTGTCGGTCATCCAATTGTCTGAAATAAGGATTTGATCTGCAAATACATTCAAACTTAAGACCTCCTAAGTTATAGTATCTATAATGTTTTTGTTTATGCGTTTACCTTGTGCTAACTCTGCAAGGACTGCAGCCCCTGCTGCGCTCAGAATGGCAGCAGAGACACCTGTTTGTAAAACAATGGTAACAACAGTAAGTATTTAAGGCATGGTCATTTACTGTAAAGAAAACTTGTTTTTTTATCTACAGGCAAATATTCCAACCATACCAGACTGTTGGTTAGTGAAGTTGATTGAGTTGACAATAACATCAGTTCCTGCGGCCACAATGTCACCCTGGAGGATCTGTAGTTTGACTCCACCCATCATGGCTGTGATCTCATCGTTATTTATGGAGACATGTCGGTAAAAGGAAGCTAAAATAGCAGACATAAAAAAAAAACATGTATATGCTTTTATACTTTCATGTATATGCTTTTATCCTTTTGATCTTAAAAAGGTTAGGGCTGTTTTTCTTTTTCTCAGCAACACTTGTTGCAATATCAAAGGTTTTAATCACGGATGTCCGATATTATCTGCCTGAATTCATTATCGGCCAATATTGGCATTAAAATGTAATATCGGAAATAAGATGAGTTTTTCACACCATACAGATATACATCAAACTCTTATTTTCTCTCTCAGAATGTAAAAATATGACAGATTTGAGGTTTAGTTTTTGAGATATTATTTGTAAGAGATAACTTTCAATATATCAAAAGGCTTCTTCTGGGCAAACCTTGACCGTCTATCGGACGCACTTGGTGACGTCATCAGCCACAAAGGTATTCTGTTGTTTACATTTTCTAAAAGTAGAAATTTGTCCTGAGTGGTGGGCCTTTGTCACTATTCTCTGTGTTAGAAAATGTTCCAGCTACTTTTGAAGACAAAATAAAAATGGCACATTTTTCAATTGCCTAAGTAAAATTGTACTACTTAATACATTTTCTAAATTTTTAAAACTCAAGTATGCATGATACAAGATATTTAATTGTGGTTACCTAAAAGGGTTTAGTAGTTTTTGTTTTTTATGAGGGAGGGTCCCCACATATCGGTATCGGTTTATATAGGTATCGGAAATTATGAGTTAGGCTATATCGGTATATCGGATATCGGTAAAAAAAACAATATTGAACATCCCTAGTTTTAATAAATTCTGTATTGGATTGAGGTCTGGAGACTGACTAGGCCACTCGAGAACTTGAAGTGATTTTTATGTAGCCACTCCTTTGTTACCCGGGTAGCATCTTTGGACTCATTATCAGTCTGGAAAAACCAGCCACGTTTCATCTTAAATGTTCTCATCGATGGAAGGTTTTTGCTCAAAACGTTATTATACATGGTCCCATTTTTAACTTTTCTTAATACCGATTAATCATCCTGTCCCCTTTGTAGAAAAGCACCCCAAAAGGATAATGTTTCCACCTCCATGCTTCACAGTGGTTATGGTGCTCTTAGGATGTAACTCAGCATTCTTTCTCTCCCACACTCTGTGAGTGATGTTCATACCCAAGAGTTCTATTTTTGTCTCATCTCACATGACATTCTCCCAATCTTCCCTTGGATCATCCAGATGGTCTCCGGGAAATTTTAGACGGGTCTAGACATGTGCCGGCTTCACCTCAAGCACTGCAGGGTTTTAATCCATGAGGGCGTATTGTGTTACTATAGCAACCTTTATTACTGTGGTCCCAGCTCTCTTCAGGCCATTGAACAGTTCCCCCCGGATAGATATGTGTACTCCATGAGGTGAGATCTTGCATGAAGCCCCAGGTCAAGGGAAATTTACTGTTATTCATTTTCTAAAAATTGCTCCAGCAGTTAATCTCTTCTCACCAAGCTGCTTGCCTATTGTAGAATGGCTTATCCTAGTCTTGTGCAGGTAAACAATTTTGTACCTTGTGTTGTTAGACAGCTTTCTGGTCTTGGACATGGTGAAGGATGAAGTTTGAATGTTTGATGGTGTGGACAGGTGTCCAGGTCTCAGAGAATAAGTTTAAACATGTGCTGGTAATAAAAGGTAACAAGTGGAGGATAGAAGAGCATCATAAAGATAAAGGAACAAGCCTGCGAAGGCCAGAACTATTTCTTTTCTGTTGGTGCTAAATATGTATGTATGCCATATTGTACAAACAATTTCTTTAAAAACCATAAAATGTGATTTCTTGGATTTATTTTACATTATAACTCTCACAAGAAGTGAACCAATGATAAAAATTACAGAACTATCCTTTTTTAAGTGGGGCTACTTGCACAATTGGTGGCTGCCAAGTACTTCTTTGCCCCACTGTAAATTCTTCTTCAGCAGGATTGTTTTACTATGTTAAACACTCTTGATAATTTGTCCAGTCTATGATCATTCCGGCCTACATTAAAACAAAACAACCTATGCCGTAATTTTCAAATATGTTAATAATGATTCAGTTTACAAAATTTCAGTTTACAGCAAGACTCATCCTTTTGGAAACAAAAACTCAAACAGGACCATCAAAAGTAGAATGATTATTTTTCTCCAATGGCAAATGGCCTGCATTGCATTGCACTTTTTCAATCAGAGGACCAAAGGAGATCTTTAGATTACATTCAGTCATTCACCCATTCACACGCTTGTGGTGGTGAGTGACATTTAAGCTAAAGCTCCCCTTGTGCAAACTGAGAGAACCAACACTGCCATAAATGAAGGTACGAGGCTCAGACATGGTGGGTAAAAAGCCGTTTTATAAGAAAAACTACATGACAATGACCAAGATGGAGAGAGCAGGGATTTGAACAGGCAACCACTAGAGTCACTGTCACCCCAAAAGGCCGTCGGGATACAATACTGTAAACTGAAGATTTTTTTTTTTTAGAAAACAAAAGACTAATCATATTCATTAGTAGAAACAACAAAAACATTTTATTGTGGTATAAATGATATTTCGGCATTAAGCTCATATGCTGAAGAATCCTAAGTATCTTAAAAAAGAAAAACAATTAAACCAACCTTGACCTGGATTGACATCATTTGTAAATCCTCTGAGATGCAACACTCCCTGGGCAGACTGGAGGGCCTTTAGTAGAGATGAACATATGAGCCAAATCTAGTCCAAAATTATCTAAACCCAATCTAGTTTCAAAATTATTGCATTTTCCTTACTTTGCTTGATTCTTTGTCCATAGGGTGAACAACAATCCGGACCAGAAAAGGTGGACTGCTGGTCTGGTTTCGTTCAAATACATTAACTTCCTCCAAAATAATGCTACATGCCAAGATGTGTGGAAAACACAGGAGAGTTCCAGTCCCAAGCACTGGAAGAGCAACTGAACTGTAGCGTCTGATTTCACAGTTAGCCAGTATATTTTTGATTCCCTGCCTCAGTGCCTAGAATGATCAACAACAAACAAAAGATCTTTGTTTTATTTAAAACAACAAAACACAGTGAACGCAAAAATTGTCAGTGAACAAACTATTTTTTCATATTTTACCTCGGCTGCGGACCCATTTGTGTTATCCCAAGACTGTAGGTTGAGGAAGAAAACTGCTTTACGTTTAAGACAAGGTAGACGTTCAACTATAACTGCCTCCCCTGGCCGTGTTGTCCCTCTTGCTTCCTTATGAAACATTGTCATCAGCTGTGGTCCGACTTTTTCATTTAACATTTTTCCAATACGTGTAGAGAGAGGATCATGGCCAACCATAGGAGACACAATGGCATCCGCCTAGCAAAGAAGAATTTAATTTAGTCCAGTTCAACAGAACCATATCTTAAGATTTAGCAAATGAATGACCCTTGTTGACATTAACATATCAAATATATTGAAGAAGTAATTTTTTTAATTGCAAATCAGCTTGACTTGTATGCATTATTTTACCTGTTGATTCTCAATGGTTCCCTGAACAATCTCAACTTGTAATGGAGCTTCGGCAGCGGTTCCTCTTGCTGCTTCTTCACCAGCAGCACTCATCTTGAATCCCGAATCTTTTCCAGGCAGAATGCGGTCACATGCTTCCTTCATGACCGTCACCACCTCTCCCCTCTTGTCTATGAGTATGATTTGGCTAAGACTTCGCCCTCCCTGACTACCAAACTCCTTAATGGCGGTCACAATAGCCTCAGAGCAAACTTTGATGGGAACCCCAAACACACCTGAGCTGATACATGGTAGGGCAATAGACTTAAACTCCATTGATTCGGCTAAATCAAGAGCTTTGTGGACAGTTTTCTCTACTAAGTCCCTCTCTCTGCCACTAGCTTTTCCACTTTCAGGTCCAACAGCATGCAGCAGATTCTTGCACTTCAGGTCTCCCCCTGTAGTTACCACTACATCACCAACAGTAATTTTCCCAGTCAGTCTTACAATGTCGTTGCTTTCTTTTTGTACTTGAGGACCACCTGCTTTACTGAGTGCAGCAGCAACACCACCAGTGTGGTTTAGATTTTCATTGGCCGCATTTACAATGCCATCTGCACACTGTTTTGTTATGTCACCCTGATAAACTATCACCTGAAGCCCATGCTGAAGATTGTGTTTGACAAGAGTAGTATTCTGTTTGCTCAGGCGTGGCTGATTCTCAAGATGTATGAGACATTTTTTTGATTTTGCAACCTGAAGGAGCTTATCTCGTCCAGAGTGGCCATTGAAAAATCTGGCTGCGCCTGGCAGGTCAATGGTCACTCTGTTTTGTACAACAGAGTTTAGAAGAAAACCCAACCTTTTTCTGACATCAGTCACTTTGCTAGATGAACCTAAAAGCAACATCATAGGGCTAGAAGAAGATGTTACACTGCAGAAGGTAACACCTGAATAGTCAAAGCCCTGTAACTGCAGAAACTCTGGTAAACAAGGAACTAATTCAGGGAAAGGGAGACTGACCTGTACCTCTGCGATTGTTTGGTCCAAAATAAACTGTGATACAATTTCATTTAGCTCTTCAACCTCTCCGGAGTGGCCAAGAAAACACACACTACCATCAGTACCAAGAACAACATTAGCTTTGTACAGCTTTTGGTTCATCCCATGTACCTTGGATTTAAGCCTTTTAAAAAGCTCCGGTGCCACAACAGAACAGTTAGGAATATCATGTTTGACTTCCTTAAAGTTGTCTTGGATCTTTTTTACGAAGTCTTCTAAATTGCTGGCACTAAAAGAGAAAAGATGTAGGGTTGTGTCACGTATTTCAACTTCAACCTTCTTAGAAACTCCTAAAAACTCAGTAAGACACCCTGAACCACCATAAGCTTTTTTCAAGAAACCCAGAAATTGTGGGCTTTTGTCGGCAATTATTCTCTCTAACACTAGTTTCTCCTTATCAGTGATAACATCACCAGCCTTGAGAATATCCTCCACTCGACCTACCAAAACTAAATTACCTTTATCAGCCTCTGTGACCTTCAGTGCTGGAAATTTTTGAATTAAACTGAATTCAATCTCCTTCCAGAGGAGACGCAGTTTTGCCTCACCAATACGACGCACAGTGGTTTGTATGTTACTTGAGCAAGATCCTCTATTTTTAACATCGATAGACTCTAAATCTGTTAACCTGGCTTTCACCTGGCTACGCTCTCCTACTACAACAGCCATTCCGATGTCGCTGTACACCTTGACCTCATCTGTGGAGTGACGAGAGCTGTAGGACTGCAGCAAAGCTTTGACTTTGTGAGAGTCCATCTCATTGTGGCATGTGTAGCCATTAAACAGTTTGTTTACTTCAGATTTCCAGTCTTTAAGTTCCCATACGACGCCTGGCTGAGCTACTCGTCTGACTAAAACTCTTTCCTCCTCTTGTTGAAGCTCAGCAGTGCAGGAAAGTAAGGCTAGCTGATTGTCAAGTTCTCCTTTGACTTTTGGAGTTTCCTTCAGGTAACGAAGGAGATGAGCATCAAGCTGTAGCTCATATTCTTCACTAATTGGTAGCAGTTTTGGAGGAATAATGGACTGCTCCTTCTGCTGAAATAAAACAAACATTGAATGCATCAGTTTAGCTTTTCAGCACACAATGACTTCTCTAAAAGAAATTAATTGCAGTTTTACTTTACTTTACAAGATTCAGTGATTCAAAAACAAGGAAGAGAGCTAAGCTTTAGACAGTTTAATTAGATGAAGAAAACACCTGCATATTTTTTGTCCTTCCTAAATCACATTCAGAATATTTTAAAGATAGTACTATTTTAAATTAATTTCATCAAATAAGTTTTAAATAACTTCTTCTGTTTCAGAAATCTCTTCTAAATTAGTTTAATAATTTCTTCTCGTCATTAAGAATTCAATGATTGAATTTCATGCAAGTTAGTGGTATTTAGAAGTCTACATTGAATTTTCAAATATCATTTGATGTCAAACTGAATATTCTGAATTGTTTGTATTTTTTTCTTCATAGAAATATAAGCCATTTTATCAAATGTCTGATTTAGGAATATTCAATGCAGTTCATACACAGAAAACAGAACATTTAAAGTAAGCAACAGTCTGTGGCTGTTGTAGCCATCTTTGTTTTAAATTATGCAAAAAGAAGCTTGAAAAATTTAGCTTGGTTCAGAGAGGCCTTTTATCTGATCAAACAAAGGATGCTAGTGAAACCATAACTCAAACAAATATACTTTTATTAGTAGTATAAGAGGTTTTCATGTTGTCATGACCAGATGTTCATAGTAATTAAACAAGGATGAAAACCCATAGTTAATGTTAAAGTGAATCCCCTTGGTTGTACAAGGGCTTTGTTGTTCTAATGTTATATATTATTTAGCTGCTGAGCTTTGGAGATTAACCAAATATATGATAAACATAGGTGTTAAAATCTTGATTTTGTATCGAAATTGATCGAAATTACGCTATGACCTTGCCCATCAAAATCCAAAAGAGGATCGTTATCACCTCCTCCTTCTATGTTTACTGTGCGTCCCACTCCGTAGCAACAGTTAGCAGACAACCGTCTATTTACTCAGATTTCCTCATCACATAGAACCACAAATTGCATTTTCCCCAACAAGTAACTCTCACTAGTTCTCATACAACTCTCAACAACATATGGAAACATATTAACATCCCCCACACGTCTATATAGCAGATTAGCTGACGCTAGCAAGTAGCTATTGGTTAAGCTAACGCTCCACGACAGCCAGGATAGATGAAACAGTGGGAGCAGAACTAAAGCCGCTCCTTCTACTTTCAAATCACCAGTGAGGAATTTTTGAGGTCCCATCGAGTTAAGTCCACATTCGCACTGTAAACAACAGGACCGCGGTTAGCAAAATTTTCTCGGCCCTATAATCTGTCTGGAATACTGCATCAGTTTTTCTGCAGTAACTATAAAGAGTCACTAGATGGCAGCCACCCACTGTTTCTAATTTATTTAAACAAGACTGCTACACTTTTATTATAAATAAATTACTTCAATTTTACCATTAGTGCCTAATGTGATACATTGCACAAGAATAATAAAAATTGCATAATTTCTTTTCTTTTAAAATAATATTTACTGTACAAAATGTAATGCATAAAACCAATGATCGTAGACTACTCTAAAAATGACATAGGACTCTGTACCGTAAAATAATTGTAAAAAAGTTTTTTTTTTTTTATCGAGAATCAAATCATGACCCTAAAATCGAAAATCTAATTGAATTGAGGATTTGGAGAATGGTGACACCCCTAACTATCAACTAAGGACAATTTAAAGGGACCAATGAACCTGACAGTCATGTTTTTGGACTGTGGGACGAAGCTGGAGTACCCAGAGGGAACCCAAGCATGCACGGGGAGAGCATGCAAACTCCATGCAGAAAGAACCTGGGCAGGGATACATACCCACAACCTATATACAGTACGTGTCTGTGTGTGTGTGGCTGTACATTCCTAAGTATCTCCTAATATCACTAAACTTGTCAGTGATAAGTCAGAAAACATTTCAGCAGGAAGACCTACTGAGGCACAACATGAAATAGAAGCAAACTATATGAATAAGTCCTTTGAATGCGCCTCAGCGGCTAGAAGACTGTGGGATTTGCGTCACCAAGCTTGATAATACTAATGATACTGAAATATTGGACTGTTGAATGGACTGTTGAATGGAGATCACATCTTCAAAGAGGGTGAAGGACTGTCACCTTTTAAAAAATGTAAATATAATAATTTTGAAATATTTCAATATAGTTTATTGTACATTTTGAAGAAATAATCGAGTTAAAGTGATCTGTGAATCTGTGTAGAGGCACAGATGAGCAGGATATAGATCTTGACAGGAATCCAGCTCAGCACAATGCATGCATTGCTGTCATGTCTCCACCCATTTCAAACATGTTCTAAGATGTATGATCAGTTTGATAAAAAACCTGGAGATTAAGCTTTAATTTAATTCATATTAATTCAATTCAGTTTAGTTATATAGTGCAAATTCCCAACAGATGTCATTTAAAGTGAGAAAAATCATTTCAATAGAAATATACAAACATTCCAATTAGTTAAAAAACGTGTTCTATTTAAGGAAGCAGATCGTATCAAATCAGTGACGTTAGTTGGGCTCTGTTGACGCAGACTTTCCACCCACAGTAATCCTTTCAGCAATCTCTGATACTGAACAAGCATGTAGCAACAGTGGAGAGGAAAAACTCCCCTTCAATAGGAATAAACTTCCAAGAGAAGCTGGCTCAGTATAAGCGGCCATCTGCCACGACCGTTTGGGTGTTTGAGAAGACAGAGCAGAGACACAAAAATAACAAATGGAACTCATGTAAGAGTTCTTTCTATATTAAAGAAAGTAAAAAGTTGATATCCGGACATCGAGGATGTTAGACAAGGTAGATATGATTTTAAAAAGCCAGCTTTGTACTGATGGAAGTAAGATAAAGCAGTATGTATTTACATAGACATATGAATTACACTACAATGCCTACTGTTTTAATAAAGTTTCTCCTGGCTGCAGGAGAAATTTCTATGTGCATAAGCGAAATGGATTCAGTGGTAAAGGCCCAAATATTTGTTTTGAATCCATGTGAAGATCCTGATCACAGTGGAAAAACGTTTTTAAACGGATTGTGCTCATGTACATAACTTTCTCCATTAAAATGTCCTAAAACTTTTGAGATAAGAGATGATAAGGAGTTTTTATAGTGTACAGAAGATATTAGAAAACTATTAAGAAAAAAAAAAAAGCTTTCCAACTGTATTTTGCATTTCTCTTATTTTCAAACATACCTGAAATGTGCTTGATGCCATCGGCTTTGGGCCAGCTGACTGGTCTGGGGGCAGATTAGAGTTACAGGAGGAGGCGCTGCATCCTGTATTGTCTCGCATAGTCAGCACAATATTAGTGCCTGCACACTCAACAACATGCTCAGATCTCTTTAGGACTCTTTGTTGAGCTGAAAGAAAATACCATGAATTATTTCTTTAACAGACTTTTGCCAAATGTGTTGCCACTTTTGAGTCGTTTCAGGAACCATACGGTGAAATCATATGAAGGAAAAGGTGTGGCATGTTCCCTTCACTGTTGTATAATACTCCTGGTTGTTTTTGATAAACCTACAGTCTAAATCTTCAGTTGCATTTTACTGTCACATGTTATTTTGGATTCCTTACGTACAAGCATATTAAACTTTTGTTATTTTCTTTAAAAAAATCTGATTATTATAAAACAATTAGCCTGTTCGCACAGGTGATGCACCTGTTTAAATCTATCTTTTATTACAGTTATGACAGTCTTTCTGTACATTTAAGAATTGGCACTTTTTCTGGTATTTTTTTATGTATTTTTTCTTGTATTTAATAGGAACAGTGAATATTAATAAACTCCAACAACAAGTTGTATCAGTAAATATAACTGATTGTAGCATCAGTGCTAATTTACACCTGCAGTCCCTAGACAGGTGATAAAAACACAATAGAAAAAAGAGGCAAAGTATTACATTAAAAACTAGACAAAAACAAAACAAGCAAACATGTAAAGAAACAGAAAACAAAAAGAAAAACACAACATGCCACTGTGAGGACAATCTACTTATGAATACAGGTTTGTTTTTCCTTCAGCCAGTTTTTCACTGCCTCTTACCCATTGACTAGCTGGAGGTGAGCTACTGTAATCTAGATGCTCTCAGGAATACATAGAAATGTGAGTAGAAAAAAAAAATTATGGAAGAATGGAAATACATATAAGTTTTTTTTTGTTTGTTTGTTCGATTTCTTTTTCTACCCATTATTTGATTAGCTTTTATGTTAGCTAATCCAACTCATAGCATAAAAAACAAAAGTGCTTATTTTACCTCAGCCTCGTAAAACAGGAAACTGGTCTTAATGCAGCAGTTTTTGGTGCTCTAATAGGTTAATAATTTAATCTGGAATTATTTTGCTAACTAAAAAAACAAACAAAAAATGCGAAACACAAAACTCATATTATTTCAGCTATTGGAAAGTTACATTATATAACAGCAGTATTGTAGAGAAAGCTCATTATGGGTATGGGAAATGGATGGCTGGATAGATTAGTTGACTCAATGAAAGTGAAACTTAACAATCGCGTTCCTTAAAGGTAGGCTACATCTGGCATTTTTGTTGAAAAAAGCTAAAAAGACAGCTAACATAACAGTAAATGCGCCCACAAAAATGCATTAACAGTTTACTTTTATTAAAATATAATTAGGCTATGTTAGATGCGACCATTTCTGAACAATGTTACTTTCACCGCAACTGATTATAAATAATGTTCAATTTGTTGTGATTATTTAGCAATCTTACCTTCTTGCTCTTTGAAAGCAACCATGTAAACGTTTCCCCCAACTTCTGTCAAGGGCCCGCACTCCCCTCCGCCTGATCTGCGCCGAATGTGGAAATAACTTTCCATCTTCCTTCTCTGATCGTCGTTCAAACGGGCGCACTCAAAGAAAACGGGAAACTTGTAAGAAGTGTCCATCCTGAGCGCTAATTAACTGAAGAAACGCATAAATATACGCACCTGAGAGTAGCCTAGCGCCTTAACACATTTGGGAAATCAGCTGTAGTCTGCCTAGTTTTGCTGTAGGCGCCTCCTGTACTCGGGAATGTCAGCAAACGTTGGCATGAGAGGGAAAACACGCTGCCTGACAGGTTTGTACCATCTATAGCCTACTTAAGTATCAAAAGAATGTAAGAATATACATTATAATTTTTAAATATAAAAGTAAGAAAATTTTCTTTAATTCACCAGCTAACCAGAATTTCCAGATGGCTCTGTGTCATATTTTACAGCAAATTTATATAATTGTGTTTTATTTTTGTTATTTTTTTTACTGTTGTTACTCCGTGGAAGTTTAGTCAAGTTATGGTTAAACAAAGTCCTGGTAATAATAACGAACAAATTACCAGTGTTAAGTGACCCATTAGCATCTCAGACAAGAACACATAGCTGGGAATATCTTATATATTATTATATATTATCTTATATATTTTCATTTTCACTTTCACATAAGTAAAAATATTTTGTAAGTAAAAATAAAAAAGATCCATTCATGAGTTTCTTTAACTGTAGTGTGTAGAGTCTTATGGTGACTATGGTTTATGATATCTATGAATAGATTATTGATCATTTATTTCCTGTGCTTCAAGAGGACTGGTACTTACAGATGCACGGTACTGGCTCTTTTAAATGTTCCTTCTAAGTGTAACATCTCTATTTGGTAACACCACTTCCCATTCAACCTGAGGGTCAAAATAAATTCAATCCAGAATAAATAATAAAATGATAGTCAAGAAATCAGGTCAAATGAATTCAAAATAGATTATGAGTACTAAAGTGGAAAGATACAAGGGGAAAAAAGTATGTAACAACTAAAGAGACATAACTATTCTTTTGAAAAAGCAATCCTCTTCACAAATTAAAACTGACTGACTAGTTTGTAGGTACTCTTTTCAACAAACTATTATTTTTAGACCTTCACAGTAGGATTGTAACGATACCACTTTTGAGTACTTGCCGATGTCAAGTACCAATACCGATACTTCTATCGTAGAAGTATGGAGATGAGAACAATCATGACTGACCATAGAGTATGACTTTCTTGTCAACAGCATCATTAGGAACAGATGAGTTGTCTTTTAGCATCACCTAGTGGTTGTTCCGTAGAACAACGCCTGTATGGTTTTTGGAGATAGGTTGTGTTCTAAATTTTGGAGTGTCCACAAGGAGGTGCTACAGGGTTCAGGTTTAGGGCCCCTCCTGTTCATATTGTTCATATTGATTGCAAAATAGATTTTGTTTGCAATATCCTCTGCTAAAGTGGTTTCTCTAGAGGAAGATTTTAATGAGGTCCAGCAAACAGTTCTGCAGGTAAAGTTGGTACTTGATGTAGACAAGTCTATGTTGTAATCTATCAAGAAAAAGGGACCTCAAAGTGTCCCCTCACTGTCTATTCTTGAAGAAAATATCATTTTGGTGGTTCAAACATACAAATACATGAGTATCCTGCTTTTGTAATCTGCCCTTAATATACAAATATTATTATTGTTTTTTTTATACTTGTTCTACCTTTCTTCTTTGAGGATTATTGCAAATGTCTTATGCCACTTTGCTGCTGTTACAGCTGAATGTACCTTTAGAGGGACATTAAATTATTATTCTTCTATTGATGATTCCCTCACCTTCAAGCCCCATATAGACAATTTTATTAAGAAACTTAAACTCAGATTGGGCTTTTTCTTTCAAAAATAAATTATTATTTATTATTATAAATATTTGTTTTTCTTTTGAGGTAAAAAAAAAACAATAGTCCCTGCAAAATCTTTGTCTATTTGGGATTATGGAGACCTTTTGTAAATGAAAGCCTCAGATCAATGTCTTCATAAAATTGGCAGGGTTTAATCATGCCTCTCAGAGGTTTATTATTAATTGTAGAGCCTTGACCCATATAGCTGTGAGTTTTATTCTCAAGTGGGATGCATTTATTTGTCCACCAGGAGGTTGGGACTTCGGTACACTTTCATTTATAAGGTCATACTGGGATTACTGCCTACCTGCATCGGTAATTTAAACTCACGAAGAACTATTGCTTCTTACAGTTTATGTGAAAATGATCAGTTGTTACTTTGTGTACATTTGCCTGCACAGAACTGTGGGGAAAAAAAGGCTTTTGCTTCTCTGTTCCTTCTTCATGGAACATGTTGCTAGAAAACTTTTAATTAACTGAGTTTATTTCTTAGAAAAACATTTAAATTCAGAAAGAGAGCACTTGAGTTAGCTTCCCAATAATGTAACTGCATTTCATAGTTGTGTAATAAACTTTTGCTGCCTCTTGGCCAGGACTTGGCCAGGAAAAGGGTTTTCAATCTCAGTGGGAATTGTCCTGGCTAAGTAAAGAGTGAATTTAATAAATTGTGTATTTTTTTTGTTTTTTTTAAGATGTCAGGGAGCATGTCCCACTGCATGGCCACAGAACGTTCAATCATATGGAGCATTTTTATCACGATTCTTTTTCTGACAATAGAAAGTTCTAGGATGGGTGAAATCGCAAAGTATGATCCCAGCTTAATTAGGAAGAGAGGTGTGGAGCATTTTGCAGAATTGTACTTCAGTATAAGTTTTCAAAAACAAGGAAATACTTAATATTTTGGTACATCATTAACACACTGTCATTACCAGCAGTTGAAAAAGAATATGCAAGAAAATTGATGTTTTCTGTAGAAAGAACCAGTTTCAAATTTATGACCGTTTCTTACTTCTTCAGTGTGGCCCTAATACTCCTCCATGTAAAATGCATAACCAATATAAATATAAATACTCATAAAGTGCAATGTTTCTTTATTGAATAAAAATAGGATATATATTAAAATAAAACAGCTAAACCATCAGCTCGTTTTCAAAAATGAAGTCACACCTTGACTCTTCAAGATCGAAATCACAGAATTAAAGCATTTTATGCAACACAACGGTAGATACACATTCTAAAGTCTGAATATAATATGCCACTCATTTCCGTACACCAAAATACATACAAGACAAATCCATACACATCAAATGAATATACAAATGAATGGGTGCAGTGTCCTCCCTGCATAGACCCAGTATACAGTACATCACAGACATCATAAGAGGCAAAGTTAATTGAAACTACATTGAAAAAGTCTCCTGCTACTGGACGACATATTTTACAGAAATGGAAAGCATGCATACGAACTAAATTATGATAACACATATTTGACAGGTTTCGCCTTGCCAGAATCACTGCTTATACAGTACAATGTGTGGAGGCACCTGGAGAAACCCAGAATGTTCTTGTATTTGATCTGGACTTGCTCCCATGACCGTTTTGGCCGGGCCATGTTTAATCTCCGATCAAAAGAAAAGAGAAAAAGGATTTATCCCAAAAGGTAATTCAGTGAAGTGAGCTAGCCATGTTGGGTCCTTTGAGCATCACTACATATATAAAAGGCATTTTTGTTATTAATATTATTAGATCACATATTTTTAAAGAGTTATACCGCCTGAATGACTTACACTTACACAATTTTACTCACTTGTGCAGTAAATTTCAATAAAAAATTCAGCTAATAGATAATCAGATTCTAATTGCGCTTTTTCCAGTTGTAAATTAACTGTTTGGTTTGTAACTGTCATGCTTCAGAGGAGCAGTGAGTGTTTAATTGTGCACTTCTTACAAATTCAAGCAATCAGCAATGTTTTTGCCATGCTTTTTCTATTTGTTTTATCACTGTTGCGTTGTTACCTTTCTTTTTTATTTTTATCTTTTACCTCCTCCTATGCCTTTATAAAGATTTCTGCCTCTGATTAGGCCTCTAATTGCCATGGTGAATAGGTGAATCTTTGATTGGTGGTGGGGTCTGGTTAAGGGAGCTGTGAGCGCACACCTATCCAGGATAGGTTACGACTGGGTTGAGGAATCTGTGTCTGCTCATATTAGTTTGGTCTTTGTGCAACCGATTAAGCCTGGATGCTGTTATTTTGGATTCAATGAGCTCAGCTCAGTCAATTGTCCTGTATGTACTAATCCTAGTTTTGTACAATGGGCCCTTGGTTTGGGGCTTGCTGATTAATGTATTTGATTTTGGCATGTAAATCCCAAAACAAATATACAAATCCCAGTGCTAGACCGGCATAATTATGCCTAGTAATAATTTACAGGCTAATCAGATAAACATCTGTTCTACCCAGTCCCTAATGCTTTGATGGTGTTACACTGACTATGCATGACAATATTGACGTGTCAAAAAAAGAAGAAACTATAAAACATTGCATACCCCACCTTCAGACTCTGTCCTTTTCAGTTTATATGTCTTGCCAGTGTTCCAGTCTGTGGCTTCCAGTGACATTAAGTTGACTTTGAGAGTTCTGCCATCAGGTGTCCCTACCTCAACAAACACTTTTTTCTGTATGTGGCCTTGCTCCACCATGTAGTTGTCATGAAGGCTCAGCTCTTGCCATTCTCCATTGTCATCTTTCATTGCCCATTGAATGGTCAGAGCTAACATCGCCTCATCCTTATATTTTAGGTCTTCTTCAAGTGCTTTTTGGACTGTGTTGTTTATTAGCTCAATGACACTCAAGACATCTTCTTTTAAACCTTTCAGGACATATACTTCTTTGCTTGACTCTGACTGATCTCTTTCCCTGGATCTACCAGCATCAACAGTTTTATGCTCTACACTTATCCCTGTGGCTTTGAGTTTTTTCTGTATTGTGTCCAACTCCATCGCCTCTATCTTAGAGAAACTATGCAAATCCACTGTTCTCTCCAAAAGCTCTCGCTGGACAATCAACTTCAAATCTTTTTCAATGGCCTTGGTGGCATCTGGACCACAACTGATTACCTGCAAAACAATTGGCTCTGGCTTCAAATATGTGAAGGATTGGTCTTGTTTTGACAAGAATGTTGACATTCTGGACCACCTGTCTTGTATCTCCTTTAGTCCAGCTTTGTCTGCAGTAAAAAAAACACAATGAATTAATAATCTGGGGTGTAATTTATAAGAATGTGCTGAATCCTTACTAAAATCATACTTGAGCTCTGTAAAATAAGTTTATTTACACAAAAAATGTTCCAAATCAATAAAACCCTATGCAAATGTTATTTCTGTCGCTTTTTTTAATCACAAAGTTTGCATACGATGTGACTCATATACACTTCAGACCTTGCAAGCTTTATAAAAGAGGCCACTGCTCTTTTACTTAGTAATATGAGCACAATGTGATTGCTGAACAGAGAAAATTACCACTACCTTACTGGTAGAAGTGTAACAACACATCCAGGTGAAGATCCAAATTATTACGTTGAAAAAAATAACATGCTCAGAATTTACCAGTATTTTTAGGAAAACAAAGAATTCAACAATCATTCATCATCACAGATGCAATAAATGTTTTACTAATGATGAACCGGGTTTTAAAGAACCCATAGATAGCAAATGTGATTACTGTCCAAGGTTCATTAGTATTAGTTTCATTAGCACATTTTATGTCAGTGTAAATCATATTTTGGCAGTTAAGTGGAAAACATAAAATGTAAGTTCATTCTGTAAATAATCCTGAGTATCTTAAAAAAATACAAATTAAACTAACCTTTACATGGATTGACATAATTTGTAAATCCTCTAAAATGCAAACTCCCATGGGCAGACTGGAGGGCCTGTTTGAAGAGGCAAAAACATCTGAGCCCAAGCTAATGTAAATCTATCTACACCCAATCTTTAAAAAAAATATAGCATTTTTCTCACTTGGCTTGATTCTTTGTCCCAAGGGTGTACAACAATTCGTACCAGGAAAGGTGAACTGCTGGTTCGGTTTTGTTCAAATACACTAACTTCCTCCAGAAGAATCCTACATGCCAAGATGCTTGGAAAATGCAGTAGAGGTTCAGTCCCAAGCACTAGAAGTGCAACTGAACTGTAGCCTATGATGTCACAGTGAGCCAGTATATGTTTGATTCCCTGCCTCAGTGCCTGGAAAATTCAAAAGATGTCTGTTGTTTTCAAAACAACAACAAAAAAAGAATAGAAAAAAAGAAAAAAGCAAAGCCTAAAACTGTTGCTGAACAAACCATTACTACATAGTTTACCTCTGCTGCAGACCCATTTGTGTTATCCCAAGACTTTAGGTTGAGGAAGAAGACTGCTTTACATTTTAAACCAGGTAGGCTTTTAACTACAACGGCCTCCCCTGGCCGTGTTGTCCCTCCTGCTTCCTTATGAAACATTGTCATCAGCTGTGGTCCAACGTTTCCATTTAAAACATTCCCAATACGTGTAGACACAGGATCGTGGCCAACCATAGGAGACACAATGGCATCCGCCTAGCAAAGAAGAATTTAATTTAGTCCAGTTCAACAGAACCATATCTTCAGATTTAGCAAATGAATGAAGTTGACCCTTGTTGACATTAACATATCAAATATATTGAAGAAGTAATTTTTTTCATTGCTAATCAGCTTGACTTGTATGAATTATTTTACCTGTTGATTCTCAATGGTTCCCTGAACAATCTCAACTTGTACTGGAGCTTCAGCAGCGGTTCCTCTTACTGCTTCTTCACCAGCAGCACTCATATTGAATCCCAAATCTTTTCCAGGCAGAATGTGGTCACATGCTTCCTTCATGACCGTCACCACCTCTCCCCTCTTGTCTATCAGTATGATTTGGCTAAGATTCCGCCCTCCCTGACTACCAAACTCCTTAATGGCACTCACAATAGCCTCAGAGCAAACTTTGATGGGAACCCCAAACACACCTGAGCTGATACATGGTAGGGCAATAGACTTGAACTCCATCAGTTCAGCTAAATCAAGAGCTTTGCGGACTGTTTTCTCTACTAAATTCCTCTCTCTGCCACTAGCTTTTTCACTTTCAGGCCCAACAGCATGCAGCAGATTCTTGCACTTCAGGTCTCCCCCTGTAGTTACCACTACATCACCAACAGTAATTTTCCCAGTCAGTCTTACAATGTCGTTGCTTTCTTTTTGTACTTGAGGACCACCTGCTTTACTGAGTGCAGCAGCAACACCACCAATGTGGTTTAGATCTTCATTGGCAGCATTTACAATGCCATCTGCACACTGTTTTGTTATGTCACCCTGATAAATTATCACTTGAAGCCCATGCTGAAGATTGTATTTAGCAAGACCAATATAGTCTCTGCTTGTATCAGCTGGATCCACAACCTGAATTAGACACTTGTGAGATTTTGCAACCTGTAAGAGCCTATCTCTTCCAGAGTGGCCATTGAAATATCTGGCTGCCCCTGGCAGGTCAACGGTAACGCTGTTTTTTACAACAGAGTTAAGAAGCAGATCTAGCCTTTTTCTGACATCAGTCACTTTGCTAGATGAACCTACAAGCAACATCATGGGGCTAGAAGATGTTACACTGCTGAAAGTAACACCTGAGTAGTCAAAGCCCTGTAACTGCAGAAACTCTGGTAAATTACGAGCCAATTCAGAGAAAGGGAGACTACATTTTCGCTCTATGTTTGTTTGGTCTGAGATGAAGTCAGATACAATTCCTCTCAGTTCTTCAACCTCTCCAGAGTGACCGACCAAGGATACAGTGCCATTAGCACCAAATACAACATTAGCTTTGTACTGCTTTTGGTTCATCTCATGTACCTTGGATTTAAGCCTTTTACAAAGCTCAGGTGGCACAACAGAACAGTTAGAAATATCATTTTTGACTTCCTTGAAGTTTTCTTGGATCTTTTTTAAAGAGTATTCTAAATTATTGGCACTAAAAGAGAAAAGGTGTAGGGTTGTGTCCCGTATATCGGCTTCAACCTTCTCAGCAACTCCTAAAAACTCACAAAGACACCCTGGACCACCATAAGCTTTTTTTAAGAAACCCAGAAATTGTGGGCTTTTGTCAGCAATTGTCCTCTCTAACACTAGTTTCTCCTTATCAGTGATAACATCACCAGCCTTGAGAATATCCTCTACTGGACCTGCCAAAACTATCTTACCTTCATCAGCCTGTGTGACCTTCAGTGCTGGAAAGTTTTGTCTTAAACTGCTTTCAATCTCCTTCCAGAAGAGACGCAGTTTTGCCTCACCAATACGACGAATGGTGGTTTTTGTGTTGCTGAAACGAGATCCTCTATTTTCATCACTAATAGACTCTAAATGTATCAACCTGGCTTGCACCTGGCTACGCTCTCCTACAACAACAGCCATTCCGATGTCACTGTAAACCTTCACCTCATCTGTGGGCTGACGAGAGCTGTAGGACTTAAACAATGCTTTGACTTTGTGAGGGTCCTTCTCACAGTGGCATGTGTAGCCATTAAACAGTTTGTCCACTTCAGATTTCCAGTCTTTAAGTTCCCCTAAAACGCCTGGCTGAGCTACTCGCCTGACTAAAACTCTCCCCTCCTCTTGTTGAAGCTCAGCAGTGCAAGAAAGTAAGGCCAGCTGATTGTCAAGTTCTCCCTTGACTGTTGAAGTTTCCTTCAGCTTGAAGGACAGCTTGATAAAAATCAAGCTGTCGGTCAAATTCTTCACTATTTGGTGGAAGATTTTGAGAAATAGTGGATTGGTGCTTCTGTTGCTGAAAAAAAAACACAGTTTAGCTTTTCAGTAGGGCAAGCCGAATGAGCATTTACTCTGATATCTTGATGTCAGGCATAATTGTCATGAACATGCAAGCCATTTCTGTCCACTAGTTAACTAGTGAGCCATGTTTGTGTGAACAAGTTAACTAGTGAGGGTCAAAATATGCACACTAGTTAACTAGTGACAACCAAAATGCCCACTAGTTAACTAGTGAACACATTTCGGATTAACTAGTTAACTAGTGAGAGTTGGAGATGTCCACTAGTTAACTAGTAAAGGCCAAAATGCATACCAGTAAGCTAGTTGTAGGTCTTTCTGTCGTACTACTTAACTAGTGACAGCCAAAAATGTGCACAAGTGTACTAGTGAAGGCATAACTCCTCACTAGTTAACTAGTTGGAGTAGGTCAATGTCACTAGTTAACTAGTGAACCATAAATGGCTTACTAGCTAGGTAGGTGATGGCAGCAGTCTCACTAGTTAACTAGTTGATGCATCCATTGTCCAAACTAGTTAACTAGTGACGTCATAAATTATGCTAGTAAACTAGTTCAAGCCTAAATTCACACTAGTCAGCTAGTGGCGCAGAATTCTAAATAGGAGGCGGAGAATTCCTCAAATTGAGGCTTTCTATTGGCTCCCTATGTCCAAGTAAAATATGACAACAACTCACAGTGCAGAATTTCACAAAATCCCACCCAAAACATTTGCATGTGGCACACCAGTTAACATGCTGGCCAAATGAAAATTAGCTAGTAAACTAGTAAAGACACAAATGCCCACTAGTTAACTAGTGAGGTGCAAAAATTGTCACTAGTTTACTAGTGGGCCCCTAAACGACCACTAGTTAACTAGTGAAGGCAATTTCAACGCCACTACTTAACTAGTAAGATGCCAAAATAGTCACTTCTTAACATGTTAAGGCAAATACCCCCTAGTTTACTAGTGAGGGTCTTGCGGGCCTTACTAGTTAACTAGTGACATGCATATTTTGTTCACTAGCAAACTAGTTACACCTAAAAACACAAAGAAGTGGAGCATTTCTGTCCACTAGTTAACTAGTGGAACAATTTAAGTCTCACTAGTTTGCGTGTGTGGCAGTGAAGCAGCTCACTAGTTAACTAGTGCGCACAAGACACACTAGTGGCTGTTTTTACCTTGTAATGCAAAAAATGTGCTCTTACTAGTTAACTAGTGACAAATTGGCCTTCACTAGTTAAACCTCTAGGCTCCGGGGTTTTTTCTATAAAATATTCCATTTTGATATCACTAATTCAAAATGTTGTAGCTTTTATATGGTTATAGATAAAGGTATATTGTCAATTAGAAAAATGTTCAGTATGATCTAAAGTTTGTGATGGGAGTTAAATTATTCATCTAATTTGCATACTATGACGTCACATGGTGGCGGCCATGTTGGAAATTGATAAATGTTGATATCAAGGTTTCAAAAGGCTATAAATTCTAAGTAGTTTGCGATAAAGGCATGCCGTAAGTGAGAAATATCTTCAGTATGATCCAAAGTTTGTGATGGCCGTGAAATTATTCATCTAATTTGCATATTATGACGTCACAAGGTGGGGGCAATATTATAAAATGTTGAAATTTGATATCAAGGTTTCAAAAGGCTATAAATTCTAAGTACTTTGAGATAAAGACATGCTGTAAATGAGAAACGAAATTTGGGCTGGAAGTAAATTGTCATCTAATTAGAATATTGTGACATCAACATCAATTTTCTGCAGTTTGAAAGAGGTTTTAGAAGAGGACATACTGTAATCAAGGTACATCTTTGGTTTGAAGCAGAATTTGGGCTGGAAGTAAAATGTCCATCTAATTTGTATATCGTGTAGACAGGTGGAATTGGAAAATTCAAATTTTCTTATAAAAATTTCAAAAGGATGTAGTTTGAGAGTGATTTGAGATAAGGGAATACTGTCAACAATAAATTTGAAATATATTTTTTGTGAAAATGTGAAATATCTTTAGTATGAAATGAGTTTGGGATAGAAATAAATTAACTGATCCAATTTGTACAATGTTTTAGGACTGTTCAGGGGCCATATGGAATTTTATTATTTTGAAAGACGTTCAATGTTCAATGAAAAACCCTCAAGCCAAGAGGTTATAATGTCCTGAATAAAGGCCTTCAGTGGTTTGTGTGGACCAGGACTACAACGTGTATAAATGATGTGCGCATTGACCACACTGATGCTCAGAACCGCATCAAAAATGCGGTTGTACCATTTCCTGGATCTGTGTGGAAACAGGTATGTTTTCATCCGTTGATCAGATGTATCAACTCCTCCCATAAAGGAGTTGTAACTGTCCACACACACTGGTTTCATAATTTGACGGAACCCAGTCTCATTTTCCTTAGTCCGGATCCGTTTTTGGGTGACTGTGTTGCCATGAATGGTGGACAGCAGAATGAGACGCTTTGTGTCATGCCAAGCACAAGCCAGCAGTTTATCATGCCGCATGAAAACTGGCTCATCTCCCCTTCTCAGAGGCAACTTGGCTGGTTTCAGCCCCTTTGGCATCCCTCTCCTGTTGTAGTTTACTGTCCCACACATTCCGGTGTCTTTAGCAGCTAACTCCCTAGCTAAGGCTGGTGATGTGAGTAGCTGTCCATGTACACCTCATGCCCTTTCCCAATGTGCTGGGCAAGCAGATGACGGACAATATGGTGTGTTGCTCCTAAATTTTCCTCATTGCTTGTATTTTTGCTGCTGTAAATGCTCCACTCTAATACATAACCTAAGCTGGCCTCACTCAAGACACATGCTTTATAGCCATAGTTGTCAGGTTTTAAGAATATTTTCAAATCTGTTCCTCCCCATCACTTTGCTAAAGCCAGGTGTGTAAGCTAGCCAAAAACCTGCCCAGTAGCCCTCAATTTCAGATTTTTCTACAAGCCCCATGCACAAGTGAAGTGACATGAAAGCTTTCATTTCAGGGACAGTCACATCATACCAGTCATGAAACCGGGAGTTTGTTTTCAAAATTTCCCTTTAAAAAAACTGGTGGGCATATCTGTTTGTTTCATTGGTTATGAGGCTCCAGAATTGATCATTTAGAAAAAGAGAGATGAAATCAATGGGCTTCGAATTTGTCAGATCATCTCCAATATAACCAAGAGGCTCATCAAAATTTCGGATCCAATTATTATAGTGTTCCTCCTCTCTCAAGAACTGCCAGCCATCATAACCATTATCATCGCTGCCCTGATTTACGGTGCGGCAGTGAACTCCACCTCCACCATTAGCGGTGTGTTTTTTCGTGCGGCTTCTCCCGCGTCTGCCACGAAAACCGCGGTTGTTTTCATCCCCACTACATTCACCCATATGTGCTACTTTATTAGCCCCCCTGCCACCTCGACCACGTCCCCTGCTTGGCGTTTGCAGAAAGCTTCCACCCCGGCCACGCTGAGGTGAAGCATCCGCTATACCGTGTGCTGATTGTGGACTATGGCACGCTGACTCGCCATCACTACTAACGTCAGTTTCTGCTTCATTGGACCACTGTATGTCTTCCTCCTCGGAATCAGAGTCACCCAGTACCTGACGAAGTACTTCGTCAACAGTAAATTGACCTTTCAGCATCGTGAGTCAAAGGAAAAATATGCTTTCTCTCTGCTCTGCTCTGCTCTCGCTCTGCACTACTACCACTGCTTCGCTGCCGCGTCTCTGCGCGGGAGGGTTTTTTACAAACTCGTTTTACTCTAAAACTTTGAATATAACCACGCCCACAAATGCTGCTCAGATTACAGGCACACATGTCCGCTAACTCCTGGTGAAAAGTAGTAACAAGATTCGGCACCACATTTATAGATACAGCCTGTTTTATTCAGCAATGTTGCTTGTCGCAATATTGCGACTTTGGCGCTTAGAGGGTTAACTAGTTGACGTGTTTGGCTTTACTAGTTCACTAGTAATGGAACAGGATAGACTCACTAGTTAACTAGTGAGCATATCTGCTTTATAATGGCCTTCAGTAGCTTATAGAGGGCAAACTGAGCCTCACATGTTAGCTAGTGAAGACAAAACACTGTCCACACTGAACTAGCTGGAGAAAAATGTCCCTCACACTTGTAAACTAGTGGAATTTGAATAAATACACAAACGGCAGGCATTTTGTGCCACTAGTTAACTAGTGGGACCGCAACACTGGCCACTAGTTTACTAGTGAGCAATGTCGCACTTACATGCAAATGAAGAAGGTGGAACAAGGATGTTGATTGGACCATTTAGGACTCAAAAACCTAGAAAGCATGGCTGACTTCCAGGTTGTTTTTGAGCAAATTTTATAAACTAAGGTCGTTTGAGCATTAAAAATATGTTTTGATAATATTTCTAGTGACAACGTTGTGGTGCATTGCTGTAATCTTCTGCGTGAGACAGGAAAAACCTTCAACTAGCTTACTGGTATGCATGTTGGCCTTTATTAGTTAACTAGTGGACATTTCCAACTCTCACTAGTTAACTAGTGCAGCCAAAATGTTTTCACTAGTTAACTAGTGGGCATTTTTGCCTTCACTTGTTAACTAGTGTGCACAAACATGGCTCACTAGTTAACTAGTTGACAAAAGTGGCATTTATCAGAATAAATGCTCAAGCGGCTGGCCATATTATGTAGAAGTTAGCGTGGGAATTTCACATTCAGTAGTCAGCTAGTGCACTTTTTTGTACCTTACTAGTTGACTAGTAAAATATAAACATATTTTAAATAGTTAACAAGTGCACATATCAATGTGCACTAGTTAACTAGTGAACATGCTGAGCAATACTAGTTAACTAGTATGACATGAAAAAGATGAAAGAGTTAACTAGAAATAATTTCGCTGGTTCATCACTGGTTAACTAGTTCACACAAACATGGCTCACTAGTAAACTAGTGGACAAAAATGACTTGCATGTTCATGACTTTTTGCGTGACATCAAGATATCAGAATAAATGCTCAATCGGCTTGCCATATTTCAGCACACAATAGCTTCTTTGGGAGGCAATTGAATCTAGCTTCATATTACTATATACAACGTCAGGTGACATCACTACAGTGAGACGCTCTGATTAGTTGATGCTCAGGGGAGGGCGTTCAAAGTTCAGCTAGCTCAACGTCCGCGTTGCTGGCTTTTGCCACTTTGAACCTTGGAAAGCAGCAAAAGTTTAAAAAAATGCCAAGGCCAAAACACGCAAAGCAAATGCTTTATTGCTCCAAGTTTTTGAAAAGTGTTGCAACAACCAAAATTGGAATATATGTTTATTTTGAATAGAAAAAACAATACAGTGCATGAGGAACATGATAAATAATTTGCTGTTGCATCATTTTCAGTGTTGTACAAGTCAAATATAATAATACAAAAAAGAGTTTCAGTTTGATTTTAATTTGAGATTCCCATTTTTTCTGATTTGCGTTTGTAACATAACTGGAGTTTTAAGAATATTTTATCTACGGACAAAATTAATGGATTACAGTAAGATTAGTTGAAAAAAAGTTATGGACTATGGTGATATTTGATGATAAAAAATGTAAAAGTAATCATTTGGAATTATTTCGATATAAATAGTTAATCTGGTCAGGATTCCTCCTAGATGCCTCCCTGGTGAGGTGTTCTTGGCACGTCCCACAGGGAGGAGGCCCGGGGTAGACCTAGGACATGCTGGAGGAACTATGTCTGTCTGGGATTCCTCAAGAGGAGCTTGCCCAAGTGGCTGTAGAGAGGAAAGTCTGGGTCTCCTTGCTTAAGCTGCTTCCCCCGTGACCGTACCCCGGATAAGTGGAAGATAGTGTTAGATTTAGTGTACGATTTAAACGAGTTAAAATGTAGAGGCACCGCTGAGGAGGAAATCATTATTGATGAGAATCCAGCTCAGCACAATACGTGTATTACTGTCATGTCTCCACCCATTTCAAATATGTTCTGAGATGTATGAGCAGCTTAAGAAGGAAACTTTAGAAATGGCAGAGATAATTAATGAGAAGACCGATTAGCACAGATGGAAGTAAGATGTATTTATATAGGCCTATGAGTTCCACCACTCCTATAATTTTAATAATGTTTCTGCTGGATTAAAAATTTCTATTTGCAGCAGTGAACTGATTTCAGATGTGATAACAAGAGATGAGAAGGAATTTTGCTTTGTACAGGATCTGGCATAAAACTCTTAAAAGAAAAACTTTCCAACTGTATTTTACATTAAATGTATTGTTTATTTTCAAACATACCTGAGTTTTGATTGAGTTGGCCTTCAGGTTTGGGCTGGTTGACTGGTCTGGATGCAGATTAGTGTTAGAAGAGGAGGCGTTGCATCCTGCATTGTCTCGCAAAGTAAGCACAATAGTAGAACCTACAATATGCTCAGTTCTCTGCAGGACTCGTTGTTGAGCTGCGGGGGTGGGGGGTTTGGGACAACGAAAGAAAAATATCTAAATAACACAAATTATTTATTAAATAGATTTATGCAAAATTTAACTTATATATGTTTGAGAGTTGTTTCAGCAACCGTGCAATCAGATGGAATAAAGGACAAGGTGTGGCATGTTCCTTTCATTGCTGTAAAATACTTCTGACTGTTTTTTGATAAACCTGCAGTCTGAATCTGCAGTTCCATTTCACTATCACATGTTGTTTCGGAGACTCAAGTCTTTATCGGCTCGACACACGGGGGGCGAAATTGCCTCTTCTCCATTCATTTTCAATGGGATATGTGTAACAAATCAATAACCGTGTCTTCCTCCTCACGTAAAAATCGTGCATGTGAAATTTGGTGTTTGTGCGTCTATCGTAATCACGCAGGGCCTGCGACGCAATCACAGAAAGTTGAGAAAAATAAAAATGTTCATTGCTGTCACTCAAATAAGGACCAATGATCTGACAGGATTTTACTCAGTCATCTCCAGGTAGACGTGAACGCAAATCTCAGAACTTGAAGCTGGGTTTGGTGTCATGCAGGAGTAAACAGCGTTCAAGTAAAACTGTCTGATAAGTCGAGATTCCAATATGGAGTTTTGCAGGTAGCCAAAGTTGTAGTAGCCTACCTCTTAAAAACATCCTTTTAAAATGGACTATACATATACAGTACAAACTCCCCTTTTATTTGGTCAAAATTAGAGTTCGACGGCGCTACAGTTGAGATGGATTTTACATGCATTCGTACCATTGAGTCATGTAAAATAGAGATTTTTTTCACCACAGCTACTTTTGTTGATGTAAGGAGCGGCCATATTGAAAGTCAAAGTCAGAGCAAAAAAAAAAATCTCAGACTTTCCGTGTGGGAAGTCTGACTTGAGTGGCTGTTCTAGCTCTTTTCCGAGTGCCTCTCTTCATTGTTATGACAGTCTAATATCCCCTCCCTTCTCTCTGAACCGCTTTGATACCCTGAGGTTCCCTCCAATTTAACAGCTAATCAAAACCACAGAAGACTCGCTGTTTGCCCTTAAACAGAGCGCATTGCGGGCTTGTGTTTCTGGCCGCTACTGCATGACGCCTCCCGTGTGTCTGATATTCAAAGTGGCTGCAATGAGTTTCACTAATCGAGGTTGTTTGTCGTCTCCCGTGTATCGAGCCCATTAAGCTGCTGGAACATATTCAAGGTCGAGCAGATACAAATTATCATTGAGTCAAACCAGTTTTTTGGGTTTGAGAAAAGCAGGAAAGAGTTGAGAACAACACCAAGCCTAGATTTTGCAAGTCAAATCAAGTTTATTTATAAGTGAAAGTCCAAGAACACGAGGTTGTTTAAACTTTTCACTTTTTTCCAGAATTTAAAAAAAGCTATATGTTGCGCCTGTTTAAATCTCTCTTTTATTAAAGTTATGACAGTTATTCATTACTGCAGACAGTTATTCTGAGCATTTAAAGAATGGGAGTTCTTCAGGTAGAATCGATGCCTAAAAACAGAACAACCCAAAACATAACAACCAACCCACATTATTTCAGCTATTTGAAAGTTGAATTATACAACAGGAGTATGGAGGTAGGGGGTGGCCTTTAACTTGTTATGATGCGCTTGAGTCCGCAGTGAAAGTAAAACTATGAACAACGCATCCATTACCTGTACTAATCCATCCTCTGCAGAGCAACACCAAGACAAACAACCATACACGCACACACACTTATACCTAAGGGCAATTCAAACAAGACAACTTAGTTGAAAGAAAAAGCTGAAAAACAGATAAATAAATGTTAAATAACAAAAATTCATAATCAGCTTCCTTAAACGTAATAATGTACTGTGAGCTGCGACACATGTTCAATTTTACTTTCCCTTTCACTGTAAATAATCATAACAAAAGAATGTTCAAGTTATGTTGATTAATTCGCAGTCTTACCTTCTTTATCTTTAAAAGCAATGCTGTACACATTTCCCCCGACTTCCGTCAAGGCTCCGCACTCTCCTCCGCCTGATTTGCGCCGAATGTGGAAATGACTTTCTATCTTCCTTCTTTGATCGTCGTTCAAACGCGCGTACTCAAAGAAAACGGGAAACTTGTAAGAAGTGTCCATCCTGATCGCTAATTGATGCAAGAAAAGAAATAATAAACGCAGCTGGGAGTAGCGCTTGAACACATCTCTCACAGTTGGGAAGTCAGCATAGACTGCACAGTTTGCGCACAGGCGCCTCCTCTAAACAGAAGAGGGGGGACACGCTGACGAGTTTAATCCTCTCCCACTTAAATTTAAAAAAAAAAAAAAAAAAATATATATATATATATATATATATATATAATTATATATATATTTTATTATATATATATATATATATAATATATATATATATATATATATATATATAATCAATTTATCAGTTCACCAGAATTATTTTACCATATAGCAGGTAATAGGCAGCTGTTAGTTTCTAAAGCAACACAGAGAAGAAATGAGCGCTACCTACAGGCCATTCTCCAATTTAGTACACATCTTACCTCCATTTGAGATGAGTTATTCAGTATAAAAAACAATTATCCAGTCATACAGTGCTAGCACAACCCCAGGACAGATTTATTTAACCTTTTCACACTTGTCTTTCAGATCAAAACCAATTTTAATATAAAAAAAAGCCTACAACTTTGGTATAGACAAAATGCTGTTTTCAAATATTGGTGTCATGTATTAAGAGGGAAAAAAATAAAACAAGCCCAGCTCTTGAAGAAAATATAACACCTCCCTTTCTTAATTTGTGAATTAAATATTATAATATTTGTTGGTTTGCATAAGCTATTGACATCTGAGCCTGATACAAAACTCACGTAATTAGAACATCTCAACAGCATAAAGTTAGCCAAAAGATCTCAAAAAGCTAAACATCATGCGATGATCTAATGAAATTTAAGAGCAGATTAAAAAACATAACCTTGTGGGCAGAGGTAGTAAAGTCCTTAACATCCATCAGTTTGGGAACGGTTTCATATGCATTTGTAAGGCTGGATTCCAACAAACCACAATGAGTCATTATACACTGAACAATTTTAAACCCTTCCTGGACTGTTGGCCTAACAGGCTTCATTTACCTCAATTGGGGTCAGTCAGTGCATTTACATGCAGCAAGAGAAAGTCAAATTATTACCTTAGTCTAACTGATATCAGACATAGTTTGGCTTAAATCGAACCGAACTGGAGTTTCATAAATCAGACTATTCCACACGGGGTAATGTAATTAGCAATCGCAATTCTCGGCAACCAACCCACCCACCCTCATCCTCGCTGGTACTCGCAACCCACCTTGGGAAGTGAGGAGACGTGGAAGAGAGAATCAGCAACAACACAGCAGAATATGGTGGCTAAGACCATGATTCTCAAACTGTGGTACATGTCCCACCAGTGGTACTCAAGCTCTCCCTAGTGGTACTTGAAGAAAGTTCTAAATATTTTTTGAAAATAAACTAAATTCAGAAATGTACCATTCACACACATTGTGGCTGTGGCTGGCAACAATTATCAATAAATAATCCTTATTAGGAGTAATAAAGCATCATTTGTTAATTGCCTATAGTTAAAAGGGTAATGGTGCATTCACACCGTACAGTTGGTCTGCGTCAGGCAACACATTCAAAGGATGAAGTTTGACATATGTACTTTTTGGCTTCCATAGCCTGCTTCTGAGGAAAAAACAATGCCGCAGAATGTGCGGCTTCCTCTGTTGCCATACATTCTGAACTATGGTGGATCGTAACGAGAGAGTGGCTTGGCTTTATTTGCTAGATAAAGCTAGACAACGTCGACATCGGGAGCATCAGCGCTCATTCTTCAGATGTGTTCAGAGTTTGGAGAGTTTAACCATTTGCTCCAGGAGCTACATATGGATGAGGTTCGCTTTCAATGCTACTTCCGTCTGTCCCGCGCCTAACTTTACGACCTCCTGGGCCGCGTCGGAGCTCTAATCTGCTACCAGGACACCAAATACAGGCGCTCTGTTGGTAAGTGTTATTTATGATTTTTGGTCCAGGCTAAGCAATATATGGCTAACACGAAGGGAGGCATGTCACCGTCTAATGTTGCAGAGCTGAAAAACCTTAACTTAATAATTAGATTTTCTGAGTGACATGTTAAAGTGGGAATCGGCTCTCAACAGGGGGCCAGCCCTTAGTCTGATTTCTCCAAAAAGCTTGATTTATGTGTGCGTGTAAATGTAAAAGTGTTCATCATTTAACAGTAAGAAGCAGAGTGGTCAGAAACTACATTCAATTCAATTCAATTCAGTTTATTTATATAGCGCCATTTCACAACAAATTTCATCTCAAGGCACTTTACAAGAAGAGTTATTACAATACAATGTTTAATTTAGGAATTAGAGAACCACAGAAGATCGCATCGTGACTTCTCAGCAATCCCTCACACTGAGCAAGCATGAAGCAACAGCGGAGAGGAAAAACTCCCTTTTAACAGGAAGAAACCTCCAGCAGAACCAGGCTCAGCATAAGCGGTCATCTGCCGAGACCGTCTGGGGTTTGGAGAAGCCAGCAGAGACACAGAAAGAGCAACACAACTGAAGCAGAAGCAGAAGTTGGTAGCAGGACGTGGAGAACGTTCCTCCACTGCAATGCCATCTTAGTCAGGGTCGTCAAGCAGGGCGGGTCAGGAGCACCTACTGTAGGAAGAGACTAAGAGAAAACAGGTTAGCGCTTGATATGACAGCACATCATGCAGTTGGGGAGAAGTAGGAGAGAAAGTAGGAACTGACACTAATAATGTCCTCCAACAGCCTAGCCTAAAGCAGCATAGCTACTAACATTAACCTGTCTCCTAGCTACTAGGAGATCTAGCTACTAACACTCTCTACCTGGCTTACATTAATCTATCTCTATCCAGCTACTCTACCTCTTCCTATCTCTTCCTAGCTTTTGACACTCTGACTGCTAACATTAACCTATCTCTTCCTAGCTACCTGTCTAACCTGTCTCTAACTGTAAGCTTTGTCAAAGAGGAAGGTTTTAAGCCTAGTTTTAAAGATATACAAGTTGTCTGCTTCACGAACCAACCCAGGGAGCTGGTTCCATAGGAGGGGAGCCTGATAACTGAAAGATATGTCACCCATTCTACTTTAAAAAATCCTAGGGACTACCAGTAAACCTGCGGTCTGAGAATGAAGGGCTCTGTTAGGAACATATGGAACAATCAGATCTGTTATGTATGATGGAGCTAGATTATTAAGGGCTTTATATGTCAGAAGGAGGATCTTGAATTCTATTCTAGATTTTACCGGGAGCCAGTGAAGAGAAGCTAAAACGGGAAATGTGATCTCTTCTTTTATTCATTAGAACCATTGCAGCAGCATTTTGGACTAACTGAAGACTTTTAATTGTATTCTGTGGACTACCTGATAATAAAGAGTTACAGTAACCCAGCCTTGAAATAACAAAGGCATGAACTAGTTTTTCAGCATCACTCCTGGACAGGATGGTTCTAATTTTTGCAATATTCCCAAAATGAAAAAATTGAAATCCTAGAGACGTTTTTAATGTGAAATCTAAATGACATGTCTTGGTCAAAAATAACACCGAGGTTCTTTGTTTTATTACTGGAGGCTAATTTAGTGCCGTCCAGGTGAAGAGGTTGACTAAGTAGTTTCTTTTTCAGAGCTTCTGGTCCAAAGACGACAATTTCTGTTTTATCAGAATTCAGAAGCAAGAAGTTTAGACAACATACACGGGAGACTTCTAAAGACAGAAACACTCCTAGCATTTCCTAGCAAATATTTGTTGATCATTAAGATTTTTGGTAGAATAATAGGTGGACTGACGAGAAAGGCTGAACGTTTTGGAAAGGGAGTGTTTGTTTAAAACTGAAAGCAGCAGGACAGTGTCAGAGATCAGCAAACATTCCCTTATGTGTCTTCAGTTAGGCCATGATGCTGATGCTTAAATTTTAATCAGAGTGTAAATATTTAGTCATATTTCAAAAAATCAATCTTTGCCAGCCAGAGCTCATGAGCTCTACACTGTTGATTTGTAAAGTTCTGTTAGTATACCAAAGTTTAAATGTCCATTAACCTACCTTCTCTCTATTCACTGCTTCACCCTTATTTATTATCTCTGACACTAACGTCTTCAGATCGAGCGACCTTGATTTTCCTGAAAACAAGGTTGAAGCTTTGAAGGACTTTATGTCTCTGCACCCAATGTGTGTGATAAGCTGCTATCTCTTTTTAAACAGTTTTATTTTATCCGCTTTTTACTTGTCATTTGAACTTTTAAAGTTTTTGTTTGATGTATTTCCTCTCATGTTTTACATTTGTCAGCTAATTGATATTAGTAATATGCTCTGTTTATAAATATTGGATGGTGTAAGAATTGAACACGATTTACATTTATAATATATACCTATAACTAGCATGATTTGCTAATGAAGTTGTATAAAACTAGAAGCGACTACCTTTATTTGTACCATGTGTTTTGTATAGATTTACTTCTTTGTATTTATGAACACCACCTGGTTAAATTTCATTCAGAAAAGATTCTGCACTCTTGTAAAAAAAAAAGCTCTGCCAATCATGGCTCTGGCTTTTATTTTAGGGCAAATTTTGTGGTGTTTTCACTGTTTACATTGTTTTGTTTTTTGTGGGCTTTCTATACTATAACAGAAACACAGTTTTGACAAGTTATTGCAGAAAGGAAAAAAAGTCACCCCCATTCCAAATTTAATAGTATATTGTGGTTGATATACACATAGATAAATGGCGAAAAAGTAAATGGATAAGGAAACAGTGTTTAAAAACAAACCATAAAAAAGAAATCGAATCTGACAACTGTTTGGGAGTTTGCAAATATTGTATTTTACTATGTCCAATTAAGAATTTTTTGAGCAATTTGTTTTCTGACATACAGTGAACAGCTGGTATCTGTGGGTGCAAGGGACCACAGTGTTAATAGCTAATATTTGCAAGCATAAACCTCTTCACATGTTTTGCATAAAGTATACTTTGGATAAAATGTCATAAAAAAATACATTTAAACATTTGATTTCCATATAATTTCCTTTATTTCTCTCAGGTCACAAAACAACACACATAGCTTAATACATGGTGAACACAATCAGACAGGATACTTATTTATTTAAAGATTATTTTAAGAAATAGATTAAAAAATAATCTTCTGTGTCTGGTACAATAAAGTTTATTGACCACATTAGCTTTGTAAAACAGATAAGTAATAATAATGAAGAGTACTGTAATAAAGCGGTAGTCAAATATAACTGGTGATACCGTAAGAAACTCACACAAAAGCAAACAACTGTGTAGTGTAGCTCCATTTTCATTTTCACATCAGTAGATAATCTATTTACGAGTTTCTTTGACTGTGGTGTGACGGATATTACTGCCAATGTAACAGAAAGTATCAGTTAAGTAGTTGATAAGATCCAATTTATGATGTAGTCTAAATTACATAAGAAAGTATTACATACTCGGTTATTACTAAGTACTTGGTTATTACTGATTAGTTATCCATTTATCTTACTTTATCCACATACCAATAAAGTGTACAATATTCCATATACCATTTATACTTATTAGTTATCCTTTTAACTTTAGCCTTATACCAAAATATTACCAGGTTCATTCACCAAACCTACCAATTAAGCATTAAAATAGAACAACTTTAGGGGTGTCCCTACATATATAAAGTAATCATTGTTAAGACAAGCAAGTCATTTTTCTTATGCACTTATTGTTTTTTAACATTCATGTCCAGATTCAAGGAGGAGGGACTACTATTATGAGCAGCTGTGGAAAATTGAAGCTACTTTAGCCATATGCTCATGCAGTGTTTCCCAACTCTGGTCCTCAAGGCACACTGCCCTGTATATTTTAGATGTTTCTCTGCTTTAAAATACCCAATTCGGATGTTTGCAGCTCTACAAGTACTTGTTAATCAGAAATAAAATTTAACATGCAAAAAAGAAAAAAAACACGTAAAAAAACACCGTGGTAAAAATCTTAGCAAAAATTGTTTTTTATTGTGATTGTGGTTTATGATTTCCATGCATAGATTATAGATAATTTATTTCAGAAGCCTGAATTGGACTGGTAATTACAGATGCATGGTACTGGCCCTTTAAATGTTTCTGGTAAGTGTAACATCTCTTTTATTTGGTAACACCACTTCCCATCCCACGTGGAGATCGAAATCAATGCCCACTTTGTCAAAAACATACAATCATTGCGAAAAAATCAGTTCAAACTTACTGAAAATAGATTCTGAGTTCTAAAGTGAAAAGATATTTGGAAAAAGGTATCTAAAAAAATAAAGAGACAGAAGTTTGATAAACTATTCATTTAAAAAGCAATGAACTATCTATCTCTGTAGATTCAAAATGGCTGACTTAGTTGTAGGTAATGTCCCCAACAAACAAACTTAACATCCGTCTAAACCTTTACAACCCTAAACATCTAAAATGATACCAACTTCATTGGTTACAAATTAGTGTTTTTTTTTTACTTCTGATATTCAAGTTAGCACCACTAGGATCATAACTGGGAAAGGGAACTGAAAGGTTGTCCAAGGGCTTAGGACTACTCAGAGGGAGCTTTGTAAACACTTGGAATTAGCATTGTAAAAACAAAGAATGCAACAGATTTTATCTCTACTCAGCTCAAAACTCTGCTGCTGTAGAACATACAAGTTTAAGCTTGTCCAAAGCTTGGTGCAAAACATGTAAACCAGACTTCAACATATAAGGAGAGGATAATCTGGTCAGATAAGACAGCAATGCCACACCATGCTTGTTGGAGAAATAGCACCATATCAATGGTGAAGTTTGTAGATTACAAAGTTTGATTAATCGTGACTGACATAGAGTAGGACTTTTTTTTGTCAACAGCGTCATTAGATACAGATGTATGGAGAAAAACATTGGCTCTTTCAATACATTTTTCCCACCATATATGATAGCCAATCATCCCGGTGGGTTGAACAAACAGTGAAAGAGAGGTATATTGAGGCTAGCACAAACTTTGGTATTTTCAATCAAATCAGCAGTAAGATGAGGAATGTTATTGCAGGTAAACAGTGACTAAGAACTGCAATGGTTCGAGGGATGTTGAAGCTTTATACACAGTTGTAGTTTTGGTCTAAATTAGCTTATTCAGTGGAATAGGATGGGGCACTGTTGACACTTTCACATCTAGGCACTTAAAATGTTTCTTAAGCCAACTTACATATATAAATTGTAACATGATAGCATCAAAAATAAATAATTCTCTGCCTTCACAACTCGCTATTTATGATTTGACATTAGTGAGAAAGGATTAATGAGATCCGAGTTTCCTTATTTTAACTCAGCTGAATGTGATGAGGTACTCTGGGTAGGCCTGGTCGTCATGGAAGATAACAAAGATGGTAGGTGGCTCTTGGTTGTTTACCAAGCTGTCAAAGGAATCAGTAGGGTCCAGACCTCGAGGAGGGGGGGCTACCATGGAGGAATTACCCACTGTGTAGCGGCCAGTAAGAACTCGGGCAACATACAGTCGTTTTAACCCTGATTCGTCTGCTGGGGAGAACTTGTTGGCTGAGTAACTTGCATTGACTGCAAAGTAGACCCCCTTTCCAAAGACGGCAGCTGTAAGAAAGTTCAATGTTTTAAAAAAATCTACCCAACACACTAAAACAGATTGTGTGATTGATTGTTGGTCAAATAGCAAAAATCATTATATTCCAATATTTCAGCAATGCATAATTTTTTTTTATCAAGACTTACCGTGCTTTCCTGCAAAACTCCTGTCAAATCTGTCTCTTTCAATGGATTTACATGATTCTGCAGATGTGCCATGGTAGAGCAACTTTTCACCCAATTCTGCTTCACCGTTTTTAGAAAGTATTCGGCACCGGCATATGCTGAAAGCATGCCACAGGTAGGTGTTCTGCACTCGCTCAATCTGAATTCGCAAAAACCTAGTCACGTTTTGTTTTTGTGATCATAATTCTGTGTAGTTTCTGTGTAAGCAAACTTACTTTGTGAATGTTGTGGGTTGTAGTTTTATGGAAACCCTCTGCTACTTCCTGATACTCAGGCGAGTTAGGCTCTAACTCTACCTTTTTAAAGTCCTCTCCATTCATAGGTTCCCAATGATCAGGTAACTCCAAAACCAAAGCAGAAGCTGCAAAACACAATCATATATTTTTGATGTATATTAAATGCTAAAAAGGTTAGTTAGACATTGCATAATGGGAATATGGGGGAAGTACAACATATGACCTACCAGATTCAGTTGTGTGTTTCAGTTTGTATGTTTTGCCAGTCAGACATTCTGTAGCTTCTCCAGCTTTTAGGTCTACTTTGAACATCCTGCCATCCAGAGGCGACATATCTATAAGAACGTTGTTCTTCAACTGAGCTTCCTTGTCAAGCAGGCAGAGTTCCTGCAGTTCTCCATTTTCATCCTTAATCGACCACTCAGTGGTACAACCCAACATTGCCTTTTCTTTATCGGCTCCCTCTAGAAGCTCCTTTTCTTCTTTCATTGCAATTGCGACCTTGAGCTCACTAATTATATTTTGTAACTCTGTTGATCCAGGTTTTGGCAAAATTAATTTTTGGTCTTGAGATGGTGATATTTCTAAATACATGTCCAGTATCTTCTTCATTGGTTGTTTAGCCAACCCTACAACATAGACAAAACTATAATGATCAATCATTTTGTATTGGTGGATTATGAAAGAGAAAAAAATAACTTGTTAATAAAATAAACAGAAAACCTTTGAACTGATTGGAATGTTTGTATGATTGTATTTAAACGACTTTTCTAGTAAATTGACTTGAGACATCTGTTGTAAATATGTGTTATATAAATTAACTGAACTAAATTTGACTTGTTCTTTTGCTGCATTTACTCAAAATCCATAAATTTATGATCATACTAAATGTTCTAATTTATTGTAAGAATGTAAGAAATTCATTTTTAATCAAGGGTATTTGTCTTTAACACATTATTTATGTATATATATACCATATGTATAAAGTGCAATCTAGATTGAATAGCTTAATTAATTAGCTAACTTGAAAATGTAGGAAAAGACGACACGCAGACGATGTTTGAAATAATCCTACTGTATGTGATTTGTGTAGCATAGAATGTTTTGAAGTTGAAAGTACTGTGCAGATGTTTTTTGGGGATTTATGAACTAATCTGAATAACTTACAGCTAACTGCATTGTGCACCACCATTTTTCTCTTGGTGATTTTAACATACATGATCACATATACACATATGAGTGACAGCCCACCAAGGTTCCTAGAAGGGTGGAATTTGGAGTATAGCCTTTCTAACATGAATCGGTACCAATTTCTTACACTTGACATGGATGGTTCATAAATAATTTCCATGCACAACATGATCCATACGTTTAGTAGACCCTTGACCATAGTTCAGAGGCTGACGGCTGATTTTGTAGATGGTGGTACTGAGCATAACTAAAAAAGAATGAGGGTGACCTCTGCTTCTGGGTTGTTCAACTCACTCTGTAAACACAAGCACCAACCCAACCCCAGTCATTTTTGACAAGTAAGGTAAAATGGAAGAACATTTTAAGGTATTTTATCAAGGAGATATGACAGGAAGGGTAACAACTCCTCTCATCTGGAGGCAACTTGGAGTAGAGCTGCTGCCCCTCTTAAATTAAAAGGAGTATTTTGAGCTAGCATGTGATTAGGATCCTTCTCTATGTCCCACTAGAAGGGGACCATGGATTGGATTCAGAAATTGATGCTGAAACTGTATATCTTCTAACCTAACAAAATATTGAAATTCATACTTTTTTTATTAGTTTTAAAATATGACATATATTTTGATATCATTAATTTAATTAATCTCATGCAATGTTTTATTTTTCTGTAAAGCACTTTGAATTACAGTTTTGTTACTTATGTTTAAATTTTTTTTTATGTCTTCAATGTTACGCTTTTCTGGGGGGTTTCCTAATCACCCAAAGCATGTTGAATTACATTGCTGCTAAACATGTGCTATATAAATAAAATCCCCTTAAACTGCTGTGCTTCATAGATGATGCTTTAGAAACAAAATAATTGCTATATGCATTTTGTGAAAACTCCATTATTGCTAGCTGTGTTATGTTATTGTTGTGAGTGAGTTGAAAAATGAATTTCTGTCAAAATGATTTGTAAAGAAAATGTAATGAAAACCTTTAAGCCAGCTTTTAAATTCCTGTTGGCAGCGACTCTCCAGCTCTGATCTGTTGGAACATTACAACAGTACAATATAATGACAACACATAAAGCATAACATGGTATCACTGCACTAGAGTCAATATCTAACCTGAAATCCTGAAAGACTGGTTCATTCAGGATGACAATGCGGATTAGTGATAGGAAGTTTGGATTCAGTTCCTTGATGGCTGAGGCCATACCATCCAGCATTGCTTTACAAGCTTCACCGGACTCCATGCCAGCCTGTCCTGAAATAGTGAACAAACATATGTGAGTTCGCATTTTATTATTAGCTATGTTTTTAATTACATCATTTAAATTGCTGGTTGGGTTTTGTTTCCTGCTTGAGGTTGTAAAACTCTGCTCCTAAACCGATGAAAGCTGCAGTCCAGAGAATATATCTATGTATTTATATAAGTTTTATAAATCTTTAAAATGATAATGGGGTTCAATCCTATGAAAAACCGCCAGTGCTTCACAGCATTTGTAATTATTTTTCATGTAAAAGATGAAGAATTTAACTTTGAAGAGAAATAAGAACATTTACTTTTTTTACCAGCATTTTTTTTGCGATTAATCTTGAGTTATCTTTAAACTGGCGTGCAATTTATCATGATAAAATATTTGGTCAATTTCTAACTGCGCTGAAATTTTGCCAGGTTGGCCAAAACTTTATCAAATAAGTATTTGTTCTACAGTATGTTGATATTTTCAAGACTTTCACAGGCCAAGGAAAACCTCAGCTGGTGATAGTGTAATAAAAATATATTTTTTAAAGTTATTCTGACGTGAGCCTCTCTAGGGCCTCTAAGAACAGGTGCTTATGTAAATGTGTTATAGTCCCAGAGAATAACAAGGTAACATTCATGTGGTGAGTAAGTTAATTATGCAGGTTTTTGTACTTATATACGGTTATTTATTGAATACATTTTCTCAATAACATTAGGCCAAACCTGATATTTGAATACTTTATACTGTTTATAATTTTAAAATTCCTTTACAGTAATTTCACACATCTTTTCAATAAAAGTAGTCTTTTTTTATTAAGTTATCCATCTTATTATCATTTATTAGGAATTGATCTAATTGTAAAGAGCTGTTGTGCAAAAAATGATATTGTGTTTTATTAAGATTTCAATTGATTTTAGTGCAACTCAAAATGAAAGTAAATAAGTCATTTCAGAACTAGATATAGAGGCACTGACACATACTGTGCTATTGTTCATTTTTCAGTGGTTACCACAGACCATTTGTGCTTAGGGCAACCATGTGGCAAGCACCAGCCAAGCATGGACCCCTATGCATTTCACGCTGACCATGGAATTTTTTTTTAGCCAATAAAATGAGAGTTTCCGCCTCATCAGCTGTCAATCAACTAATACATGCGCATCGTGGAAGGGATGTTTTGGAAGGAGTCTTGTTTGTGTGATTCAAAGAATCTAGCACGCCCTTCAAATACTCTGGACACTAGATTTAATTTTGACTCTAATATTTCTATTTTTTTTCTTGTTCTTACTTCACAAGGTAACTACTGTAACCAAGAATTACTAAAATCTAACAAAACAAACCGATTTTGCAAACCTGTATTTATGGCTGGGAAGGCCACTGAACCAAATCCTTTGCTCTCACAGAGACCCAAGATTGTTTTGCAAGTGTTGCGGATCCTCTGAGTGCTGCGCCTGAACCTGGCATGGATAATTTCTTTGCACCCAAGCTGCCCGGCTGAAGTGCAAGTGAGGTTTTCTGGAATCCCAACTTAAAGCAAAAGCAAAATTATAATTATGTAATGAGCATGGACATAATGTGCAGACTCTAAACTTACATTTGGGGATATTAACAATCAAAATAACTAAGCAGTTGTGGGGAAATCATTGTACATTGTACATCTTAGAACATCCTCAGGTATCAGAATTACCTCTATGAGACCTCAGAAAAAAGGGCCTCATAATCAGACCTTAGATAAAAGGACATCAGGTCTCAGGAAAACATTTGTCAACCTTCAGACAGGTCAGCCACCTCATCTTAAAACAATTGAGTATTTAATTTGTTTAGACAAAGTGTGGGACAGAAAGATCCAAAACTGAAACATGCAGCGGTAAAGGTGTGGCAGAGCATGAAAGAGGAGGAAACCCAGAGTCTGGTGGTGTCCATGAGTTGAAGACTTCAGGCTGTCATTGCCAGAAAAAAGTTTCCGATCAAGTGTTAGAAATGTATACTTTTCCATTTAATTCTGTTTACATTTTTATGCGGTTCAGTTAGTTTTGACCCACAAAAATTAAGGGGCTCATTTAAAACTGTTTAATTTCCTCACATTTTAATGGAATCAATGCACTGAATCAAGGTTTAAATTATGCAATTCAAATGTGAAATGAACTGTGGTAATGTGCATTAAAAAAAAATGTGAAAAAAAAAAGATATTTCTTTCCAAACGCTTTTGGACCAAGCAGGTTTGGAATAAGGACAACTAAATCCGAATACGTTGATTATGCTGTAGATAAAGATTTATATGGTACACACTAAAAAATGCATTACTAATATTCTCTTTATGAATTTTACCTTGTATTAACTCCTCATGGACAGCTGGGCCTGCTGCTGACAGAATTGCTTTCGAAACACCTTTGGAGTTCATAAAATACATATAACAGTAAGAATGAAAGATGTGATGGAATGCTATATAAAGAAATAACTAAAACCATTTTTCTTATCTATGAATATCAACAAATAAACATCGATTTACCAAACCATAGGTTGGAAAAGTTGGTTGTGTTGACAATAACGTCTGTTCCTTCATTTATGATGTCACCGCAGAGGATCTGAAGCTTGACTTCTCCCATCATGGCGGTAATGTCATCATTAGTTACAGACACACACTGGTAAAATGGACCTGTATATGATGGAAACAAAAACATTTTATTTTAATTTTAAGCTTATACTTTGTACATCAAACAACATTCAGGGTGTTTTCCTGGCAACTCTGTAATATGTATAATGTGTGTATATCATCACTAAATTTCAACAATACATTTACACTTTGAGATCAGAGAAAGAACTGAAACAATTTAGTCATAAAATGTTTGGTCAGTCCAAAATGTTTTCATAAAAGAGTGACATTAGGATATATTGTCTTTAATATAACAGCAAGATTGGGTTAGCAGGATGGTAGAATATACAATCCTGTTCAATAACTTAGAATATGTAGATACTAACAGATTGAAAGCAGGTGTTAAACACTTTTTTTGTTCATTCTGTATAATATATTATTATAATCTTTAACTGCAATCAAAAATGTATCATACCAGCATAAAAAAAAAATCAATAATTTTCACATTATTGGAATGGGTCATTATATAACATGACTCTATGTGGAAGCTGTTAGCCCTAATTTATTTCACAAGTTTTTGAAAAGCTTCAAATGTCCTGCTGTCATAGCATTCTTTGTAGTTGCAACTGCCTGAAACCAATTGATACTCTGAATAAATTTTAAAGAACAACCTACCCACCAGAGTCTAACTACCCCCTTATTTCCTGTTTTCAAAATGGGCCAGAAGTAGTTATGACATGGAAGACCAAGGGACACATGGGGGGGTGGTGTCAACAAATCTGTGCTATTCCAACTCTCTACAGAGGTATGGCCGAGACTGAGCTTGTTTTATACCCCACAGCAGCCATCACCATATTCAACTATAGCATAGAAATGTAACCTGAGCATGGCCCCACACTGATGGTATTATGGTAGAAAATATATAATTTTACTAAAATGTACTAAAAAAACAATAAAAAAAACAGACAGTAAAAAGCATAATTAGAAACTAATATATAGTTTATCAGCAAAAACATAATAATAAAAAACTAAATAAATAAAAGTTTATTTGGGGGGTTAGGTGCTCTTTAAACATAGCTACCTGTTACTTATTAAGTTTTAGCAATAACCAAAGTGCTTAGTTAATGTTTGTGGTTCTACACTAAAAAAAAAAAGACAAAAACATAGAATCAAAAGTAGTTAACATACCAAGAAGAGGGGAAATATAAGAAAACAAACTAAAGTAGATGATTCATAACAAACCTTTCACCAAGATGAATGTACAATAGATAGCTTAAGCATGCATTCACATCAACCCTGTTTAGTCTGCTTTAATGAAACTCTACTTCATTTGCTGTTCATCGGGTGAGGTATGAATGCACAATGGTACTCTGGTGCAGACAAAGAAAGCAAACTAAGGTCTGCTCCAAAAAATCTAGATCTCGACTTGGTTGAAGTAAACTGTGGTGCGGTTTGATTACATACATGAATACCAAATGGGCAGAGAGACGCTGACAAAGCAGAGTATAGCACATGATATTCTGGGTCAGTACAATCAAACTTAAACATGCTGATCAAAAGGTAAAAAAAACAAAAAAACATTGTTGCACATTTGTTACCTATAACTGAACCGAGACTTCCAAACAATCAGGTGTGAAAATGACCTATAACTTTCCCAAATAGCACAAGGCCTCAGGGAGCTCCCCACTGTAAGCACGCAGATCAAATAAAACACCTGCACTCACTGACAAAAGGCCAACCAATGTCCAATAAAGTAAACAAAAGTGCCTTATAAATGACACTGTAAAACTGCCACACAAACAAAACGCTGATCGGAGAAAGGTTAGTGATGAAGACAAAACAAAAAACAATTTGTAATATCATCCCTAGAATCCATGCATATGGAATCATAAGGGATAATATGTGAATGGATTGAAAAACCAAACTAATGGTCATCACTACATCATTTCTTTAACCCGTTAACGTGACTTGCCTGTTATGGAAAAACTATTTCAAGTTTATTTCTATTTGGTGATTAGAAATTATTAGTACGGTTTGGTCTTTTCCTTTTTTTTTCTCCCCTTCATTATCTCTTCCTGGGCGCCTGCATCTGACCCGGAAAACGGAAATCCCCGACCGTTTGCCGTTGCCATGGAAATGGACAGGAATTCCCAGATCACTGCACTGACATCATCGTTCTACTCCCCCCGCAGCGCTGCAGCTGATCAAGGACTAATTCTGATCATGTAAGCATTTTGTTCAGCGTTCATTTTTCATTGCTTTTGTTTAGAGCAGGGGTGCCCAAAGTGGGGCCAGTGGGCCAAAGTTGGCCCCCCAAGCCATTAATTTTGGCCCGCCAGGGGATGACCCTGACCTTTAAATAAAATCTGCATTGATTAGACCGTCAACCTTATATGCCCAAATATTATTCTTTCACTTTTTGAACCACTTTTTATAAATGGCCCAATGAGTATAAATGTGAAATACATATGAAATATCATAAATTAGGTTTCAAATTAAAATACAAGCAACTATAAGGGGGTTATAGAGTAGATTTGTGCACATCTTTAGTTTTGCACACTTTGAAAGAAAACAAATAGTTATATTTTTATCAATTTATGAAATGTCTCATGAGCCTTTGCTGCAGCACCAGGCTGGATCCCACTACCTCCAAGTTCATTGGCCACCACACAGGCTGCTGGTTTAAGCAACTATTACCAACATGGAGCAACATCATCAGCGCATCACACAGACAAAATAATATTTAAAAAAATGTTGAGAGGAAGATTATCTTTTCAATGACATGAATACTAAATCAATCAAATGCTGATAGTCACATGCATGTTTTAGATTCCTATGTATGACTTTTTTGTCATATTTTGTATAATGTTATTTACACAGAAAAGAATGTCAAAATGACTGTCTAATAAATAAAAGTGCTTTATTATACTATTAGTATTTGTATTTTCTGTGAAATATTGGATTTGGCCCGTGGCGCTATGATAGAATGTAATGTTGACCCTTTGAGCCAAAAGGTTTGGGCGCCCCTGGTTTAGAGCTTAAAGCCTGAAGTGTTTTCTTTTGATCATCACTCCAGCTTCTAGGAGGTTGAGTAATTTATTTGTTAAACTTCTAACCTCGTCTGGAGGATAAGTTTGTTGTTGAGTTTATTTGCTTTTCGGGTTGTGCGGTTTTTAGCAGGGCCGTGTCTAGAAGGACTTTTAGGAATTCCCGGCCCCGATTCTGTATACCTGAATGCCTTTTTTTTTTTTTTTTTTTTTTTGGTCTTAAAAAATGGTCTTTCAAAATACATTTTATGTTAACTTGCAAGTCACTGTTGTCACCTCCCTAGTTTCCTAACACCCTCTGGGAAGGGGTTGACCTCAATGAAGAGACTGACGTTTGACAAGACTTATGGATATTTCACCTACTCTGGGTAGCTGTTGTGTCTGTACAGTAAGGCACAAACTGCTGAGAGAGAGGCTCTGAAACTTGCCCAGGCAGGCAGACGCATCATGTTAAGAAAAGGGACAAATGCACCAAAAAGGCTTCCTGTACCATTGTAATAAATATGTTAAAATGCCAATGGGGACTGAATTATCCTTATCTTCACCTCCCCAGAATTCTCCCATGACACCTGATACGAATCAGCTGATGAGTGCCTGTGACTACTCTGCAAAGGGAGTCAGGGGCATAACAGAGGAAGATTGGCTTCAACCACTCAATGTACTCGATGTTGCTTTATCGTACTTTCTAAAAGAACTTCATGCATTATCATGAATTTCCCATTATACAACCTATTTTCTATATGCCCATTATTCCCGATAACAATCAACTCGGCTAAATGGTCAAAATAAAAATATGTAAGAGTTTGACACTACTTTGGAAAGGGAAATAATTCATAGTATCTTGAAAAAAATGAAACAACCTTCAGTTGTATCCACATTGCTTATGAATCCTTTTCGATGCAAAAGCCCCCGTTCAAATGGTAAGGCCTGTAAAGAAAGAAAAGTAAAATACAATTTTACACTTATAAAAACCCATATTTGATGTAATTTTATTATTTTTCAAACAAAAGTGATACTATTCTCTAACCTGGCATGACTGTTTGTCCTTTGGGTGAACAATGATTCGAACAATGAAGGGTGAAGTACTGGCCTGGTTTTTTCCGTATACACCGACCTCCTCTAGAATAATCTTTGAAGCAATGTTGTGTGGAATACGCAGGAGGGCCCCAGTCCCAAGAACTGGAATCGCTACTGAAGTGTAGCCTCTGATATTACAAAAAGACAGAATCTCTTTGATTCCCCGCCTCAGCACCTAGAGGGTTCAAAGACTGGTTGTTGTAGCTTTGAGAAAGACACAGTAATGATAGATTTGTCTTTGAAATACATTACTCACCTTGACTGCATTTCCATCTTGGTTATTATCCCAGCAGAGTAGGTTGAGGAATATTATTCCTTTGCAATTAAGGCCAGGTAACCCTTCAATCAAAACTGCTTCACCTGGCAGAGTTGCCTCTCCTGCTTCCTTGTGAAACTTTTCTTCCAGCTGTTCTCCAGTCATGTCACTCAAAGCCTTTCCAATGCGAGTAGAGAGAGGATCATGGCCAGCCATTGGAGATACAAGGGCATCGTCCTACTCAATGAAGATAAATATTTTCAACCAAAAGAGAACCACAGTGGTTATTGGCGTGTTTAAACTACAGTTTAACACATTGCACTTTACCATCTTAATCATCCTGAATGCAGTATCTAGATGAGACAGCTTTAACACAGCTTTGGCATGAATGCATAGTTTCTTACCTGCTGATTCTCAATGGTTCCTACAACAATCTTTACTTGGAAACGAGCACCAGAAGTGGCTGTACTTGCTACTTCTTGCCCAGGAACAGACATCTGAAATGCCAAATACTTCAAACTTATTACCTTAGAAAGCCTGTCATTCTTTATTGGCACTTACCACCTCACCAATATTTACTGTCAGTATGATTTTACTAAGACTCCATCCACTCTGACTATCAAACTAAATAATGGCAGTTACAATTTAGTCTCTGAATCAGCTGTGTGTCCAAGAAAGTCCTCTGCATTCAGAAAGTTGTAAGTTCAACTCCAGCTTGCCCACCCACATCAATATGCCCACCATCATTTTATAGTCCTACAATATATTTAACCTGTATATGTTCTGGTGGCAGCAGCAGCACGAAATTATTCTGCTAAACGGTAGCTTATTTTGGAAGAGTAACTCATGCGATTTCGAAAAGCTAAAAAAATGTTTTTGTTTTTGTCTGCTTCTGATTTTATAATGCGTTCACTCCATGCAATAAGTAGATCTGGCATCATGATGATGAAATAACTATAGACCTTCTTGAAAATGTCAATGGTTCCAATCACTATTAATCCCTGTGCAGTTGTATTCATATTTCCATTAATATTGTGATTTTGCGTCAGAGTCTGGTTCGCATTGCCGGCAGTAAGTCGGACTCATTTCCAGTGAGAGCTGGACTCCGCCAAGGTTGCCGTTTGTCACCGGTCCTGTTCATAACGTTTATGGACAGGATTTCTAGGCGCAGCCAAGGTGTTGAGGCGATCCGTTTTGGTGACCTAAGGATCGGGTCTCTGCTTTTCGCAGATGATGTGGTCTTGTTGGCTTCATCTGAACCTGATCTACAGCTCTCGTTGGAGCAGTTCGCAGCCGAGTGTCAAGCGGCTGGTATGAGGATCAGCACCTCCAAATCCAAGACCATGGTCTTGAGCCGGAAAAGGGTAGAGTGCCTCCTCCGGGTCGGGGATGAGGTCCTTCCACAAGTGGGGGAGTTTAGGTATCTAGGGGTCTTGTTCACGAATGAGGGAAAAATGGAGCGGGAGATCGATGGACGGATTGGTAAGGCGTCTGTAGTTATGCGGGCGCTGTTACGGGTCTGTCGTGGTGAAGAGAGAGCTGAGCCGAAAGGCAAAGCTCTCAATTTACCGGTCGATCTACGTTCCTACCCTCATCTATGGTCACGAATGCTGGGTGGTGACCGAAAGAACGAGATCGCGGATACAGGCGGCTGAAATGAGTTTCCTCCGTAGGGTGGCTGGGCTCTCCCTTAGAGATAGGGTGAGAAGCTCGGTCATCCGGAGGGGTCTCAGAGTAGAGCCGCTGCTCCTCCACATCGAGAGGAGCCAGATGAGGTGGCTCGGGCATCTGGTCAGGATGCCTCCTGGACGCCTCCCTGGTGAGGTGTTCTGGGCACGTCCCACCGGGAGGAGACCCAGGGGAAGACCCAGGACTCGATGGAGGGATTATGTCTCCCAGCTGGCCTGGGAACGCCTCGGGATTCCTCCCGAGGAGCTGGCCCAAGTAGCCGGGGAGAGGGAAGTCTGGGTCTCTCTGCTTAGGCTACTGCCCCCGTGACCCGACCCCGGATAAGCGGAAGATGATGGATGGATGGATTGTGATTTTTTTTTTCTCCCTCCCTCGTTTTAGTTTTTCAGGGTACACCATCATTCAGAGCTAAAATATTTTCTTTCTTCCAAACACTGGCATCAGATTTGGAGCTGAAAAATAGCAGGATTTTGGGCTATTTAATTTGACAGAATAAGTCATGAAGGGGAAAAAAACCTGGTGCTACTACTGTTTGGGCTTTGAAATCATATACACACCACATTTTGATTTAAACAAATCCCCAAATAGTCATTTTTTCCCCTTGTCATTCTCATTAATATGTCAATAATATCATCAATTGTTTATTGTTTTCCAGTTTATTCCCAGTTTGGAAGAACAACACCTCACACTTACATTAAATCCTAAGCCACACATAGACATAGTCAGTAGGAGATATCTTTTTGCAACTTTGAAAATGGCACCGTTTGGATAAGAATACACACTTTTTGAATTGTTGAAATAAAACAGACCAAATTCATTTAATTTAAATGTACAACACATGATTTCCTATTTTTAAAAATATTGCCATTAAGTTAGCATACTTTTATGCAGATAAATACATGAAAGATAATCACAAATCGGAACTTCACTGTTGTCAGATCTTTTATGTGGGAGTTATACAAACATGGTTTGAGCATAACTTCAATTGTCAGTCTCTCTTGATCACTTCCAGTAACCAAGTGAGTGAGTTTGAGGGTGCCTGTTATTTTTCTTAGTTCTAGCTTTTATAATTTTTTTATTTCTTATATATGCATTATTTATGTGGGCTGCATGGTGGCGCAGTGGTTAGCAATGTTGCCTTGCAGCAAGAAGGTTGTGGGTTCTTTCTGCATGGAGTCTGCATGTTCTCCCCATGCATGCGTGGGTTCCCTCCAGGTACTCCGGCTTCCTCCCACAGTCCAAAAACATGACTGTCAGGTTAATTGATCTCTCCAAATTGTCCTTAGGTGTGTGTGCATGGTTGTTTGTCCTGTCTGTCTCTATGTGGCCCTGTGATGGACTGGCGAACTGTCCAGGGTGTGCCCCGCCTCTCACCCGTTGACAGCTGGAGATAGTCACCCGCCTCCCGGCCCACCGCCCTGACCCGGCCAGGCAAGCACCAGGGTCGAGCCGGTCCGCGCCTGGGCCCCCAACCTCAGATAGCAAGAGCCACCAATGCACCAGCGGGCAGAGGCATGAGTTACTGGCAGCGATTGATTGAGGGGAACTAGCCCCACACTAGGTGTAGTGTCTGAGATGCACCAGGCGAGACGGGAGCTGAGGACCCAACCTGACATGTAGACAGAGACACAGAGATACATTCATACAAACCCTCCGTCTTAGGCACCATATTTACACTAGCACACTGAGACAACAAAGAGAGGACGCTCTACACTCATTCATACACCCCATATACACTCTATGCTCCCAAGTCCAGGGACCGATGGCCAAGCAGAGCAGCCTGCCTCTGTACCCAGGAGGAGTACCCCCTACCTTTATCTAGGATATAGACAAGCTGAACGCCAAAACTCCACGGTAGCAAGAACAGCCAAAAAGCCCCAGCCCTGGACCAGACAGCCTGTCCCAACCCAACCCCTAAGGGACGGCAGCAAACAGCGCCCTCTAAAGACACCTAGCCTCTCTCCCCCTGCTAGAATGTGGTGTTGTTGCATGTTGTTATATTGTGCAGTTAAAACAGAGGGGTGGGACATGGGAATGCTACGATACACCCCCATCCCCCCACCAGGGCTCTCAGTGTCTAAATGTAGTTAAGCAGTAGACAACAGCACCAGAGTGTATCCACCACAATGTCCCTACATCTGTGTTTCTCCTGAAAATTATTAATCATTATTGTTATTTGTCCTTCTTTGAGGACAGCAATGTCCAGATATTAGACAGAGAGGACAGATGGTTTGAAAGAGGAGTAAAATAAGCCATCTATGTAAAAGTAGAGAAACCATCGCTCAACAGAGGAGGAGGCCTGAGACATCACCTACTTCCAATTTACAATGCTGCCCTTTCATCCCTAGCCAGGAGACTCAACAACTTGGGCCCGGTTTCGTTAAGAAACGGAGAGTTAAAACAAAAACTATATCCGTCCACACTAGCGTTTTCCCTGCATATTAGAATTGATCTCCGTCCACATTAAAACGACTCAGAACGCCGATCACGTGACCATTCTCCAACACTGGGCATGCGCGCGCCGGTATAAACAGGAAACAGATTGACCATTCCTCAGGTTTGATGAAAGTAGCCAAGCTAACGTACCTGCTAAACATGTCGAAGGCCAGAGATGTAATTCGTTATCCATGTTGCAGTTCCTAACGTAATGTACTCCAGGTTCTTTTTGTATGTTATCTTCCGGGGACGGGTCATATGACGGGTGGCTGATAAATCAGGGAAGGATACGCCATGACCGATGACACCCAATCATAGAGCCCAGTATGATCTAAAGTCCTCTGTTTTGAGACGTACACACCAAAACGCCCTCTGGAGTCTCAAAACGAAAAACAGGGTCGGCAGCGTTTCTAAACTTCTCCGTTTTGGGTCTCCGTTTTAGCCGTTTTAGTGTGGATGGGAGGTGCAAACGTAGCAAAAGGTCTCAGTTTTAAACGTAAACGTAGTAGTGTGGAAGGGGCCTCAGCCTCTAATAAGATAAACCACTGTGACTCCAACGACTGTCGTTATAACACAATAGGGCACTAATGAAGCCGAAACCTAACCTCCACCAATAGGCGACACGCCAACAACCGTCTTTAAGACATGGAGCACAAAGGATCCAATTACATAATCAGTTTTGTAAAAGCCCTCCAAGAGGTTAAATAGCTGAGTCTCCACACCAGTTCGTCCCAGCCTGGTCAGCGGCGAGCATGAACTGATGAAGCCTTGTGGATAAGAGGCGAAACGTCTTCCAAGACAAATTACCAAGTCCAGTTGCGTTCGATTGAAATTTCCTTGAGATTATTATTGAATTATTTATGAATTGTTGGAAGCATCATTAGAATTTTGAGTGCTTTTTAGGCTTTGTGGTTTTTATTGGAGATGGATTTTTATTGTTTGATGTCGCTGGTTCTTAAAGTGAAGGGACTGAAGATGGAAATTAGCTCTGGCTATAATCTTGTGTATTTACATACAGTAGCCTACATTAATGCACATTGCCCCTTTTAAAAACATATATTCAAATTCAAATGTTTTGAATAACAGTGGTATGAATTAATTTCAAGTTAATAAAATGAAATATGAACTTCATTGGTGCTGTCTGTTGGACTTAATCTGTAAAGCATTTTGAGATGCTATGTAGTTGGAAAATGCGCTTTATAAATAAAGTTTGATTGATTGATTGATTGATTGATTGATTGGTTGATTTGTACATAGGATACAAGAAGCTGGTTTGAGGGAGCTGCATTTTAGAAAGAAACTTCTGGAAAATGTTCCTATTCCCTTTTTTATTTACCAGAAATACAAAAAAAAAATAATAATAATAATTAAGAGCATAAAATGAATAATTTATACATTTCAGTGTTTGTCTTGTTTGCTTAGGCCTAAGTAGATGGGAAATTGTCACTGTTTTATCTTTTAGCTAAAATGTTTACTCTGACACTGTTAATTTATAAATATATGATTTTATATATAATTATATATAAATATATAATTCTATATTATGTAGATTTTTTCCTAGTTATTGCTGTTTAATGCTTTTCTCTAAGGTATTAAACTACATTGTAGAAACTTATCATATATCTTTATAGTAATTAGGGTTCATTGCGATATTGCCCTGTTTTTTTGTAATCAAAAACAACTTCTTGTTAAAGATTTCTCCTACTCACCTCTAACCAGATTGTTGAACTCTACCAAAGTTCCACCGCAAATGTAGAACATGACAAGATCTCTTTCAGTTGCTTATCTGAGGCTGAAAAGAAAGTAACAATTCCTCCTTCATCATTTTTATTTCAAATGAATGTCTGACACAAAGCAATAACTAGTGAATGTCACCTCTTAATAATTTTCAGTGCGACATGTAAAATATATTATATGAAGTATAAGTTGAAGAACAATATTGTTTTTTGGAAAAGAAGCAAAAGAGAGCTCAGCAGTTTCTTTTCCACTTCGTCTTTCAGAAACGCCATAGCCTATATAAATCGTAAATAGTTTAATTAAACATTTTTTTAAATGTTTAGACAGGAAAAAATACTATTCATTTAAAAGATCAACAAAAAGTTAATTTTGACACGAGAAACATGATAGAAAGTTACAGTGTAGCTAAGTTATAGCCTATTTAAATTTTATATTTGCTAAACAAAATGCTCAATAGGAGTACATTAATACGCGTTCTTTTTTTTATATTTTCATTTTATTTTTTGACCGGGTTGTATTTGTTCGGATCTTGATAGAACACCAGACTTTTAACAAGTTTGTACTTCATCCGCCTGAGCTGAAACCAAAGTGAAACTTAGGACAAATTGTGTTTCTAAATGCCAACAGAAACAGCCTACAGTCCAATATTAACCAGACAATAAAGCCCCCCTCCAAATAACTAAATAAATACTTAAATAAATAACTAAATAAATAAATAGTATGGCCAGCACTATCACTCCATACACATATAGTTAAACATTAGGGAATGGTTTCAGTTTCTTACCTTCTCTTTCAGTCCCTCACTCTTTTCTCTGGGTCGGACTCCACTCCTTTAAATTATGGCTACACCAAAAATGGAAGCAAGTTTTGATCTTCTTTCTTTGACTTTGGTTCAGACAGAGGAAGCCGTATCTTTAAATGATTCAAGAAATCTAAGTAAATCTAAATAATTATCAAAGGAAAATAGGATTCGTCAGAGCGCACAACCTACCTGGAATGATTGGAATGATGGTCAGGCGTCTGCATGAAGGAGGATGGAACAGGTCTGTGCGGTTTACATATATGCTTTCATACTGTGCACCATTTCCAGTTATGGAAATAAGAGTTATGATTACAGAGGAAAAGCAATGAGTTTAGTTTTTTTTTTTTTTTTTTTTTTTTTTTATATCTTAGCAGTAATAATAAATAAATACATAATATTAGTCATTAGGAGTTCCTATGCAAATGGTGGACCATTTTTATCCAATTTTCACATTTTTATTTAAGTTTCTTTCAAACTTTTTTTTATTTTTTTATTTAACCCAAAAACCATTATTTGTTGAAACAAAATAGTTTTTTTTATTAATGCATCAAACTGTTTTATGTAGCACAGGTAAAATGTGAAATAATTGAACTTGTAAAAGGTCAATGATTTCACAAATATATAGAGAGAATAATCGAATCTAAATAATTAATTGAAAATAAAGATCTTATCATAAAGCCTGAAGAGGAAGGTTGTTTTTTTTCAACCTCAACCGTCTTTATAGAATTTATTACATTTATTTACTCACCCAGGCAAGTTTAAAGACACGTCCTTTTATACCCTGTCGCGATGTATATCCATTGGGATGAGAGAGAATGTGATGCCAACGTTTACCACAGTTTTCTGGCGGTTTTGATTGTTTCTGTAGGCTTCTGCCTCTGACACAGAGCTGCAGGCTGGGTCACAACAGCTGAGAGTGCAGCGGTGTCTCTGACGGCCTCTCCTGGCGACACCGACCTGGGATTGGTGCATCTCAGATCGGGTCCGTTGGTCAGGGTATGAGAAAGTTTTTTAAGTCTGTTCATAGAGCTCTTCATCTACCTCTCCAAAATGAGTAGGGGATACGGATGTAACTGCATTTTGAAATATCAGTAAAGGTGTTTTGTCCACAAGAAAACGCAGCATCCAATATGCCCACACAATAGGCTCTGCGCCTATGTATTTTAGAATCATAGAATCACAAGTTATGAAGCAGACAATATTTTTCAAAAATTGGGCATCATTGAATTAATTTTAACAATATTTTTGGTGTATATTTCCAGAGATCATTGGTAAAAGTAAAATAACCAATTGCTTGCAATGATTAAGGTATTTACTGCCCCCTACTGTCAAGAAACTACACACTGTCACTTTAAATTGCAATATTAGTACTCCATAAAGTATTTTTGAACATGTCTTATATGTTACTGAAATTTTATTTTGCGGTGTTTTCACTGGGGTCTACAGTTTATTCTCCTCTGTAGTTTCTATACTGCAACAGAAACAAAGTTGTGCCAAGTTATTGCAAAAAAAAGTTTAAAAACTCCCAAATTTAATAGTGGTATCTAATAGGTGAAATACAAATAGATAATAGGTGCAAAAATGAAAATAAGAAAAGGAAACACAGTGCTTAAACAGAAACCGTGAAAAAAAAAAAAATCTGATCGGACAACTGTTTTGGAGTTTGCAAATATCATATTTTATTATGTGCTATTAAGACATTTTTGAGCAAAGAAGGTATATATACCAGACAAGAGAATCCTTTTTCAACATTTTTTTAAAGAAATTGATAAAAAATATAACCTTCTGTTTCTTCTCCAATAACGTTTATCGGCCGGATTAGCTTTGTAAAACTGATAAAAAACAACGATAAAGAAGAGTATAGTAACAAACAGACCACCAGTGATATGTGACTACCGTAAGAAACTCATTGAACTGCCCAAATTATTATGAATTTGATTTGAGGCCGTATTGCCCAGGCCTATTTCAAGGCATTTCCCATTAGAAGGATTGTCCACAAGAAGGGGACCATGGATTAGATCCAAAGAAACTGTATATACTGTGAGGATTGTGTGTGTGTGTGTTTGCCTCACCTGTTTTCCGTCCAAGGGAAGCAGATTGGTGATTAGGTTCCTGCAGCTGGTGCCATTCAGCCTGATTGGGGAGGAGCGTTTAAAAGGAGAGTGCCAACCTGGAGCAGACACCAGATGGTTAACCCACATCGTGTGGTAACAAGCCACTTTCTCTGGTTTTCGCCTGTTAGAGGTGCTCTGTGTGAGATCCTTACCTCCTTGCCTTTTCCCTCCAGTCATCCTGTGGTTCTGGATCTGCTGGTTGGTCTTCAGCCTGGGCGTCTGCTCCTTCCCGGCATGCTGGCTTCCTCCCCATGGTACCTGGCTGAGTTTTAAGCTTCTCCTCTGCCTGTCCACCCTATCTCTGCTCCCTGGAGTCAAACACCCTGAGTCAGTTCCTCTTCCACGCACCCAGGATCAAATCCTCTCCAATTCCTCCCCAGTAGGATCCGCATCATCGACAAGTAAGAACCCACAAACTTCTGTTTTCTCCTCCTGCCAAGTACCATCGTAAGATCACTCACCCTCTTCTCCTGTCTCCAGTGGTTGTCCTCAAAGTTCCTCGTGATTTCGAGTTTTCTGAGTTCCTGTGTTTCTGGACCCCTCGAGCAAAGAAGGAAAATAAAATATTCTTACCAACTTACCATCCAGTCTCACTGAGTCGGTTGTGTGTTTGCGCTAGAGTCCAAAAGCTAAAATCATGACATATACCTTTAATCCTAACACATTGAGATCCCTAAAATTAAATGTGATGTTGTCTAGTTGTTTTTTCTTGCAACAGTTATCTTTTTGGCCCAGTTCCAGATAAGTAGGAGACCATGCAAGGACTCAAGCTATTTTCTTTTAAAGTAATACATATATTTTGATGCAATTAATGTAAGTCAGGGTTTTAATTTTCTGTAAAGCACTTTGAATTACCTCTATACGGAAGCTGTTTTTCTGAATTAACGAGAAGTTTTAAAAATAGAAATAAATACTGCTGTTTTTCTGACTGGACAAGAAAAACTGTGAAGGCATTCCATGACATTCCCCTGCAATTGACTGGTGACATATTCATGGTAAACTCCCACTCAATGACGACTGGAGATTGGCGCCAGCCATGCGGATCGTATTAAAGACAATGGATGTATGTTTTACGCTTGAAGACATTAACTGTCTAAGAGGTACTCAAACAAGTCCCGCTTCAATCATTCCATCCATTGTCTATATAGCATCCCACTTGTCGGTTGCAGGGTCGCTGTGGCGTGTGTTTATCTCGGTCAGTCATCAGGCAAAAGGCGGTGTACACCCTGGATAGGTCGCCTGACCATTGCATGGCATGTCCCTTTTAAATGGGTTTAATTTGCTTTTACTTTGTGTTGGACAAGACAAAAACACTAACATTTCCAAGGAAACATTTCTAGGTCCCCAAGACTTTAAATAAAATATTCTATAGACTAACAAGACGGCTGTGTTTGAAGGTGATCGTTTGGTTACAACTGAAAGCATCAAGATAGTAAAGCTTCCTTTTCATGTATTCAGTTAGTCCATGACATTGATGCTCAAATTTTAACCAGAGCGCGAATATTTTGTCTTGTCATAAACTTTATCCTTGCTATCCAGACCTCTTGTTTTCTGCAGTGTAGATTTTTAAAGCTCTTATAGCAAGCCAATGTTTAAATGTCCAAACTGCCTCTATTTACTGCTTCAACCTTATTTTATGTCTCTGACACCAAGGTCTGCAGATCAAGTGACCTGTATTTTCCTGAAAATAAGGTTGAAACCCAAATGATTTGATATCACTGCACTCAGTATGGGACAAGCTGCTGTCTCTTTAATTTTATCAGCTTTTTACCTGTGGCTGTTGATGAGTTGCCCCGGCGTGTGGGACATCGGGATATTGGCTTTGGGGATCGGCCTGAGGTGGCAGCCCCGCATGTTGGCTGGCCGCGGCCCCTGCTTGGGGGGCCACCTGTCGGCCAGTCCCTGGTTGGGTCCTTGTTGAGGGTTGTGGTGCCCTCAGATCTTGGGTCCATCTGGGACCATGGCCCCTGCATTGTAGCTGTTAGATGGTCCCCCGCCTCTGCCCCTCCGCCTGGGGGTACGGTCCACTCTATGTGGGCCCTTCTGGTCTCCTGTGGCTTTGGGAACATTTTGATGTTTTTGGCTCAAATTTTCTTTGTGTCTGCATCTATTCTTGGGGGGTTAATCAACGGCTCCACACTCCCAACTATCAAGGTCTTGTATGGAGAAGCCTTATATGCACCAGCATATTGATACAAACATGTGTAGGGATTCTGGTGTTTAAAGATACACTTTTTGGCTAAGGTTATCCCAACTAAATCTGGCAATAATCGTTACAATGAGCTTTTTTGTAATGCTGTTTTATTGTATTTATATATCCATTTATGTGTTATGGTTGTGCAGTTCTAATTTCCCCATGTTTAAATTACTTTGTTGCTTTTTTTTTATTCCCCTCAACCGCCCTGCTGTGGCAGAGGAAGACTTCTCTAACCCTCTTCCTCTTTTCCCCTCTACCCTTTCCATGTTTTTACACACTGCCATACAGGACACATGAGAAAAACAAACACATAAACAAAAAACATGGTACTGGCACTCTTAAATGTTCCTCCAAAATATAGCATCTGCACTATCTGGGAACATCAAAATCAATGCAACCCACTGTGTCAAAACATTCAATTATAGCCAAGAATTCATATCAATTTTATTTGAAATAGGTTTGGGATATATTGGGAAAAAATGTAACAACTAGAGATACAGAGATGTTTAACTACTCCTTTAAAATGGAATCCTTGTCATATGAAAGTACATTTAAATTGGCTGACTTTGTTGTAGTAATGACCACAAACAAAAAGTTCTCTCTAAATCTTTTCAACCTTAAAAACACATCAAAAATGATACGGACTTCAGTAGTTACAATTTTTTTATTTTTTATCTTAATATTCAAGTTGGCACCACAAAATCATAACTGGGAAATGCAGTCACATGTTTTATTCACAAAAAAGACAGATTAAGTGATAAAGGTGTCAAAGACAAACAAAATAAATTGTCCAAGAGTCTAAGACGAGTCAAAGAGCAATAAAGACTTTGAATTAGCACCACCCTATTTCCCTTGTAACAATGAATAAAGAACTTATATGCAACAGCTTTTATGTCTACTCAGCTCATAGTACTAAACCTCATTTAACATTCAATTTGTAAAGGTTTCCTTTGTTGTTTTACATACAATATCACAATTTACAAACAACTATCATCAAAGCCTTATTTAAATATAAACTTTATATAATTGTTTTTTTTGTAAATGTAAACAAATACAATACTATGTCCTTATTTAAAATATACATATTACAGATACCACCATGATAATGAATCATCCCAGTGGGTTTTAAAAGATTGATAGAAAGTTAGGAACAAACGGTGAATGAGAGGTACAGCAAGAAAATACCAAAGTGACAGATTTTAAAGCAAATCAGGGGCACTCAAATGAGGAATGTTTCGGCAGGTAACTGTGACTAAGAATTTCAATGTTTCAACGCATAAAATAGAGTCTGAAACATTATACACAGTTGTATTTTTAGTCTAAATCAGCTTATACAGTGGAACAGGATGGGGCGCCGTTGACACTTTCAAATCTAGGCACTTAAAATGTTTCTTAAGCCAACTTACATATATAAATTGTAACATGATAGCATCAAAAATAAATAATTCTCTGCCTTCACAACTCGCTATTTATGATTTGACATTAGTGAGAAAGGATTAATGAGATCCGAGTTTCCTTATTTTAACTCAGCTGAATGTGATGAGGTACTCTGGGTAGGCCTGGTCGTCATGGAAGATAACAAAGATGGTAGGTGGCTCTTGGTTGTTTACCAAGCTGTCAAAGGAATCAGTAGGGTCCAGACCTCGAGGAGGGGGGGCTACCATGGAGGAATTACCCACTGTGTAGCGGCCAGTAAGAACTCGGGCAACATACAGTCGTTTTAACCCTGATTCGTCTGCTGGGGAGAACTTGTTGGCTGAGTAACTTGCATTGACTGCAAAGTAGACCCCCTTTCCAAAGACGGCAGCTGTAAGAAAGTTCAATGTTTTAAAAAAATCCACCCAACACACTAAAACAGATTGTGTGATTGATTGTTGGTCAAATTGCAAAAATCATTATATTCCAATATTTCAGCAATGCATAATTTTTTTTTATCAAGACTTACCATGCTTTCCTGCAAAACTCCTGTCAAATCTGTCTCTTTCAATGGATTTACATGATTCTGCAGATGTGCCATGGTAGAGCAACTTTTCACCCAGTTCTGCTTCACCGTTTTTAGAAAGTATTCTGCACCGGCTAATGCTGAAAGCATGCCACAGGTAGACATTCTGCACTCGTTCAATCTGCGTTCACAAAAAAATTGTCACTTTTTGTTTTTGTGGTCAACATTTTGTGTAGTTTCTGTGTAAGCAAACTTACTTTATGAATGTTGTGGCTTGTAGTTTTATGGAAACCCTCTGCTACTTCCTGATACTCAGGCGAGTTAGGCTCTAACTCTACCTTTTTAAAGTCCTCTCCATTCATAGTTTCCCAATGATCAGGTAACTCCAAAACCAAAGCAGAAGCTGCAAAACACAATCATATATTTTTTATATATATTCAGTGCTAAAAAGGTTAGTTAGACATTGAATAATGGGAATATGGGGGATGTACAATATATGACCTACCAGATTCAGTTTTGTTTTTCAGTTTGTATGTTTTGCCAGTCAGACATTCTGTAGCTTCTCCAGCTTTTAGGTCTACTTTGAACATCCTGCCATCCAGAGTCGACATATCCATAAGAACGTCTTTCTTCAACTGAGCTTCCTTGTCAAGCAGGCAGAGCTCCTGCAGTTCTCCATTTTCATCCTTAATCGCCCAATCAGTGGTACGACCCAACATTGTCTTTGCTTTATTTGCTCCCTCTGGAAGCTCCTTTTCTTCCTTCATGGCCGTGGTAACTTTGCTGTCACAGTTGATTTCTTGTAACTCTACTGATCCAGGCTTTGGCATGATTAATTTTTGGTCATGTGGTGATGATGAGATTCTTAAATACATGTCCAGTATTTTCTTTATTGGTCTTTTAGCAAACCCTACAATAGGAAACAAAACTTTAATTATCTGGTTAATTAATTTAAGGCTTCATTATACAGATCAGCCAAATTTTCTGAATGAACTAATCCAAACTTTAGTTCTGTATGTGAAACTAGAATGCATAGTAAAATACACTATGTGTAGCAAGATTCCTATAAGGTCCGTCTAAACATAATATATAAATATAACATATTATATAATATATAAACTAATATAAATTAATGTTAATAACTTTCAGATACCTTTAATTTCACAATGCATTTTTTACTGGGTGCTTTTGTCATACACAGTCACATAACAGATATAGCGACAGCCAAACTAGTTCCAGATTAACAATTGTGTTGGGTTTTTGAGTAGTAAGAAAAATTATCTTTGGTAAGTAACTTCCACCTTTTGGTTCCCTCAAAGAGATTTTCAATCTGTATGTATTTATTTCAGTAATAACTACCCCTTGTATATAAACTCCTTTTGCAATTCTTCCATCTTCAGCTCCTGCTGTCGTGGTTACAGTTACAGTGTGTATCTTGCTGTTGTCCCTTTCTGCATTTAGCCTGCCTCATACCACTTGCCACATATTTGAAATTCCATTCAATTATGGACTCATATTAGGAAGTTTATTTTTATGTTTCTTAAATGGTTTTATTTTTCCTAACATCCCGATCACACCACAAAACTTGGCACCATGTCAATAATGATGGTACTACCTGGATGGGTGGGATTTGAAGTATTGCGTCTCTTAAATACATTTGGACCGAATTTTTACACTTGGCATTGATGGTTCATAAATCATCTCCACGCACATCATGATCCATAAGTTTAGTAGGCCTTTGACTACCGTAGTTCAAAGGTTGATGATTGATTTTTTAGATTGATGTACTTTGTTTTAGTGGCTCAGATGATGAGAGGGATAAATGAACTGATGGTGGTGACTTCTGCTTCTGGGTTGTTCAACTCATTCCCTAAACACCTGAAGCCACCAGACCCCAGTAATTATTGACAAGTAAGGTAAAATGGAACAACAGGTACAGATCTTTTATAAAAGGACATGTAACCAGAAGAGTAACAATTCCTCTCATCTGGGGGGAAGTTGGAGTAGAGCTGCCGCCCCTCTTGAAATAAAACGAGTCTTTTGGGGTGTCATGTGATTATGATTCTTTTCTTAGAGGGGTTTGATGTATGTCCCACTAGAAGTGTACCATGGATTGGATGCAGAAATTACTTAAGAAACTATATATACCTTCCAACCTAACAACACATCAAGATCCCTAAAATGAAGTGCAGTGTTGTCTGGCTGTTTCACTTTCCACATGTATCTTTTCAACCTGATTTCAGATGAGTAGGAGACAATGTATAGACTCAAGCTTTTTCTTTAAACTGATACATACAGCCAGGTCCATAAATATTGGGACATCGACACAATGCTAACATTTTTGACTCTATACACCACCACAATGAAATCAACAAGATGTGCTTTAACTGCAGACTGTCAGTTTTTATTTGAGGTTATTTACATCCAAATCAGGTGAACGGTGTAGGAATTACAACAGTTTGCATATGTGCCTCCCACTTGTTAAGGGACACAAAGTAATGGGACAATTGGCTTATCAGCTGTTCCATGGCATGGTGTATGTTATTCCCTCATTATCCCAATTACAATGAGCAGATAAAAGGTCCAGAGTTCATTTCAAGTGTCATTTTTGCATTTGGAATCTGTTGCTGTCAACTGTCAAGATGAGATCCAAAAAGCTGTCACTATCAGTGAAGCAAGCCATCATTAGGCTGAAAAAACAAAGGAAACCTATCAGAGAGATAGCAAAAACATTAGGCGTGGCCAAAACAACAGTTTGAAACATTCTCAAAAAGAAGGAACACACCGGTGAGCTCAGCAACACCAAAAGTCCCAGAAGACCACGGAAAACTGTGAATCCTTTCCCTGGTGAAGAAAACACCCTTCACAACAGTTGGCCATATTAAGAACACTCTCCAGGAGACAGGTGTATCTGTGTCAAAGTCAACAATCAAGAGAAGACTCCACCATTGTGAATACAGAGGGTTTACCACAAGATGTAAACCATTGGTGAGCCCCAAAAACAGGAAGGCCAGATTAGAGTTTGCCAAACAACATCTAAAAGAGCCTTCACAGTTCTGGAACAACATCCTGTGGACAGATGAGATCAAGATCAACTTGTACCAGAGTGATGGAAAGAGAAGAGTATGGAGACTGAAAGGAACTGTTAATGATCCTAAGCATACCACCTCATCAGTGAAGCATGGTGCTGGAAGTGTCATGGCGAGGGCATATATGGCTGCCAGTGGAACTGGTTCTCTTGTATTTATTGATGATGTGACTGCTGACTAAAGCAGCAAGATGAATTCTGTAGTGTTTCAGGCAATATTATCTGCTCATATTCAGCCAAATGCCTCAGAACTCATTGGACGGCGCCACACAGTGCAGATGGACAATGCCCCAAAGCATACTGCAGAAGCAACCAAAGAGTTTTTGGGAAAGAAGTGGACTGTTTTGCAATGGCCAAGTCAATCACCTGACCTGAATCCGATTGAGCATGCATTTCACTTACTGAAGACAAAACTGAAGGGAAAATGCCCCAGGAATGAAAAGGAACTGAAGACTGTTGCAGTATTCCTACACTGTTCAGCTGATTTGGATGTAAATTCCCTAAAATAAAAGCTGACAGTCTGCAGTTAAAACACATCTTGTTCGTTTCATTTGATATCCATTTTGGTGGTGTATAGAGCCAAAAATGTTAGCATTGTGTCGATGTCCCAATATTTATGGACCTGACTGCATATTTTAATGCTATTAAATCAACTAATCTCAGGAAAAAAATGTATTTTATTTTTTTTCTGCAGCACTTTGAATTTCCTTTTTGTTACTTACGTTTTAATGTTCTTTTATGTATTTGATGTTGCACTTTTGTTTTTATTTTGGCCCTAACCACACAAAGCATTTTGAATTGCCTTGTTAAAAGTATGCTATATGAATAAAATTATCCTATCTTGCTCTGCTATATTAATGATGCCATAAAAAATAACTTCTATATACGGTTTGAGGAAACATCATTGCCATTAAATTTGTTGTGTTATTGTTGCGAGTGGGTTAAAAATACATTTCTGTCAAAATGGTTTACAGAAGAAAATGTCATGAAAACCTTTAAAGCTGAAGCAGCTTTGAAATTCCTGTTGACAGCGACTCTCCAGCTCTGATCTGTTGGAACATTATAACAGTACTATATTAAAAACAAAGCATTATAACTTAAAGTATAACATTGTATCATTGGATAAGGGTCAACATCTAACCTGAAAGACTGAAAGACTGGTTGTAGCAGGATAACAATACGGATCAGTGATAGAGAATTTAGATTCAGGTCCTTGATAGCTGAGGCCATACCATCCAGCATTGCTTTACAAGCCTCACCAGAGTCCATGCCAGCCTGTCCTGAAATAGTGAACAAACAGATGTGAATTTGCATACTATAATTAGATTTTTTTTTTTTTTATGGTTTAAATGGTTGTTTGGGCTTTTCTTACCTGCCTCAAGTTCTACAGTAAAACTCATATTCAAAAGGTATTATTTTTCTAAACCTACACACTTAAAACTGCTGGGTTAAAAATAACCCAATTTGGGTTATTTTTAACCCAGCAGTTTGGTCAAAAAGGGACCGAGCCAACCCTGGGTTATTTTAACCCAGCAGGGTTGGGTTATGGGTTTGACCCAGCACTTGGGTTATGTTTTTTACCCAAACAATGGGTTAAAATGACCCAACTCTACAGTTAAGGCTACCCAAAATTGGGTAAAAAAAACCAACAACAACATCTGGGTTAAATTACTAAAGCTTGGGTTAAAATGATAAAATTATATAATTTATAGGGTTATACAAAAAAATAAAATCTTAAAGGAATAACTCAAGAAAAATGAAAAGGTCTGTCAACTCTTTATTGACTACATAAATTGTTCATTTTTAAAATACATACAAAAAATATACACAAACTGCATAGGTGTATTTAAAACAAATTTATATTCCAGTTTATGTTTTGTAAAAGATTGTTAATTGCATTAATATAAATATAATAAATACATATAATACAGTAAACAAATGTAATTGCAAATCTAAATGCAAACACAATGCCAATGGAAGAACTGTATAAGTAAAATTCATTAACATCTAACAGAGCAAAACATCAACCTTACATCATAGCCAATTGAGCCCTCATTAGCTTTACGGCATTTGATTCATGACCTGGTATTTGAAAAATGACTCTCTGAATGAACTCCCAAATCTGGGCACATTGTTTGGGGTAGTTGATATCAAAAACAAAAAATGTTTTAAAACAGCCATCAACTGCACCCAAAAGTGATGGGTATTCCATGGCAGTCCCATTGATAATCACATATGCTTGGGAACATTGATGGTCTTCTCCAAGCATAAGGACATGTGGGTACTCAGTTGTAGCCTCATTCAGGTACTCCACCATGTTTGTTCCAACCTAAGGTAAAGGGGATTAAAAACGGTTAACGATTGAGGCATAATAAATATGGTTTCATAAATGGCTGTGGAAGCCTTTAGAGTAGGCTGTGAATAACTGAAGTAAGAAATAATTGAACTCACAGGCTGGATGTCAATGAAGGCCTTGCGAACCTCCAAGCTGCTTGGTCGGAACACTCTTCTTCCAACTTTGTAGGGTGCAGTTGGGAGAATCACTGGCAGCAACAACAAAGCGGCATCCCCTTGTTTGTCTGTAAAAATGGAAATGTTACATTTCTGTAGATGACCTAACCTGGAAAATGACAGCCAGAATTTATGGAGCTGCTGTGATTTTTAAGATCAGAACACACTGGTATGTAAAGTCAATGGAGAAGCGCGTTGCCATGCACCTCAAGTAAGAAGCAGATTTGTGGCGCGAAAATACTTGTCTGCTTCATTCGCGTAGCAAGTTCGTGTTTGACCCTACAGAAGATAGAGGCATGATTTTTGTGGTGTAATTTGTACATTCGGCATCAATCCGCGCGGCGTCTACCAATCAGGAGCCTTTGTACCTGGTGCAGCACGGCGTCCAGCAGAAAACCGTGGTGGATGACCAAAGAAAACTTTCCCTGGTGAAGAAAACAGCCTTCACAGCAGCTGGTCAGATCCAGAACTCTCTCCAGGTTCAACAATCGGGAGAAGACTTCAGAGTGAATACAGAGGTTTCACCTCAAGACAGAAACCATCGGTGAACCTCAGAAATAGGAAGGCCAGATTAGAGTTTTCTAAACGACATCTAAAACAGCCTTCAGTTCCAAACCAGCATCATATGGACAGATGAGACCCAAATCAACTGGTACCAGAGGGATGGAAGAAAAGAGTCTGGAGAAGGAAAGGAGCTGCTCCTGATCCTCAGCGTCCCATCTCATCAGTGGAACATGGCGGTGGTAGACTGTATGGCTGCCAATGGAACTGGTTCTCTGGTATGTATTGATGATGTGACTGTTGACAGAAGCAGCATGATGAATTCTGAAGTGTTCCAGGCAATATTATCTGCTCATATTCAGCCAGATGCTCCAGAACTCATCAGACGGCGCTTTATAGAGCAGATGGACAATGACCCAAAGCATACTGCAGAAGGACCAGAGAGTTTTAAGGCAGAGAATTGGAATGTTATGCAACGGTCAACTCAATCACCTGACCTGCATCTGATAGACTTCAAGCTGGAATTCACCGAAAAGGATGTGCAACCAAGCATTAGACAGTGAAAAAAAGATTTTTGATTTTTTCGATTATTATTCTGTCCCATTACTTCTGGTCCCTTAACAAGTGGGAGGTACATATGCAAACTGTTGTAATTCCTACACCATTTACTAGGGCTGGGCGATATGGCGATATCTATCGTCTTGACGATAGAAAATGTCTATCGTTTCATATGAAGCTATCGTTTACGACACGATATGCACTTTACGGCAGTGTTTTACGTCAAGGCGCGGCTTACGGCAGGCAACGTGTAGATCTGTAGTAGAACACATGGCAGAAGGCGGCAGCAAAGGCGCTTCCACTTCACAAGTGGAGGAAGCACCCCCACAACAAGATGACTTACCAACCCAAGCTGAGGAGCTGGTACCCAAAAAAAAGAGGGGGAACTTCTGTCATATGGATGTGATTTGGTTATAAAAAGACCGACGTGCAACAGACGCAAGTTTTTTGTAAAACATGCTTGCACCCGATTCCAACAACGGACTCAAACACAACAAACCTGTTTTATCACCTGCGAAAAAAATCCCGACAAAGAATACCTGGAGAGTCAACGAGCAAAAGTGTCGTCAAGTGGTGGTGTAAGTGCTCCAAATAAACCCCAGACACAGAGGCTGCAACAGGCGTTTTCCCGTGGCACACCATATAGTCATAGCTCTACCAGATGGAAAGATATCACTACCTCCATTGCCAAGCACATCTGCATAGATGTGGTACCAATTTACACGATTGAGAAACGTGGGTTTTGTGAGATGGTGCAAACACTCGACCCGTGATATGAAATGCACAGCCGAAAACACTTTACACAAGTTGTGTTACCGGAGTTTTAATATGCATGTCGGGTCAAAGTGGAGGCGGAGATACGCAACTGTGTTTTCTACGCAACAACAACAGACATGTGGTCGAGCCGGACGACTCATCCATATACGAGCCTGACTATTCACTTCATCAATCAGAAGTGGGATCTCCGCAGCCGCTGTTTACAGACCAATTATTTTCCAGAAGACCACACAGGAGAAATGCTTGCCAAAGGTCTCAAAGAAGCACTTGAGTCGTGGGGACTGCAAGAGGATCACCTGGTTTGTGTGACAACAGACAACGCAAAGAACAACATCCTTGCCCTTCAGCTGAGTGAAATAAATAAAAGCTTTGACCACCGTCTTCATCTAGCTTTTGGTGAGTGTAATAAATATAAATATTAAATAAATTGATATAAAATGCACGTACTGTATGCATTTCTGTCATAAGTACTAATCAGTAATAGTAATAGCTCAGTTTTTTTTAAACATGTCTTTGACAGTTTAGAACAGGGATGATCAACAATGATCCCAGAGCCTAATTCAACACTATGGGGAAATTATGCAGGCCAGGCCTATTAGTGAAATATACTATAAATATAAATAAAAATTTGAACTAATGCATTTTACCTGTCCTGTACACAGTTAATTTTTTAATCAATGTATACAGAAATGTATAAAAAGTAATACATAGTTTAATACTTTATTAAATATACAAATAATTTTTTCATCCTGTATTGCACTTATAATTTTTTTTTGCAAAGTTACTTTCTGATTTGTTTTGTAAATTGAAATTATTATGATTATTACTATTACTATTATTTTAATTAATTAATTGAATTAATTATATTATTATTATAATTAATTAAATTAATTATCATCTGAGAGAATAACACAAGCAACAAATCTAATAGGGTCAGACTGATGTGAGTCTGGTTAGAGACAGTTGCTGCCACGCAGCACTAATTTTTTTTTATTTCCCCCCACCATATGACAGTCCCTTTCATTCAACAAAAACTAGGTCTTAGATTCGCCATCATCATAGCATCATAAGTAATACATGACTTACTTTTTTAATTATACAGAGAGGAGTTTGAAACTACGGGAGATGGCACAAGCAGTTGGTGTCTGCAGGAAGATTTTAGCTGCCTTTTCCCATTCATGGAAAAGACAACAAGCCAAAGCTCAAGCAAACCAAAATCCACCTTTGCCGACACGTCAGTTAATCACAGAAACCCCTACAAGGCAGGTCACCAGGCCAACACCAGTGAACACACAAGCATAGTGAAGGCAGCTGTGGAGATGTTTTTCAGCGGCAAGACCTGGGAGACTAGTTAAGAAAGAGGTAGAGATGAAAGTAGCAATATACAGAGACATCCTGGATGAAATTCTTCTCCATAGTGCAGGAGCCTGGTTACCTGGTGCAGCAACAACCCCAAGCACACTGCCAAGATATCAAAAAAGTGGCTAGTGGTCCTGTGAATGTCCTCAAGTGGTTCAGTCAGAGTCCCGACCTGAATGTGATTGATCATCTCTAAAGAGATTTCAAAAAGCCATGGACCAACACTATACATCCAAACTGATGTAGCTTGACAAGTGCTGCAAAGAGAAATGGACCAAACTGACCAAAGATGGGTGGACCAGGCTGGTGGCATCAGAGTACATAATCTTTGGAGGCTGTAATTGCTGCCAATTGAAGAAATCTTAAACTTTGTTCAGTCATTATTGGTTGCATTGTGTAGAATTTTGAGAAAAAAATGTATTTCAATGAAAAATGAATTTAATTTATTTTTGGATAAGGCTGTACCATAACAAAATCTGGAAAAAGTGATATGGTGTGAATATGTAACGGTTCTGATAGCAGCTGAGAGGATTTTGCCTTCAACCTAGCTAAGGCCGTTTTCACATGTGTGGCCGTACCAGAAAACGGCCAGAGAAAATGCTAATTTTTTCTGTTCACATGTCACGGATCTCTGCCCGTATTTGAATCCAGTGTTTTACTACAAATAAACAGCAGGTGGCGGTATACAAATAAGTCTGTAGTTCTCCAACAAACAAGGGAGTGAGAAGTACCGACGTCATAAAACGAGCGACAGGCTAGAATGTAAACAAACTGGTCTACTGGTCAGCTGCTACCTGAAGTCATCTACAGGGTGAGTGTTGTAGTAAACCCGCCGTTTTGTAATCTGCTGTGTTGCTGTGGGATGCTTGAATCGCGTTGTTTTGGTATTTGTATGGTCGCGAGGTGATTCTGTAATTTCGGCCGGCAGTGTCGTCATTTCCGCGTGGAGCGCGTCTATTGTCATTGTGTACGGCACATGAGTAAGCGTTGGGTTCACTTGATAGTGGCCCGCTCGTACCATGGACTCGGATTCTAACCTCCAAGGCAGGTCTCTCTGGCCGTATTCTGGCACGGTACAGTCTGTGTTCACATGGTACGAAATAAGTGGATTTTGACCAAATACCGTACCCGAGTACGGACTCCCGTACCATGTGAAAGCGCCCTCTGTCCTTTATGTTGTCATCCTCTAGCTCATCCCATTGTTCTGCTGTTGTCTCACTGCATTCCACCTCACTCAGCACACCACAATGAGGATCTACTGAACTTTGAGGAAGTTCAACTGTATTACTTTCTTCTGTTTCAGAGTCAAACTCAATAGCATGCCCAATTATGTGTCGTCTAAATGATCTTATTTGATTAAATGTGCGATGGCACCCAACTTGAGCACACTGGAAATAAGTTGAAGTGGAAAGAATATGATGTCTAACTCTCAGGTGGTTAAAAAAATGTCTTATGTTACAACCTAAAGATCTATGACATTTAAAGCACACATAACCCATTCTGTTTTGACCTGTGACACTAGCCATACCTCAAGTGGTCTTTTTAAATGATGCTGAAATTTCAAGCGTGGACCCAGGAGAGGTATCAAAGAAATCACGCTGTTGGAATCCAAGAGGAACAAGCTGTCTTTGTCAATCTTTTCAGCTGAAAAAAAGAAGAAATTTTAATTACTAACAGATAAAACAACAAGCCAGACGCAGGTGTAAATATGAAAATATTCCTTTTACTTTAACTACTGAAATGCATTTACTTTATCATCATACCTTCAAAAGCAGGGATGTATTCAGACAGGTTCCAATCATGAAGTTTGCCCCTCACAAACTCATCCATCTTTCAGAAATAAATAGAAAACATTATTGGTTATATTTAGTGTTTTAGCAGTTATCACCAATATCACATGCAGTTATTGAACAACTGAGGTTTACATATGATCATACAAAGCAGAAGCACCATTTAGGCAAGGCAAGGCAATTTTATTTCTATAGCACACTTTCAACGCAAGGCAATTCAAGGTGCTATACATGATTCAGTGATAATGAAATCAAACAAAACATAAGTTTAACAGTAATCAATCATTAAGATAATGTAAGGAACAAATTTATGTAATTAATACATAATCACTTAAAAAATAAAGCTAAAAGATAGAATAGAATAAAATATAGAAATTAAACCACAACAATAAAAATAATATAAGGATCAAATTTATACAATAAAAAGAAAAAAAAAAAGCAGTTACTCATAGGCAAGTTTAAATAGATACGTTTTAATTTTAGACTTAAAAGAGTTCAGTGTCTCTGCAGCTTTACATTCTCTATTACACTATTTATGCACAGTTTAACATTATTTAGGCCTTAAACAAAGTCTGTTTTTGGTGAGATGCTGCTAAATCAGTACCCTATGAACTCACCTGTCAGTTCACTGTCTTGATTTGTTGACTACAAGCTTATGATTTTACATCTACAAGGTTAGATACAGACGTTGAATGTTATTGCTTTCATCTGGTAATATCGCGCATGCGCACAACACTGGAAGAGAAAAGCTTCCGCACAGTTATCCAGAGCTGCATGTTGAACGCTTCAAGAGTAGCTTCCTGCAGTTACCAATGGTGATAAGGGCGCCATACCGTCTCAAGCGGAAGTTATTTGATCACTAAGTTGTAATATTAAGTTTTTAACTTTTGTAACTGCAGTTCGGTCCCTCTCGAACGCTTGCAAAATAAAACCTATGGTTGTAGGCATTACTAATTCAGATCATCTTTTAGCAGTCAGATGATCGAAAAAAAAATACACAGCAAAGCTAACCGTATTTAGCACAAAGCTTCTAGACCCCTTTCAAACAGCTAACAAGCTATTTGAAGGATTCTGAAGATTGGATGACAATGAGTTATACAGATTAACGTCCACATTGTTTTGGCACACATCTAGATAGAGTCAAACTTAAACATACCAGCGATGAGACGAACCGAGCATATCCTATCCTATCGTCAGGCTCCAGTACTTGGATGGATCATCCGGTAGAACTCTCTTCATGGCTATTAACTTTTGCCTTCGACAGACTTCAATAACATAACATAACGAAGACGATGACTGACACTGACTATATTTTATGTCACTGTTATTTAGCGCAAACTGCTGCTAAATGAAAGCTAATAGCAGTGGTGGTTAAAGCTTGATTAACGCGGTGCGAAGTCTGCTCCACTACCATTGGCTGAAGCCGACCTGCGGCCGTGACGTCACCTGTCAATACTTTGCCTGGCAACAGACCAACATCAGCGCGAAAGCAGCGAAACCTATGATTAACTATTTATCGCCCACACGACAGCAGACACCGCAGGAACCGCCTATTAATCTCCTCTTATATTTCCACCGGAGAAATTATAGTAGAATTTCTACTATCGAAGTAGTAGTAATGGGTTACACAGGTAGCAAGAAGTATCTGACAATAGCTCCATAAACACAGACAGCAGACCTCGGCTGTAGTGAGGATGCCGCCGCTGATATAAAACAAACAGTGACATTCTGAGTAAAGCCTTACCATATCAGACAAAGGGCGGGTCGGCAAAAGATAATGTTGTTTGGGGCACTCATAGTTGTGCCGCGAATTCTGTGTTCCATTTTACATCGAAAACGAAATATATCAGTGATAGGAAGATAAGTAGGTGGCTAATCAAAATTATGATTTGGTTGTCTTGAACTGATTGGCTAGAAATCTGTTGAATTATTTACTGTCACCTGCTGCCAACAACTTTAACACAAATAATTTTTTTAACTATTTCTCATAAACATCTTACCTTATTTTTACTCCTTGCCGATGTGAAGGTCCATTGAAGTCCTTTTCATCCACTGGGTAAATGGCGGAGCTGGCACACAGGCTAGTGGGAGGATCCTTCTTTTTACCGCCTTTTTTAACCCAATATGCTGGGTCAAAATGTTTGACCCAATGTTGTGTTGAATTGACCCAACCTCCTAACCCTCAGCCTTAACCCAGCAGTTGGGTTAGCAAAATAACCCAGCGTTTTTTAGAGTGTAATATTTGTACTTTTTTCTTCACTTTACAAAATAACTAATGTAAGCAGGAATTCATCAAATCTGATTTAAGAAACACATTTTACAAACCTGTATTAATGGCTGGAAGTGCAACTGAGCCAAATCCTTTGCTTTCACAGAGCTGCAGGATTTTTTTGCAAGTGTTGCGGATTCTCTGAGAGCTGCGCTTGAACCTGGCATGGATAATTTCTTTGCACCCAAGCTGTCCACCTGCTGTTGTGCAAATGAGGTCTGCTGGAATACCAACTAAAAACACATGCAAAGTTATAGTTATGTAATGAACATGGGTATATTGTGCAGACTCTCAAGTTTCATTTGAGAATATCAACATTTAAAGATAACTTAAAATAATTGCAAAAACTGACCCAAAAAAAGACTGTTTTATGGGCAGTTGTTGGGAAATCATCTCGGATGGCATCATAAGTTAAGAAGGTTAAAGGCCTGGGCCCTCAGTTATTAACCATACCTACTCACAGATACATTTCACACATTGTATGGCATTTACCATATTTTACTTGTATGTAGAAATATCCCTAAATATGAATACAGCTCTGATCATGCAAATGCATAGCATCTAATGATAAACTCATTAGTTTATAATCTCCACCAAAGAGCTCATGTGGGCGTCTGTCTGGCTTTTAGCAAAATTACTCAAAAGGATTTGCAATACACTTTGAGGAAATGTAGGAAATGTAATGTTGAGGGTGAATTTCTTTTAAAATACTTTGACTTGACTTGGACTTCCAAAATACTTGATGTTTTACTAAATAAAGGTTAAAACATCTACTATTTCAAAAGTGTTCCCTTTTATGTAATTGTACTCGTCCCATAGCGCTGATCCTGTTATAACAAGTAAAAATTATCTTTGTGTGTGACAGCTGCAGATAAGCCAATCACATAGCTGGATTTAAAAAAATGAAGCTATTGCTTTAGAGCGCTGCAGACAACAGTTCTGCTCTGAATAGTGAATTCTTTTGAAAATATAAACTACAGAGTAGCTCACAAAACTGCAGTTCAACATGTAAAAACATAAAAGAAGAGAATCAGAGATTGCACAACCTCCAACTTTTTTTGTCATGTGAAGTTCTAAAATAAACGGTATGTTGCAGCTTCTCCCACACAGGCTCTCCCCTTCGATATATTCATGGTCTTATCTGAACCCGGGAGAATTTGTTCTGATTAAGGAAAATAATTGCATAAACCACTTAGACTGCACTTTACCGAGATGCACATCTTATATATTTTTATCTTTAATAAATCTAATTGGACTGGCATTTACTTTTGGAAATACGATTCTAAACCAACTTCAGATTTTGTTTTTCTTAAAACAATTTTTTTCGTGCAAATTCCTGACTTAACTTCAAGTAAATACCTGTGTTTCTTAAGAAACTAAAGAAACTAAAACTAGTGTAATTTTCATCTTGAAAATTACACTACCCGTACTCTTTAGTAAATTCTATTTAATCCTTAGCAGTGAATCTGTGGAATTATAGTTCAAAGACTATTCTTATTAGCTAAATTATATTTTATTTATTAGATTCATTCAATTTCATTGTACTTTAAATTAAAGTAGTTTATAACAACTTTTTAAAAATGTTCTAAGTTACGTTTTACTTGTTTCATCAAGTGTTCAAATAAATAAAGATTTTAAAAGGAACAAATGGTTTATGATTTACACTAAACATTACATAGCATTGTCACTAAAAAATTAATTTTAAAGGCGCACTGAGTAATTTTCAGCCGATAGTTCAATTCCCTGAGACTTATCTATTTGCAGCAACATGACGAGCACATCAGTCTCTCTTTCATCGCTTGGAACTAGTGAAGAAGTTAAATGTATTTATGGCGACACTTTTTTTGCATTTTGAGGGGAAATCAATGTTTTAATAGCGGGCTTGTTCCGTGCGCTTTGTCCGTCCGTGCGCTTTGTCCGTCCGTGCTGTTGTAGAAGTAAAGACGTCATCTAATATGGCTTTCCCCTGAAAAGAGGACCCGCGCCTATGTATTTTAAAACTGATTTTTAAAGTCATATTTTATGATATCGCCAATATTTTGTTATTAAAGTACTTTATGTAATTATTATTGCATAATATTTTAATGGCTATTTTCAAAGACGTACTGCACTGTCACTTTAAGATTTGGGACTTGATTTGAAACCTGCCTGCATTGACTTGAGACTTGCCTATATTTACTTAATGCTTGACTAGAGAATTGAGCGTAATCACTTGAGATGTACTTGAGACTTGCAAAGCAATTACTTGGTCCTCCTTCCGTTCACTGCACCTATTCCTGATTTGCCTCACCTGTTTCTCCTAACCTGTGTTCCCTATTGAAATTCGGTCTGTTCCTTCAGTCATGGCCAGATTATTGTCTAACACGGACAAACCATTCCAAATGAAAGCTATAACAAATTCAGCCTTCTATTGCCTAAAGAACAGTTGTAGGTTTAAAGGACTAACGTCCTTTAACAGGACCTCGAAAAACATTTCCATAACTTTATCTTTAAGGATTAACAGTAAATACAGCATGTTCACTGCAAGGTGAAATTCACTCAAGCTTCAAGAAATAAAAATCTAAAAAAAAAAAGAAAAGAAAAAGAAAAGAAAAACATGGGTGGAAACTCAGCATCTGGTGGTGTCCACGAGTTGAAGAATTCAGACTATCATTCAAAAGCATTTATATAAGCAAGTATTTAAAAAAAATACTTTTTCATTTCTTCTGTTTACTCTATAAAGTGGTCCAGTTACTTTGAAGTCCCCAAAACGAAGGGGCTTGAGTTAAGAATTTCATGGAATCTTTTGTTCCGTCCACTGAATTGAAGCTTAAAGTCTGCTCTTCAAATGCATTTTTTTTAATCAAGTGCAGTAATATACAGGACCAAACTTTATAAATGGTTATCTATGTCCAAACGTTTGTAGATGTAAAAGATTTGGAATAATGGGAAATCAGAATCAGCTGCTTATGCTCTAAAACAAAGATTTATAATCTACAAACATCTTAAACAATGCATTAGTAATATTTTTTAATGATCTTTACCTTTTGTTAACTCATCTTGGACAGCTGGGCCTGCTGCTGTCAGAATGGCTTTGGAAACACCTTTAGAGTTCATATAATACATAAAACCGTAAGAATGCTAAATTTTTTTTTTTTTTCTATGCTTATGGACAAATAAAGATTAAATTATTACCAAACCATAGGTTAGTAAAGTTGGTTGTGTTGACAATAACGTCTGTTCCTGAATTTATGATGTCGCCGCAGAGAATCTGAAGTTTGACTCCTCCCATCATGGCGGTGATGTCATCATTAGTTACAGACACACATTGGTAGAAAAAACCTGCAGAGATGGAAACAAAACAATTGAAAACATTTTTTTCATTTAAATCTTATATTTTGTACATCAAACTGTGACAATTTCTGGTGTAATTTTTCTGTGGAATCCCCCACTTGAAAATGAAAGTCCCACCACATGAAGGTGTTAATTGGATTTCACTCAATAGGATGAGTTGCTTGTCTTTTATTTACATTTCTTTGGTTGGCAATACACAGGTGAAAACCAAAAAAGAGAAAGTAACACAAATACATGTTATTTTTTGGCAAATAAAATCAACATAAAATCATTAAAATTCAACATAAACACTTTACCGTAGTTATAAATTAATACTTTATTTTAAGCAGATATTTTCCAAAATATTCAGTCAGTATTGTAAATCAAACAATCAGAGTATTTTAGCTAAAATAACTTACATTTTTATAGTCAAAGATTAGTTTTATTTTTTTAATCAGTTGTTTTAAACAGTATTTTTATTGCTAAAGGATTTGAGGATAATTCTAAGATAACACAATTGCAACCACACAACTAAACATGTTTTAGTCTATATGTCGGGGTGTTTAGAGGGTTGCAAAGTGGCAGATTTCCTTAAAAAAATATATTTAAATTAAAATATAATAAAATATAAATGTTGATGGACAAAACAATGCCCTTATGTACACATCTACCAGCCGGTAGTGGCCAGCATTGTGGGTTGACAGATGTCAAAGTCTATGTTCAAAAATGTATAGTTTTCACACCTTTTTCGGCAAGTCAAGCAGCTGCTTCAGAGCCCCGGAGATATTGTTATCCGTCTCAGGAGAAGAGTAACCAGAGAAGAACAGAAACTAGATTAGATTTAAATGAAGCCTACACTATGGACCCACATGAAACGGAGGCTTCCCTCCTGGATCAGTTAGCTAACTCATTTGCTAACTTAGCTAACGATAACTGTCAGTTAAAACTCCTCTTCGATACCTTCATTGCTGGACACGGTTCAGGCTGGTCACTGGACATATTGGCAGGGATCCAGGCAACCCAACAGCTGAAATGTTTTTTTATTTTTGCAACTACAACCTAAACACACTAGAAATCACTCTCGTGTTCATGTTTCATCGGATTTGATATAGCTTAATTCAACAGATCTAATACGTGTTTCTATATTTTTTGGCCAAGTTAATAGATCTTTCTTTTTTTTTTGCCAAAGATTTTTAAACCATGCATTTTTAACTGAATTTAGTTCTTGGTTAGTAAGAAAAAAGTTTACATTTATTTTACCCAACATATTCTATGGTCAAACAATAAATGTGGCTTTTAAGGTACCTATCTTTTAACTACACTTGTTTGATAAAACCAAACATTACATTTCTGGGTAACATATAACACACTGCAACAGTTCAATCAAAGTCAACAGGAGATGAGAGTCTGTGTTAACAGTATCATTAGCACTGGAATGCTTAAGTAAGTCTAGCCAAAAAGTCAAGGCCAATACCTACTGCCCTTCACAGTTTTGTGGAGGGCTTGCGGTTTACTCCACAAACTCCCACTTTGAGGCTTCCAATCTCTAATAATGCCCTTAGCATCTGGATTGGCTTGAAATTGCCCATCACTGCATTTTGGTTGAACAAACAGACGATATCTCCGAGAGCAACATAGCAATGCTAAGTATGCCATTTACTTCTCAGAAATAACTTCAGGCCAGGTAGGTGGCAGCAGGACCTCCAGAACTTGTTGACATGGTACTGCATCTCTATGACTGTCTTGTAATGGTAGCCTGCAAAGTCTAATGTTCTGAGATCAACATTTGGAGAGGCTCGGCCCAGGAGAAGTTTGTTGTGTGACAGATACTGCTTGCATACTGCATGGCTCCGCACCCTGGTGTCTATTGGCTGTTCATTAGCAAGGTCGGCAGCAAGTTGCAGTGCTGTATAAAGCTCGCTGTCGCTGAGGCCCATTGATGTTGCCCAGGCTCTGCAGTGCCTACTTGAGGATCTGGACATCAGCTTCAGAAGCCCCATTGCAGTGAGGTGAGTAAACAGGGTGAATTGTCCACTCCTATTTGATACCTTTTTGAGCCTACATCTCTTCTATTGCAGTTCTATCTTGAGCATCCAAGAACTGGTACATCTCTCTTAGGACAGGTGACGAAGTTTGTCCCAGGGCCAGACTGGATCTTTCTTGGGTGCCCTATAATCACAATAAACTATTCGTAAGTCATCAAGAAGCTCTCTGTAGATATTGAGTTAATTTTTGTCCCTTGGATGACCCAGGCTTTCCCCCCTCCTTTTTCATGACCCTCAATGTATGCCTCCCGTGCCAACATAGTTGAGAGTCGTGCATTGAAAGGCAAAAGGGGAACTACTGTACCATCCTCCCATAAGCCATGAATTATCCCACTGTCGAACCCGATGATGGCTCACGGTACACTCCCCCTTGAGCAGCAAGATATGTCTCTGAGTGCTTATCTTAATTGAATTTAATTAATGTTGTATTTATTTTATTTAACTTTCTACTCAAACAATAACATGTATTTGTGTAATTTTCTCTTTTAAGGTTATTCACGGGTTTATTGCCAACCAGAGAAAGTTAATAAAAGACAATCAACTGATCATATGGCTGTTTCCTGAGTGAAATCCAGTTAACATCTTCATGTGGAGGGACTATCCTTTTCAAGTGGGGAATTGCACAAAAAATTACACCAGAATTTGACACTTTGTGTTCAGTGTTTTTTCCTGACCATTTTGTTCAGTCTGTTATATGAATAAGGGATCCCTAAATTTTTACAATACATTTTAACCTGAAACAATTTTAACCTGAAAAAAAATCATATTCACCCTAATATTAACCTTTCATATAATAGTCACATTAGTATATACTATAGGTAACATAAAAGTAAGAATAGATTAACAAGATTGTAAGCTATACAATTCTATTCAAAAAGTTAGAATATGTCAAAAAACAGCTTTAAAGCAGCTGTTAAACACTGTTTATTGGTATAATGTATCTTTATAAACTTTAGCATCAAGCAGAAAATGCTCATGGTAAAAGAATACATGAAAATGTAAATAATATTAAAATGTACAAAATGGGTCTCTATATTATGAGCCTATGTTTAAACTATTGTCCCTAACCTTTTTGAAAGTGTAACATCTCCTGCATTAATATTACTTCAATTACTGAATAATTTTCAGTTTTCAAGTACAGGTGCCTATCATCTATAAGTTTTATGGAAGACTTTTTAATGTTTATAGTTGCTGAATTTAGGGGCAAACAAGTGGTTCCATGCTAGAGAACAAATACAAAAGCGACAAAGTAAAAAGTAACAAACACACTCATAAGAGGGGCAATACAAGATAACAAAGTAAAATATATGATTCATGGTCATCATTTTTTAAGGGTTGCCACTTCAGTATGCATTCCACAATATGTATTATTGTGGAAACCATGACAAAACCTTCACCAAGATGGGGGTACAGTAGATAGGGTTAACACCAGCCCTGTTTAGTCAAAATAATATTTTTGCAGAGAAACTCCAGTTGGTGAGGTGTGAATGCACAATCAAACTCTCATGCAGACAAAGTAAGTAAACTTTGGTCTGCTGAAAAACCTAGGTCTCGGCTCGGTTGAAGTGTGCGCTGGTGCAGTTCAATTTGTATATGTAAATGCCAAACGGGCTGGGGGAAGCTTGCAAAGTGGAGTATAGATCAGACATTATGGGTAATTACCAAACCTAAACATGTCGATCAAAAGGTTAAAAAAGGTTAAAAAAGGCAACACTGTTACAACTTTATTCTAACAGACAATCAGGTGTGAAAAAACAACCTAACCTTCCCAAAGAGCAAAAATAAAGGCCTCAATGAGCTCACCACAGTAAGCATGCAGATAAAATGAGACATTTGAGGCTCAATAGCAACATGCCAGACAATGTCCAATAAAGTAAAAAATGCCTTATTAATTAGTGCAACACTGCCACACAGCCAAAAACACTGATCTGAGAAAGATTAGAGATTAACATAAAACAAAAAAAATTACTAATTAGAAATTTCCTCTCTAGAATATATGCATGTGTACTCACAAAAAGTAATATGTGAATGGATTGAAAAAACAAAATAATCGCCATGACTAATTCATTTCTTTAACCCAAGACGGTGACTTGGGTTAAAGAAAGCTGATGAGTGGCTGTGACTACCCTGTAAAGGAAGTCAGAGGCGCAGCAAAGGAAGGTTGGCTACAACCCACTCACTATATGAGTCCTTTGATGAGACATATGGAGATGGAGAGGAGGAACATTAATGTTGCTTTGTGGTGCTTTATGAAATAACTTCATGCATTATCTTGAATTTACCATTATCCAACTAACTCTATGTATGCATACATTTCCGTCATAACAATCAAATAGGTTAAGTGGTCAAATAAAATTATGTAAAGTAAGAGTTTGACACAACACTGAAAATGGATAGAATTAATAGTATCTTGAAAAAAAAAAATCAACCTTCAGCTGGATCAACGTTGCTCATGAATCCTTTTTGATGCAATACCCCCTGGGCAGATTGAAACGCCTGTAAAGAAAATGAGTCAAACATAATATTACACTTATAAAAACCTAAATGTGATGCAAGCTTATTAATGTTTAAACAAAAGTGATACTATTTCTCTAACCTGGCTTGATTGTTTGTCCTTTGGGTGAACAATGATTCGAACAATGAAGGGTGAAGTACTGGCCTGGTTTTGTCCGTATACACCGACCTCCTCTAGAAGAATCTTTGAAGCAATGTTGTGTGGAAAACGCAGGAGGGCCCCAGTCCCAAGAACTGGAATCGCTACTGAAGTGTAGCCTCTGATGTTACAAAAAGCCAGAATCTTTTTGATTCCCTGCCTCAGCGCCTAGAAAGTAAAAGGACTGGTTGTTGAAGCTTTGAGAAAGACACAGTAACGATAGATTTGTCTTTTGAAATATATTGGTCACCTGGACTGCAGTTCCATGTTGGTTATTATCCCAGCAGAGTAGGTTGAGGAATATTACTCCTTTGCAATTAAGACCAGGTAACCCTTCAATCACAACTGCTTCACCTGGCAGAGTGGCCTCTCCTGCTTCCTTGTGAAACTTTTCTTCCAGCTCTTCTCCAGTCATGTCACTCAAAGCCTTTCCAATGCGAGTAGAGAGAGGATTGTGGCCAACCATTGGAGATACAAGGGCATCATCCTACTCAAGGAAGATACAATTGTTCAACTACTGTAGCTTAGAACCACAATGAAGGTTATTGGCATCTTTAAACTTAAGTTTAAGATATTGCAATTGAAAATCTTAATCATCCTGAATACAGCATCTATATCTTTCTTGACACAACTTTGACATGAATGCATAGTTTCTTACCTGCTGCTTCTCAATGGTTCCTAGAACAATCTCCACTTGGACACTAGCTCCAGCAGTGGCTGTACCTGCTGCTTCTTGGCCAGGAACAGCCATCTGAAAAGTCAAATACAGTACTTAGTACTTATTGCATTTGGAAGCCTGTCACATCCTTACTGACCCTTACCATCTCGCCAATGTTTACTGTCAGTAGGATTTTACTAAGACTTCATCCACTCTGACTATCAAACTTCTTAATGGCAGTTACAGTAGTCTCTGACTGGACTGTGAGTCTAAGCCTGTTTTCACACCAGGACCATTAGGTCGACCTAACTGAGTTTTGGGTCCGAACACGGCGCGGCTGGCCTAGTGTGAACACGCCATTCGGATTCGTAGTCGACGTAACTTCACCGATCTCGGAGCTCCCAGAGATACGGGTCTCGGAACGGCTTGCGTCAACCTGAAATGTGGCGCGAGTGATGTGTGAACGCGCTGCAACTTTAGCTCGCCCTAAAGTCCAGATACTCCGCCTTTTTTTAACTAAACGGGTGCCCGTAAGCAGATGTGCTGTTGAGATATCCATCCTCCCGTGCTGTTCCACGACAGATTCGTTGCATACTTATCAGGATAGAATGACAGAAAAAAGAAAGAGGCATCTGGGATGAACCATCACACAGTGGAGACGTGTACTGTGGTCAGATTAATTAGTATTTCAGATATTTTTGGGGAGAAATGGATGCTGTGTGATCAAAGAAGAAAAGGATCATCTAGATTGTTACCAGAAACAAGTCGAAAAGCCATAGCACCAATAATGCTGAAAAGGATATAGAGATTTTGGAGCACCAATGCTGCCTTCAAGAAAACATCTTTTCCAGGATAACCCATGCATATTTCAACAGGACAACACGAAACCACATTCTGCACCCATTGCAAAGTCCTGGCTGTGAAGGAAGAAGGTAGGGCTACTTGGCTGGCCTGCCTGCAGACCTGACCTGTCTCCAATAGAGAATGTGTGTGTTGCAAAATGCAACAACAAAGACACCACACTGTTGCCCACCTTAAGAATTGTTTGCAGGAAGAATGAGGCACAGTTATAACTGAAACAATTCATCGCTTGGTGGCCTTAGTCCCCAAGCATCTTTAAAGTATTTTTAAAAGGAATGGCAAAATAAAAAATTGGTAAATGCTTTACTGTTCCTTTTTTTAATATATGGTGCAAGAACAAATAATTGGGATACATGTTTATTTTGGAACTAAAGAAAAATGGTGGATTCAGTAGAGGTGGGACCAAGTCATTGCTTTGCAAGTCTCAATTAAGTCTCAAGGCATTGCACTCAAGTTTTGAGTCAAGTGTCAAGTAAATACAGGCAGGTCCAAGTCAAGTCTCAAGTCAAGCTTCAAGTCAAGCTCCAGGTCTTAGATTTTAAATTTCAAGTCATTTGAATCATTTTTTTGAACAATCTTGAAGTGTGATGTTCAGTGTAAATCATAAGCCATGTTTTCTTTTTAAAATCTTTATTTATTTAAATACCCAATGAAACAAGTACAACTGAAAAGTTGTTCTAAACTCAACCCTCCTTGTTGTACTTTAACTTAAAGTACAATTAGATTTAAAAAAATCTAATAAATGTAATTTAATCTAACTTGGTTAATAATAATAGTCTTCCTTTGAACTATAATTCCACAGATTCCCTGCTAAGGATTAAAGAGATTTTAAAAGAGTCCCGGTGATGTAAGTTTCAAGATTTTATTTAGATATTCTTAAGAGCCACATGTATTACTACATTACTACTATTACGTAAAGTCAGAAATTTGCAAGAAAAAAAATACACTTAGAAAAAAAAAGCATCTGAAGTTTGTCGAGAATCGAATATTTTCAAGAGAAACTACTGTCCAAGTAGATTAATGTTAAATTTATAAGATGTGCATCTGGATATTTTAAAAACTGTAGCCTAAGTAGTTCATGCAATAATCAGAACGACTTCACCCAGCTCAGTTGAGGAGACAAACCGTCTCAGATGGGAGAGCCTGTGAGGAAGAAGCTGTAACCTACCTATTATTTTAGAACTGCACGTGTTGAAAAGTTGGACGTTGTCCCGTCTTCTTACATGTTTTTACATGTTGCACTGCATTTTTGTAAACTACTCTGTATTTTATGCTGTTAAAATAAATGTTGCTATTCAGAACAGAACTGTTGGCTGCAAACCTCTAAAGAGATGGCTTCATTTTTTTATGTGGCACACACAGAAAGAGTCTCCACTTGTTAACAAGGGCTCAGTGCCACGGGATGAGGAGAATGACGTAAAATATGCTTTAAACTTTAATTATTGGGTAAAATATCGAGTCTTTTCAACTAAATGGGTTCAGGTCTCAGTTAAGCCCCAAGTCATTGGTGTGAATTTCCAAGTCAGGTCAAAGTCTTAAAAAAAAACAATTCAAGTCTCAAGTCACCAAATGAATGAGTCAAGTCCTCGAGTCGGTGTCATGTGTCACGAGTCTACACCTCTGATATTCAGATTAGAAAAGTGTTTTGGTCCAGGTGTTTGGTCCGGACCAAAAGTGAACACATTTATTTTCCTTTGGTGCGGTTTGCATTCAGACTATAATTTTTGCAAGTGGACTATATTTTGTAAACACATCCACGCGTGTGACGATCAACGTTGCCATTGGACAGCAATGACTATGGTGGCACTCAGAGAACAGACCTGGAAATGAAAGAAAACAAGAAGGTACTATCTGCTGCATTCCTGTTCTGCATATTTGTGCTGTTATTGGACCTGCAAAGCTGCTGCGATGGATGGAGTTAGCCCCCGGGCTAGTGGCCGGCATCGAGAGATCGAAGCCGAAGAGAGATGGAGCAGACGGACTGGATCGGAGTCTTAGAGATGTATCATGACGTGCTTGGTCGAACTGATACATAGTTACGTTTAGCAGCTCAATACATGTATTCCTAGTCATTGCTGTTTAATGATTCTGTCGAAAGAGTTTAACTAAATTGTACAAAATTCGTACTTATCCTTACACTAACTAGTTTTGGATATTACCTTTTTTTTAAAACAAAAATAATTTATTGTTGAATGTTTTCCCACAGTGCACCACAAACTTTAGCACATGCTCAGATCTCTGTAGCACACTTTGCTTTTATAAGGCTGAAACGAAAGTAAGAATTCTTCCTTCAGTATTTTAATATGAAATGTGTGTCTGATAACCATAAATAGTTATTGTTACCTCTTAAGGATTGTTTATGCAGCAATGTAAAGACATTAAATGAGGTAGGCCTATAAGCTGGGGAATGATATTGTTCTCTAGAAAAGACTCAAAACACAGATCAGTCTTTAAATGTTTTTTTTTTGTTTTTTTGCACTTTTTCTTTCTGAAACTCCATATATAAATATGAAATACTGAACTGTTTCTTAAATGTTGCTTTGGGGAGGAAAAAAATATTATAGAAAAATAGAAATTAGTAAAGTTAATGCTGAAGTGGGATGTATGTTAGGAAGTTATAATGCACAGTAGTTACTATAGTTATATTTACATTTCGTTATATTTACTCAACAAAATTTTCAATAAGGATATACTTGTTGGCTACATAGCCTATGCATAAATACACGGCTTTTCTTTTTTTGATCGGCCCCTTACGGTTCTTGTTTGAAAAGTTTTTAGTTTCGTTTCTTTTTTTTTCTTTTTTCTTTTATTGTGTTCTTCCGCTGTCTGTGAGCTGAAGCGAAAGTGAAACTTAGGCCAACAGATGTGTTTCTAAATATCGACAGGAAAAACTATAGCCCAACATTAAACATATAAAGACAACAATAAAAATAAAGAAGAAAAAAACGGAAGAAAAAAGTATGGGAGGCGTTGATAAATTCAACTCCACGAGAGACACATCTAATTAAACGTTAGGAAATGATTTCGGTTTCTTACCTTTCTCTCTATTTCCTCAAACTGTCTGTGGGTCGGACTCTACGCTATTTTAGACTCCATCAAAGGTGGAAAAAGCACGTTTTAATCCTTTGTCTTTGGTCAAACAGATGAAGCCGTATTTTAAATATGCTAATTTAGGAAATCTGAACTAAATCTAAATAATTACTAAATAAGAAAAAAGGGAGTTGTTAAGAGCGCAGAACCCAACCGGCATCATTAGGGCGAGTTTGAACATATGCCCCGCCTGTTGGTCAGGTGTCGGCCTGTAGAAGGTTGTAAGATTTGTGAACAGGTCTGGGTGCGGATTGCAACATGTGTTGTCAGGAAAATGAAAATTATGATTAAATAGGAAAAGCAAATCACTGAAAACGACTGATTTAGTGAAGATCATACCAGTGTTAAAACCTTCAGTTAAAATAACTAAAAACATTATCCATTAAGATGCCCTATACCAACGACCCTTTTTGTGTTTAATTTGCTCATTTTCATTTTCTAGAATAGTTTAAGTTTCACAATTAAAACTTTTATTAAAAAACTAAAAAATTTTTTTGAAACAAAATATATTTTTTATGCATGCATCAGGTTCGATTTTCTGTAGCACAGAAAATGCGGAACCACTGGACTTGTAAATGTATAAAATATGCTGATATAAATAAAAATACATGACATTAAAAAGTGATCCTCAACGCTCATTAAGTTTATAACCTCAACAAATATCTAATCAAAGGCCTTACCAACCTGGTTGTAAAAAATCATGGCAATGGTTGTAGACATATCTCCAGGTTGTCAAGTTTTGAATCTGCTGAGTGTTTTTCACTTTATAACTCTCCTCAGACAAATCTCACTGCAAGTAAGGAATGTGGTTGCATTTGTGCGGAAACATATTTTTTTTCTTATGCCTAAGCTTATAGAACATAGAATTCTGCATTGCACATTTAGTTCAGTAGAGCTTTCATGTCAGGTTACTGCATATACCTTAAGTTTGCACACAGAGATAGGCTGCTGGGACAACAATACAACCTACACACAAGTTCTTCAGGCTCTCACTTTACTTGTGAGAATGTACTTCAGCGTAATGATAATGGGCAAAAATTTGGCATGAAGTCACAAGTATGCAGAGGAAACAGTTGATGTCAGTACCTTATAACCTAGGGTGTTTATTGTTATATTTACCTGAACAATGACACCAATATGGGGTGTCGTTTGTGAAGTTACACAGTGTAACAGATACAAATAAATAATAAGAATAATCATTAAGTGAACACATGAGTTATTTTGCCAGTAATTAAATAAAAAAAATGGTTTCATTTTTAAAGTAACATTTTCCCCATGTTATCCATTCATTCATAAATGTCAATATTAATAACTAAATATTTAATTAGCAAGCTAAATATCCAGTTTACAAACACTTTTCTGGACATAACATTTAGCTTGCAAGCTAAGGCTGGTGGTTCAATATTTAGCTTCAAACTAATTATTCAGAGCTACATATTAAGGTGCAAATAAATATTTTGTTTGTAATTTTTATCTTTTTTTTATCTAATCTAAGTATGTGGAATTCAGTTTGACATTGATAGTACGGAATTTACATCACTATACATAAAATAGGAATTTTCAAACTTTCATAGTTGAAAGAAAATCACAAAAAATGACACAAGAGCGATGACATTAACCAAGATCTCAGTGTAGGATTTATTAAAGTTTTAAATACCCCCCCAAAAAAGACATTCTTAATGTCAATTCAATGTCGTAAAGCATGTTTAATACTCATACCCTGTGGCATTTAACTTTCTTACACATTACTCATTAACTAATTAATTTTGATTTCTTTGAGTTGATTACTTGGTTCATAATGACATATGGCGTTTTATTTCATTTCAACAGTCTCATTATATCTCATTATAATCTCATTATTGTTATGTCTGTACAGTAGGCCAAACATTTCTGATAGAAAAGCCCTGGAAGCTGACATGCACAGGCAGAAGCATCATGTTCAAGATAGAGAGCAATGCCCCAAAAGGTCTTCCTGTACCATCGTAATGTATATGTCAAAATGCCAATGGAAACTTAATCATCCTTATCCTTATCTTCATCCTTATCTTCATTAGAATTCTTCTAAAACATTCACACATATATTTCAAATGTTTTTTTGATTTTCATAATGAAATGTTATTAGTAAAAGTATCAGTGCAACTTCAGTTCAAGCGTTGCCTCAATTGGAGCACATTTTTGTGTAACAAAACAGTTTTGATGCTCAGAAATGTAAATTCCTTGGGATCAAATTAAAACATAAACATATATACAACCAATAAAGTGCTTTAACGTGTCACCAATTAAAACGTAACATTATTGAGGAAGAGGTTGTGTGATCAAACTGTCCTCATTCGGACTCAGCTGAAAGTGATGAGGTATTCTGGGTAGGCCTGGTCGTCATGGAAGATAACAAAGATGGTGGGGTGCTGCTGGTTTTTTACCAAGCTGTCAAAGCAATCAGTAGCTTTTGGACCTCGAGGAGGGGGGGCTACCATGGAGGAATTACCAACTGTGTAGCGGCCAGTAAGAACTCGGGCAACATACAGTCGTTTTAAACCTGATTTGTCTGCTGGGGAGAAACTGTTGGCTGAGTAATTTGCTTCAACTGCGAAGTAGACCCCCTTTCCATAAGCAGCAGCTGTAAGCAAATTGCATATATGTAGTTTTGCATCAAATATTAATGTTCAGAATCCAGTTTTTACTCCGCTTACTATGCTGTCCTGCATAACTCCTGTCAAATCTGTCTCTTTCAGTGGATTTACATGATTCTGCAGATGTGCCATGGTAGAGCAACTTTTCACCCAGTTCCGCTTCACCGTTCTTAGAAAGTATACGGTACCGGCAGACGCTGAAGGCATGCCACAGGTAGACATTCTGCACTCGCTCAATCTGAGTCCACAAAAAGTTAGTCACATTTTGTTTTTGAGCTCACATTTTGTTGTTGTGTTGTGTAAGCAGTCTTACTTTGTGAATTTTGTAGTGAGCAGTTTTGAGGAACCCATTGGCCACTTCTTGATACTAAGGTGAATTAAGCTCTAACTCTACCTTTTTAAAGTCTTCTCCAATCAAAGGTTCCCAATGTGCAGGTAACTCCAACGCCAAAGAGGAAGCAACCCAACCTAAACATATATTTAGTCCCAATCAGCTGATAAGGTAGACTGATACATCATATGTCTGTTCATTCTGTTTTTCTATCATCCTAAGGATGCATTTTATTTTCCAATCTCACAGAAAATGAAAATTCTTCTTTAAAAAAGGGAAAAATGACCATAAGTTTTAAATGCAGTGAACATTATATGGATAGATATTGTAAAGCATTACCTTGGTTAATATGTGATCATCATGTATGTATGTAAATCATTGCCATCATGCATGTATTTTAATTATCCACATGTGCATCTATGTGTGCACAGATGTGGAGAAAAAAAGTTGTCAATAGAAAACTTGTATTAATCAAAGGTGTCGAGTGTTGGACAGTTTAGTTTTTTAAAAACACTAGAGGATAAGTGCTGAAACAAGCAGTCTATACATCCTAAACACGAAAAGGGCCATTTCAGTGTGGGGCATCCGTTTGTTGTCAGATAGGACATAAAAAAAAGGTCTGAGAGGCCCCAGGTCACCTAAAGAGACTGAGTCATCTTTACTCAGTAAGATGAGCTCCCCCATATAGTGGTAGCTTGTTGTAATGCCTCTGTCTCTGGATACCTCTCTTTGGAGGATTTAAGATTCATCTCACAGGGAAAAGACAGCAGAGCAGACCTAAGACTTGCTGGGAAACTGTATATTCTATCTGGCTTGGGAAATTATCATAAGCCTGAGAATGAACTGGGGTCTCATTTCTAAAGCTTACTTACACACAAAATAGGTCTGAAAATTATGTAAGTCACGTTTAAGTCAAAATGTGTGATTTACAGAAAAATATGTGACGGAAAAATGTGTAGAGCTTTAAGCACTCTTAGGACCTTGCTTATGCACATTTTGGACGTGGAAAAAACTAGTAGTGCAGCCTATGAAGAGGAAAAAGACACATTTTCAGATTTGTAGACCCTTACACATACAAACGCACATCCAACAGTCAGTCCCAACTACCGTCTGTGAACGGAGACTAAAAAATGAAAATCTGAGGCCAAACCCTGTTGCTTTAAAGAATTATATCACACTATGGTCATATGTACATTCTTCAGACTGTATAGACTTACCGGTGCATTATTTGTGATGAGGATAAATGTGAATACTGCAGTTCCTCTCCTGCATAATGCTTCACAATAGATTTGCTGGGACTTCTAGGAGAACACACCACTGGCAGCATTTGGAGAGGATTTTTGTGATTTCCTGTCTCATGATGATGACCTGCTGATCAGCCAATTTAGATTCCCTAAAGCAGTTCTATTAGATCTATGTGCTGAAGCGGGCCTGGTGTTAGACCTACCGACCCGCTGAAACCGTGCATCCTTTATCTCGTCTTTTATTGTGAAGCACTTTGGTCGTCTTTTGGCTGAGTAAAGCTCTATCTGTGTCAGCCATGAAGACTTTGATTACTTTCTTTTTTTTTTTTTTTTTTTACATCGATTTCAATCTTAGTAGAATTGGGCTTTCTCCGCCTCTTGGTTGTCATGGTTACCCATTAAAAGCACTGCATTAGTATGCTTAAGCTTATGCAGAATACTCCATAGGTACTTTAGATTACCCTTTTTGGCAAAAAGTGGGTGTTTAGAAGGTAGGATGATCAAAAATCCCCATAGCATGTTTTTAGTGCGGGTCAGATTTATAAAGTAGAAATCGTGTAAAGCTGTTCATTTTGAAGGTTTTTTGGATTGGCCTATTCTCTTTGAGCAAGAAATTTTTTTTTTCTGCTGGGGTTAAGAATGCTTTTATTTAGCCTTCTACTCAAAGTTTAATAAATGAGACCCCTGGTTAGTACCTCTTTTGAATGGCACTGCTTGGTTTCCCTCGACCCGATTTCAGATAAGTAGGCGACAAAAATGCAAACATGCTTTTGCTTTTCTTAAGGTCTTGTTAAATGTTTATATAATTCACTTAATGTGTAAGAGCCTATTAATAATTTTATGTGAAAGACTTTGAATTACCTTTTGTATAAATAATATTCATTGTTTTACGCTTGAATATTTTTTTTTAAATAGTTTATCATATTTTTTTTGTTTAGAAAAAATAAGTTATGTACGTTGTAATAAAGTGGGATGTAAGAATGTTTAAGTATGAGTTTGCATCTGGCCTAGAACTTTTGTTTTCTCGTTGTGTTATCTCCTTAGTAAGGTGTTGTGGCAGACCAGTCCTGGGACTTGAGAGCGCTTAACAGTGAAGTCTGTCGACTCTGAAGTATTCCAGTCTGTGTTCCTATTATCTGATTAAAAGAGTCTACATGTTAACTGAAGCTGCATGCATATTTAAACTTTGCAATCATCAAGGTTAATACATATGTAAAAATAATTCAGTTAAAAAAATGCTTAATTTGAACACAAACCTGATAGGCTGAGGTCGCTGAGAACCTCCTGCTGACAGCGACTCTCCAATTTTGACCTGTAAGAACGATAACAGGGATTAGAAAAATAATCATGATGCAAAGAATATCATAGAACTGCTCTTGAGTCCCCATCTAACCTAAAAACGTCAAAGATCTGTTTTTGCTGCATAATAATGCGGATGAGCGATAAAGAATGTGGTTGCATGTCCTCGATAGCTGAGTCCAGACCATCCAGCATCTATAGATCTCACACTAGTGTCAAATGAAATGGCAGGAAAATGTAATTGTAAAGTTCAGAAAAATTATTTAGGCAGTGATAATTATATAATGTTCACCAAAATCTATAGGGATAAAGTTTTACATTTGGAAAAAATAAAAGGAAGATGGGCATTTAAAAAAACGATTTTGGGATAAATTTAGAAATATATTTTAAAAAGAACAGGGTATGATAAATATGGAGGAAGATAGAAAAAGTGGAACAAAAAATTCGGAAGTAATAATTGAAGCAGAAGACATAACAATTCCAAAAATTAAAGGAACAATGCAAAATAAGAATGTTCCTTCGTGGAATCAGAAATGTCACAGGCAATTAAAGAGAGAAATAAAGGCATGAAAGAGACATATTTTTTATAGTTTAATAAAAATATAAAAGGTTACAGGCTAAAGCAAGGAGAGTAATTAAAAGGGGAAGAAAAATCCAATATTTACAGAAAAAGGTACATAAAGCAATAATAAAAGTAGAAAATTGGTCATATAAATGGGGGTTAAAAATTTCAGTAGAAAAATTTAAAGTATGGTCTTTACAAGGAAAATAAATGTTAAAATTGAACTTAAATTATATAGGGAGCAATTTGAGGAAATGCATAGTTTTAGATATCTGGGGGGTATATTTGATTAAAAATTAATTTGGAAATCAGGCTTTAAGAATATGTTGTGGATCAATGAAAACAACTCAAATAGTATTTCCTTTAGTTGACAGTGGATAGAACAAAATGGAATTTAAAAAAGTATTAGGCCTATATATTCAGATTCAATGTCAGTATTATTAATTAAAACAATGTCAGCAGATAAAAGACCATATATTTTATTTGAAATCTATGAATGCTGATTTAGATTAATAATGAATAATTCAGAAGTTAGATTTATGTGGGTTCCAGCACAGAGGGGTAGAGAGTAATACAGTAGCTGATTATCATGCAAAGCAGGCAACAAAAACTAAAATCTATAACAGAGGTACCATATAGTGTGGCATTAATTGAAGCAGTTATTAAGAAACAGATAATGGTAGAATGGCAAGAACAATGGATAACGGAAGAGTAAGGAAGGCATTTATATAATATAAAAGGAAAGGTGAGGACAATGGAAAATATTCAAATGAATAAAAGAAATCAAGTAATATTTTCACGGATGAGATTGGGATAAACAGCTTTAAATAGTACACCTTATATAATAGGAAAGCATAGTACAGGATTGCATGATTGTGGGGATAATAGGGAAACAGTCGAACATGTATTATTGCAACACACATCTTCTGTTGCAGACAATGACGTACAGTGGTCGCAGGTGCACCTGTTGAGGCAGAGTCACAAAATTACTCGAGCTAATCCATATTTAGCATTAGATTTGCCAAAAAACAATGAACCACTCAGAGACAGCGCTCATTCTATGCCACGAATGCTACAGGCTCGGTATCTGCTGCTGCTCTAGGTAGGGAACGAGACAACGGCCCGAAACGATATTCTCCCCTGCCACAGAACGTATCTCCTTGTACTCTGTTCCCTTTGGAGAAGGAAGTTGAGGAAAAAAGCTCAACCTCCAGATTATTTCCAGGCAAAGGAGCTCACGTTACTACGGCTCTCTCCATCTTTCTGGCCGTCTTTGAATCTGTGCTGCTGCAACATGTCAGTCACAGCCCACACCACGCCCAGCCATCAGAATCAGAATCAGCTTTAATGGCCAAGTATGACACATACAAGTATGACGCATACAAGGAATTTACAGATACAGTACAACCTGTCCAAGATCATTACAAACAACAACAACAACAACAAACAGATCCAGGTCACTGTTGGGCATGCAGCCACCGAGCGGCGCTCCCGTTTATGAAACATGTCAGTGTGTCAGTGTGTGTCAGCCATTCATCCCCCTGTGTTTTCCCTCGTCCGCCAGGCAACGCTTCCTTTTGAGCCATTTTTCAAAAATAAATGTGAGCCGGGTTATACTCTGGTAGGGGGGTGAGTTGCTCTTTAAAGAAGCTGTTAAATGGAGAGATAGATATATAGATTAGTACTGGAATTCTTAAGGAAAAGTGGAATAATTACTAGAATTTAGTGAAAATATGAATAGGACACTCTCCACTCCACCTCCACTCTCCGCCACCTACTCCGATAGAGTAGGTGGCGGAAATGCACTTAAAGTTGGTTGCCACCAGCCAATAAACAAAAGAAGAAGAGGCTGATGCCAGATGGTTCTTACTTCCTTTTAGCAGTCATTTTCTAATGTTAGATGGACTGAACTTATAGAGCGCTTTTCTAGTCATACTGAACACTCAAAGTGCTTTACATTGAAGCCACATTCACATTCATACACCGAAGCCAACATGGCTCAGTAGGACGATGTAGAATTGACATGTGACTGGAGGAAGCTCGAATCGAACCTACAACCCTCCGATTGCAAGCCAACTACTCTACCACTGAGTCACATTCCCTAGTGAAAATCCTAGTGGTACTTACCTTCCTGTCCTCATGCAGTTCCTGTCCATGTTTTTTTCTGGTTCTGTCATCACTCCTGATCATCTTCTCCCTGGAATCTGCCTGTATGGAAACATAGTTGGTGGAGAACCAAATTACCGGTTCCACTGGAATCTACCAGTTGAGCTGGTAGATTCCAGTTTCCTTTTGTTTCCGCTCCCCTTGGAAACAAAAGGTCAGAACTCACCTGCGATCCGTCCTCTGCAGCCAGCCACCTGTCCACCTTCCAACACCACATACTCCAAACGGCAAAGAACAGATACAAGGTTCAGAATCAACAAACCATAATCCACAAGAACTTGAATCAAAGACCACCACAGTAACCCCTCATCCCCAGCCAATCTCAGCACCAGGCTCCTACTTACCTTCCTCAAGAAACCTACCTCTGGACATCAAAGAAAGATCTCAAATTATTCCAGTCTGAAACCTTCAACTTCCTTGACAACCTAACTACTCACCTGCTCCTTTCAGTCTTCCCGACCTCCGAGTTCCTATCACTCTGTGTTTTCCTTTCCATCCCCTGCAAAATAAACATTTTAAAACTGTCGGACTTGTGCCTGGAGTGGTTGTTTGATTTAAAGTCTTTTACAAAACACGACACAATCTATAATAATTCTAGTTTCCGATGAACATTCCAAGTGAGCAAACTTCCAGACCACTACAAGGCTGCTGAAACAGCTATGTTAAATCAAGCCAAAAAAGTAATTTGTTTAGACCTGCCTTTAAGTAACTGATCTTTTTCTCATCTCCTAATCACTCTAAGCACCCTGAATTGCCTTGTTGAAAGTGTGCTATACAAAGTTACCTTGCTTAATTTTTGATCCACAGGGTTACCTCCCAAGTTCTCCCCAGGACCTGACCGGGGAGAACATCTAACAATCAATATTAATTCAGCTAAAGAAAATGATGAATCTGGCAATGATGATGAACATCCCCCTCCCTGACATAGGCCTTCACCTGGCATGCCCTCTTGATGTGCCCCGGCCCTGCACTGCGCTCAGTAAGATGCGGTGTTTCCGCAAACCCCTCACTCCTCACGAGAGGCTCGCTACTTGAGCAGCAGCAGTTCCAGCTCTCAGATGGCGTCAGAGCAGATGATCTCTCCTCCATGACCACAGTAAAAATTAAATGTGCAAATCTGCCACTTGCTTATCCAGCCCTGGATTTCGCATCTCGGAAAAATAAGTTATTTTCGTCATTTCTGGGTTGGAAAAACAGAGTTCCAGGGAGAACTGGAACGCACAATTACCTTAAAGTAATGCCTTGCATATTTATTAAGAGTGTGGACAAAAACATGTAAAAGTTTAAGTTGCTGAAACATGAAGTTGCCTATTTCAGTGTGCAAATGTGACACTTTTTTCCCCCCACAATTTAATTTTATCAGTCTTTTTTTATATATATAAATTCTGTGTCCCCCTCAATTTTCCTTTTATTGATGTTTGGGCGCTCGGAGATAGAGGAGTGAACTCGCCCGTTTTTAGTTAGGGGAGTTGCGCTACTTTCCGCCAGTAGAATGCAGAAGCAACATATTTTCTTTGGCAACATGTTAAGGGGATGACTGCCGTGGTAATTCCTTCGAGGAAGTGCGCCAGTCCGGTGATTAGGCTATGGATTTTGTGTTTTTATGTGTCTTGTATTATTAATTTCCAATGGCTTGTCTTCAAACTGCATCACCTAAAAAAGTGGTTGAGAACCACTGATGTAGAAGTCCCTGCCTTCTCATGCTGTTGACAAATTTGACCAAATTGAAAACTAAGACTTAAGACATTTTCTGTATATCTTTATTTTATTTTAGTTAGTTTCATAAGGACACATATTTTCATTATGTTTTTTCTTTTTTCTCTTTTTTATTTCAGTTACCTAAAAAGTTTTATCACACCTACTTTTAGTTAACTATAATAACCTCAGTGTCGTCGAGTATGGTTAAAAAAATAACAGATTAATGTGAAAGTGAAATTTTGCCTTGCAGATGGACGGTGAGATCGGTCAGGTGAGGAGATGGAAAGAGGAAGAGCCAGAGATTGTAGAAGATAGAGCAAGTCAGGAGACGGAGGATGAAGAAAAAGAGGCAGAGATGGTGTTACTGCCCACAGAGAACATAGAGCAAACAGCTAGTCAGAAGATGGGGACAGAAGCCAGTGAGAGGCCACTCCCAAACTTACTTGGATTAACACACCGAACTGACCCTACCCACGTCCCTCAATTTCACATAAAATACGACAATGTCTTTATTCAAATGTGTGCCAATATTTGACCCTGTCAACCAGTACTGTCATCATACCCAAAGAATGAAGAGGGGTGGTCATTTCAGAAGAAGTGGTATGAGAATAACCCATGGTTAGAATATTCTCCAAGTGCTGATGCCATGTTTTGCTCCAGCTGCCGCCTTTTCGTAAATGATGAAAAGTACACAAGCAGCAAAAATTGGAAAAAGGAAGGGTTTACTCGGTGGAGAAAGGCTTTTGAAAGGATTAAAGAACACAACGCCACAGAGTTTCACTTGTGTGGTATGGTGAGGTGGAACACCTTTAAGAAAAACATAATTGGAGGCTGCTTTTGAAGTGGGTGACCATCAGATCCAAGCAGCAAACGGCAAAGAGTGGAAGAGGAATAGAGACATTTTGTCTAGTTTGATAGCCATCACTCTTTACCTGGCAAGACAGGGTTTGCCTTTCAGGGGAAATGAGACCTTTTCAAGCCAAAATCGAGGACATTTCTTAGAGTTGGTTGAGGTGTTCAGTAAGTATGACTGTGTACTTAAATTACACTTTGATTCCATAAAAGAACAGCAGAAAGCAGGAAAAAGACCTCTCGTCTCACTCCTCTTCAACAGAAGCCAGAATATCATCAAAGCTTTGGCCACTTCTGTAAGACGTGTCATCCACATAAATCCAAGAGAGTGAAATATTTTCCATTTTGATAGATGAAACCACAGATGTGTCACACACTGGACAGGTTTCATTTGTAATCAGGTACATACACAACATGGAAATCAAAGAATGCTTCCTTCAGGTGTGAAATGTGCAGTCAACAATTGGAGAGGCTCTTGAAAAGGTAGTAATGGCCCTTCTGGAAGAAACTGACCTGAAGATTGATATCAGGGGTCAAGGTTATGATGGGGCTGCAAACATGAGTGGATGCTTTCAGGGAATTCAGTCAATAATCCAAAGAAGAAATCCAAAGGCCTTGTATGTACACTGTCAGGCACATTGTCTTAATCTGGTGTTGGTGGAGTGTGCAAAGTCCATGTGTGTTGTGTCAGTTTTGTGTCAACTCATCCAAACGAAACCCTGCATTCATTGAAATGCAGAAGAGGTTTCGATCAGCGTCCACGGGAGCTGCAGAAGCTGTCGGACACACGGTGGGCCTGCAGAGAAACTGCCCTCAACACTTTAAGGAAGATCCTCCCTGCTGTTATACAGTTTCTTGAGATAATGACAATCCAAGATCCTCCAGACTCTTCAGCAGGGGATGCAATGATCCTACTCAAAAGCATCAGCTTTGAATTTGTCCTGTGTCTTGAGATGACCTGTCCAATCTTCCAGATGACTGCATCTGATGCATTACAGCAGAACGATATCGACATGGCAGCAGCGTAATGGATTGTCGATGGAGTTGTGCAGTGGCTCGCCACAGAGAAAGCTGCATCAGCCTACCTGGACCCCCCGTCTGAGGTTCCAGGACAAACCAGGAGGAGGAAAGTGCCAGGAAAGTTTAAGTTTGTTGCCACAGCAGCTACAAGTGACCATGATTTTGCAACCCTACAAGACTACTACAGAATTAAAGTGTACTACACTTTTGTGGACACCATGACACAAGGGCTTAAACACCGCTTCAAAGGAAGAGATAATTCCACACGGAAAATCCTGAATGCCTTCCATCACCTGACAGTTCCAGAGAACTGGAAATCAGCAAGCATCTCAACCGAAGCACTCCAAGCTGTAAATAAGCTGTGAGTTCTATGACATTGAGGAGAGAGAGAAATTGGTGACAGAACTTAAAGCTTTTTATTCATCATACTCATGCCCCCACCAATAAATGTGGCATCCACTCTTTCAGTAGTTAAAGAAAACAATGCACATCTGATTTTTCCCAACATGACTGAGCTGCTGAAGACCTACGGCACACTTCTGGTGTCCACGGTGGAACGCTCCTTCTCCAAACTAAAACTGGGGAAAACCAAACTGCGCAGCCTTTGCTCAGAGGAGAGGTTGACCGATCTCCTAATATTAGCAATTGAGAAGGATGCTCAAATCAACCACAGTGACGTGATTCAAATCTATAGAGACATGGCCAACAAAACCCAAACACCCCACCTACTGCTGGTAAGTTGTTACTCTGACACACACACACACACACACACACACGCACACACACACACACACACACACACACACACACACAGCAACTCCTTAAAAAAACAACCGTACAACATACCTGTTACCAATGCATCATGCATCATTTTCACCATACTCAATTTCTTCACCTGCTTTAGGTGTTGCTGACTCCAGGAAAAGGAAATAAGATCTGCTGGCACTTATTCAGTAATTGGCAACTGTATGGCACAGACAGTCTGCCCCTGGCTTGCATAGTGTGGATTCAGTTGACTTTGAATTTGTAGCTTGTGATTCGTTAGATTAGTGTTAGCTTTGTGTTTCTTGTAGTGTTAAAATTATTTGGATTTGAGTTGGGGTTTTTTAATGACTGTTAGAAATCCTGTTTTATTTGTCTTAGCCTTTTTTTTTGTAAAGCTCTTTTGGCTTGTCCTTTTTGTTTTTATATAACCTAGTATAGGATGAGATTTATTGTTTTAAATTGTTTGTGTATGTTGAATGTCTCTGGCAGAGTGATACATCCGAGAGATGGCGCTGTTCTGTTGGTTCAGAGTGGTGAGAGCGTGTTATAGGAGGAGAAGGAGGGGAGAAAAAAAAAAGGTTAATAAAGTTCAGCTGCAGCTCTGGTCAAGATGTTTCACCGTGTCGTTTCTTAATTTTCTCTACCCATAGCCCTCATGAGTTAAGTAACACTTAACTTTCTATTACAGCATGTAAACTTACTGAGTAAGTCATGTAGCTCTAAGAGGTTTTAAAATCATGGTATACGTAACATGCCCCTTTTTGAACTCTGAGCACCTGCCCCTCTCAAGGTCTCTGCACCGACCTGACTTGTAATATCTCAGAAACCTTAGCAGCACAAACCATGATTTTACCTGCATAAATCAGCACAAATGAAGCACTGAAAAAGTAGACCACGTTGGTCCGTTTTGGAGCAGTCTGGGAGGATGGTGACCTTTGAATGACCTATAAAGTTTAATATCCCAAAAACAAAAGCAGCACAAAAGATAATTTTACCTGTAGAAATTTGCACAAATGAAGCACTACGCCTATTTACCTCTACTTTCCAAGCAGTTGGGGGACAGCTTCACTGAGCTGTGGCAGCTAGGTCTCTATCTGGATATCCTCCAGTGGACACGCCCACTGGAGGATATCTCTGGAAGGATGGCAAAAAGGAGACAGTTGAAAAAATAATACTGACTCCTACCACTAAGATAGTTCATTTTGTGGCAACAATAAAACAAAGTGTAATTGGTTCAGTTTATTTGAATTGAAGTTTAAGTTTGCATTTTGTACCAACATCTAAAAGTGATCATCTCTCTGCTGTATAGATAATTATGTCTCTTCTTTGGAAACTGTGACAGGAAAGGCAGAAAATGGATGCAACACGTCAAAAGAGTTTTCAGATACTTGGTAAAAGTCAGGTTCTGTTGTTTCTTAGGGAAACTACACAGAAACAACTAAAACCCAGTGTACAAGAAGCAGAAAGATTTTACAGGAGCTCATTAACTAAACTAGTTTACCAAATAAAACAAAGATGATGGTCTGTAGCTCAATTCTAATGACATCACTTCCCAGTATAACCCCAGCTTTACCAGGAGTTGACATCATTTCACACATTTAGTCACATGTTCAAAAGCTGAACCACTTGTGAGGCTAATATACTTGGTTTTAAATACAAATAAACGTATGTTTTTTAAGATTAGATTATAAAAATCTATTACAATGCATTTTGCTTTGGTGCTGTTTTTCTTCCACTGACCTGCAGCTTTCTATGAAGGGCAGGGCTGAGCCATGTGCTTCTTCAGTTATATCAAGCTCATTTTCTTTAACAGAAGCTTGTGTCAAACTATATAATACTTCTAGTTTCCATGAATATTACAAGTGAACAAACTTCAAGATCACTGCAAAGCTGCTGAAACAATGATTTCCTTTAAGAAGAGGCTACAAAACCATCTGCATAGATCTGCTTTTGACTAACTGATTAATGGTAAATGGCAAATGGCCTGTATTTGTATAGCACTTTACTTAGTCCCTACAGACCCTAAAGGGCTTTACACTACATTCAGTTATTCAGCCATTCACGCACACATTCACACACTGGTGATAGCAAGCCACGTTGTAGCCACAGCTGCCCTGGAATGGCAAGTGGATTTTTTTTATGTTTTAATGTATCACATGTTTTGTGTCTCTCACTATTTTCCTAGCAGTGAACCTTTGTTGAAGGAACCCATCAGACAGACAAATGAACTTCTACTTCATATTACATTAAATCTGTAGGACCCTGATCATTGTCTACTGAGAGGTTTTCTCATATGGGGGTTAGAAGTTTGCCACAAAACCGAACAAGTACATATGCTGAGTTTCTTCACTTACTTATTTAACAACATAGGGACTATTTTATTTGGCTCACCAACACACACCTCCTCATCCTATAGGGATTTATGTCTTTTTCAATAAAGTTCTGGAAAGAAAACCCAAATCTAACATGTTGAATGTTATGAGTGACCAAACAAGACTTTGTAGCTCAATAGAGGCACATAAAGAATGCTTAGTTTCATTAGAGGCAGAGTTAAACTGGGAACATTAGCATACACATGAAAGGAGCTACAGTTCATGTTTCTATAAGAATGGAAACTCTAACATTTTAGACTGCCATACACTTATCTATGCTTACGAAAAATAATTCATAATTTCAGTTTTTTTCTACAGTAAAAGGAGAACGATAGTTCAGCTAAATTATGACTTTTTAAGAATGTCTCAAGAAATGGAAAAGGATAATATCTTTACTGTAAACTGGGAACATTAGCATACACATGAAAGGAGCTACAGCTCATGTTTCTATGAGAATGGAAAAACATTTTAGACTCCCATACACCTATCTATGCTTACAAAAAAGAATTCATAAATTCATTGGGGGGGGGGGGGTTCTACAGAACAAGGAGAACCATAGTTCAGCTAAATGATCACTTTTCAAAAATGTCTCAAGAAGTGGAGACTTAAAACATCAGAAAGGATAATATATTTACTGTAATATATATAGTGATGGTTTATTGCCTGTCTCTTCTTATGTAGCCTAAGTTTACATCAGAATAAATATTTATTCCTCATGTAAGACAGAGATTTTCAAATGTTTTAGTAACATTCAAATAGTTGCGTCCTGGAATAAAAGCAGAAATTACGTGTGCAGGCGACTGAGCCATTGACCTGTGTTTGTGGTGACAAAGAAAGCAAAGGAAGTGACAAAACAGGAAATCTTTTTGAGAAATATTCCGCAAAACCATTAATAGTTTGATATGAAGAAATAACCAGAAGGAAGAAGTTTCTGAGAAGACAACGCTTGACTATTATTTTCACAAATCCTCCTCATATAATGCATATTCAGTCTGTCTCTTGTGACAAAAAACTCCATTGCTAAACATTTTATTGCTGGATTTAAACATGGACCACACTTTGCTCTGTGTGCTGAGCGTACTGTGTAAGTACATCACTTTTTCTCTTTAAATAATTTAGATAAGATCATATTTAAAGTCTGAATTTTTTGGCTTTAATAGCAGAGGTTCACAGAGAGGTGAAAAATGTGATGTTAGTTGGTGGTTTAGTTTGTTGCACACTGTGTTAAACCTCACAGAAAGCTCCTATTTAATACGCTCACATTATGGTACTGGGTCATTTGGTACAAAGTCTGCAGTTCCTTCATAATAAGTGTCTAGACGGAGTTCTGGAATTCTGAATTATTTAGCATGTCTAGAAAGACTAGCAGTTATTAGTACTTTAATAATCAATGTTTCCAGGGGCAGGAAGGAGATTTTGTTATCACTTGTTTTTGTATATATTCTAATATCATAATATATAATTGCTCAGTCGTTGATCAGACATAAATGCATAAATGGTAAATGGCCTGCATCCTTATAGTGGTTTTTCAGTCTGAGGGCTACAAAGCGCTTTACATTACATTCACTCATTCTCACCTTGATGCTGGCAAGCTACATCATAGAACATGGAAATGTTTATGTAAATTATTTGTAATTTATTTAGTATATAGAGTCAGGACGATCTGAAACTATGTATAAAAAAACAACAAAACAGTTTTGTGTCTCCTGTAGTCTACTTTTTTCTGCCATCTTTGCTGCAACTGACATGAGGAAGTGAAGACATGCTGAACATTTGTTTTGACATTCCCTTTTGAGGTGCTGTAATTTGACTTTCCCTCTATACCTTATAATCTATACCACTATCCACTTAGTTGGTTTCTGCTTCCTCTCCTTAGAGGATCAGACCCACTGCATCTTGCATAATAAACTATGATGCCAGAATCAGTATCTGAAATATGGCAGCTAAGATGCCGTTATAATCTTATAAAAGATATAAAGGAGACTGAACATTGCAGATCTCTTGTCTATGTAAAAATTCTTCATTATGTTAACATGAAGCCAATGAAGCACAGAGGTCATATGGAGGTCAACCAGGGCCATAACACAAACCTGTAATTCTTATCTGCAATGTAATAAAATAATTTAGTTGGTGTGTTTAATTTACAGTAAGTGATAACTCAAGTGTAGTTTTACTCTTCTGTTGATTTTAGAAATCTCATTAAACATTTCTAGATTAGTAGATACTTCTCTCTGTGCAGAAGCACAAACAGATTCCTTAATCGCTCCATTTGACGCACACTGCTGGATCTAAAATACATTTTCTATTTAACATAAGTGTAGAATTAAACACTACATCTTAGCTATAGACTATTTTATTTGATGTGTTTCAGTAAATTTATTTTTTTCATTTTATTTTACTTGACCATCTAACAACATTTCAATCTCTTTAGCTCTCAGTTTTCTCCTCTGCTGTGGAAACCGTGCAGGTAATAGAACATTCTTCTCTCTTTACTGTTTACTGGAGCTGAGAATCAGACTGAAGTCATTAGGTTTGGCTTCTGTCTTCTGATTACACATCTTGATGTTACAGGAGTTTTTTTATTAGCATCCATCACCCATACTTATATAACATTTATTGTGAGGGTGGTTGTAGAATTATTATGATGAATGTCAAACAGGATTTTTATCTTTTGAGACAAAAAGAAGTGAGTTCAAAGTCATCCTCATTTCTGGAGAACTTTGTTCTTTGGTATTTTGAACAAACCCTCAGAATCACTGACTACAATGAAATACTGTAATAATCATTATCTAAACTCTGATTTCTATGTTTTATTCCAGATATTTTCACTTATTTCGTCCCAAACTTCGTCTGGTCTGCAGGTCAGTGTGTTTCTGTTCTACCACCGAACATGTCATTTTTTATTTACCAACCTGAAGTCCCTCTGATACCATGATTGAGATTTTTTCTGAACAAGAGTTGGTAAAATTACGTTATTTGAGTAAATATCAGAACAGGAACAGAATTTTATCCTGTAGTGAACATAGATTTGATTTAATCTAAAAATTGAAAATAAACTATGGAAAATGTTTGTATTGAGTAGAGAAAGAGAATGATGTGATTTTCATTGGTAATGCTGTAAAATAATTTCCTATATATACTTGCTGTATTTCATATTGTTTCCAACCTGTCAATGTGTGTTTAAGGAGGATTTTGGAGAAGATAAACAGCGGCAGAGCTGAGGCTCTGACAGTCAATATAATCATTAATGAGGTGTAGAAATAGAAATAAATATAAATACCAATATGGATCAAAAACAGACAAATTTGAAAATGAAGTCAGCAACTTATTTTAATACTTTGAGTCTTTACTATTATATTCTTATGTGTTCAGGCTCCTGCTTATATCTCAGACCTTCTACAGCCCTAGGCCTACATCTCTTCTTGCAGTCTGAGATCTTCCAGTCAAAAGTTCTTAATGGTTCCTTGAACACATTTTAAGGTCAGAGAGCATAAAATATTCCACAATCTTCAGGTTGTAGAATGTTTGGCTCCATCTTTGTGCTGTTTATTCAGAATGACTTTTAACTAGTTTATTGCTGTATAATCATGTTGCATGTTAATCATTTTTCTTTTTTGTTATATTTTATCTTCTGTGTTTTTTGCTTATTTTTTATAGTAAAGCACTTTGTGGTTTTTGACCTATGAAAGGTATTAAATAAATCACGTTTATTATAAATCCATCCATCATCTATCCTGCTCAGCCATGCATGGTCACAGGGAGCTGGTGTCTATCCCCAACGGTCATCAGGTGAAAGGCAGGGTACACCCTGGACAGCTCACCAGTTCATCTCAGGGCTATGAGGAAAAACTTTAGGAAATATTTGAATCTGCACAGAAGGCAGTATTTGAATTGAGGTGATTTTTCCTCGTCTTCCTGTTTATATTGATTCCTTTCTACATGTTGGTTTCCAGCTTCTCATCCAGCAGCGTCTCTCACAGTGAGTCCTGACAGAGAGCAACACTTCACCTCTGAGTTTGTAACACTGAACTGCGGAGGAAACTCTGCTGGATGGAGAGTGAGGAGGTTTACAGAATTTGGTTACCTGGGATACATTAAAAACTGCACCACCTGGCGGACAATGCCTGGATCTTCATGTACCTTTAACACCTGGCCGTATAAATCAGTGTACTGGTGTGAGTCTGGATCAGGAGAGTTCAGCAACGCAGTCAACATCACTGCTCAATGTATGTTAATATTTGTGTTTTTTTTAAAATAATTTTTATCAGTTTTAGATCTTATTAAATTCACTGTTGCATGATTTAAAAAAAAATAAAAAACAAAAACAAAGCTACTTATTATTAAGTATTTAACAAACATTTTCAACCTTTGAAATCACTGTAGATTTTAATTCCTACAAATTTTAGAATCAAAACTTTCCTTTTCACTTATAAATAAGTTACACTCGCATTTCAAATATTTAGATCTTAAACATTGAAGAAGTATATAATGAGTTTGATGATATTGCTGAACCTTTAGAGTGTTTCATTTATAATAGTAGCATCTATGTTTTATTTAAAAGACAGCTGAATCCCGTCTTTTTGGAAGTTTATATCAATTTTCTTTCTCATTTCACACAATATAAAGACGTCTTTTAAATGCTCACAGTGTTACGAAGACCAGAGGATGTCACATCTCTTTTGTGCAATTAGATTGTCTGTCTGAGTAAGAATCAGAGCAGGAACAGAACTTTTAGATCTTATTAAATTCACTGCTTCATGACTTTGAAATCAATGTAGATTTTAATTCCTACACATTTTGGAATCAGAACTTGTATTTTAATATATAAATAATTAAGTTTTCATGAGTGCAATATAAAATTACTTTTTAATTCAGTCTCATTCTCTAAGCTTTGTTTGTTTCACCACTTTAAAAACACATCTGTAGTTTTTATTTCAGATCAGTCGGATAGTTTCCTTCTTCATTAACTGTGTGATCCTTACTCTCCAGTCAACATTTGACAGAAACATTTTACTGTTTAGTTCACTGAATTCTGTGATAACAGTTTTCATTTGATAAAAGGTCAACATAATATCAGTTTCTTCATAACTTTCTATAAATGTCTCCAGCAGCTGATTTCTGACTAATATTTAATATTTTCTGACTGTTTTCCAGATGGAGATCTTCTCCTGGTGAGCCCTGTCCATCCTGTGACTGAGGGAGCTTCTGTTAGTCTGAGCTGCAGACTGAGAGGACAAAATCCACTTTCTAATGTTTTTTTCTATCACGATGACAAACCGGTCCAAAATGACAGCAGAGGGGAGCTGAACATCTCTGCAGTGTCTCAGTCAGATGAAGGTTTCTACAAGTGTGAACATTCAGGAAACGTTTCACCACAGAGCTGGATGGCTGTTAAAGGTCAGCTTAATTAATAATTTTTAAAACCAGAAATCATGTTAATATTAAGATGCATTTAAAACATATATTTTACAGCAGTTGTTCAAAGACAAGAAAGCTCATTCCCTGTGCTGTTGGTCATTGGACCAGTTTGTGGAGTCATCCTTATTGTTGTCCTGCTGCTGCTGCGTCGCTTCAGACGGTCCAAAGGTGAGAAACTGAATTTATGATGCAGGATGTTTTATTTAAATCCTCCAAACACAGTACTCCCCCATGGGGTCGTTAGATGAAACTAGAGGTAGCAAGTGATTGAGAAAAACAAAAGAAATCTGAGCTATTGAACAATTTTATTCTTTGTCACATTTTTATGAACTACCAATATTTGCAACATTAATAAGTCTTTCAATTGGTTGATAACTGAATGAAAAAATAAGCAACAGGTGAACTAGAGCAGTCACATCAGCTGAAGCTTAACCAGGGGTATGTTGTATCTAAAGCGAGCTTTGGTGTCCATGCTTTAAGGAGAGGAGAGCAATGCCCAGGACTAGACTTAGAGACGGACACTGGGTGATAATGGGAAAAAAACATTGAATAAAAAAAATATATAAATAAATAAATAAATAATGATGATAATAATGATGATGAAAAAGGATTGCACTGACCTAGTGCTATTCAACACATCCTGGAAAGTTGGAAAATCATACACCAGTTTTCTAGTCAAACATTTGAGTTGTCCTGAAAGATAATTTTCCCTCCTTGTGGATGAATGCAAACTGGTTAAACATTTAATGCATAAATGTCTGTTTTCAGCTGCCTTTAATGGGTAATACTAGCGTTTGTCAGCTTACATTTTGTGGAAATGCAAGTAAATGTTTTGCTTTTAGGCATTTTTTAAAAGTTTCTTTTTACAAAGTGATGTAATTTTTGAAAGTCCAAGAACAAACACGACATTAAATCTTTAAAGCAAAAATTATATTTAATTTATTTATTTTATTTTGACTAAAACTGTAACTTTTCTCAATAAAGGTTGTGGAACAGCGCAGAATGTCAAGCAAGATGAACAACAGCAGCAGGTCTATTCCTCTCTCCTCCATGGTCAGTTTTTCACTTTGCTCTGAAATACTAAAAATATTTCATATAGATTTGTTGTTGAACCCTCAGACAGAGAAAGCGTACTGCACAGCGGCTTAGTAGTACAGATCCGGGAACTTTATGCCTACTGCGCCAATCCATACTAGATATTCCGATCTACTACATTGCTCGCATACTGCTTGTTTTTCTCTTGCTACGTAGCAGACAAAGTAGGGGTATTTGGATGTAGGGCATGTGTACACTCCATGAATCTGGCCTTCAGGAAGTTGACCTCAAAGAAAGACAGCTTAGTGATCTTCAACATAAAAGCATAAAAACCCTAAAACAAGCTTCTTGTCAGATATTAAAATGCAGATTTCAGGTTAGAGTGCCCCTGTTTAGAGAAATATAGCCGGAACTGTCTCTGAATAAAAACCTACAAATACATTTTGTTTTGCTTGCATTTTTGTGAGAATGCAGAGGGGAGTCCTGAAAAGCCTGATCAATAGAAAACTGTGGATTTCAATGCAGCCTTTGACGCAGATAAACTTTAAACATTTACAACTACACATATGATGGACCACAACCACAAAGCTATAAGTCTGTTTCATGCCCCTAATAACAGAGAGACACCAGGGGAACGATTAGAGGCGAAAACCAAACCTTGCATAGCAATTCTTTGATATCATTCTTTCATCAAAGTTGGTAATTAGCAAATGTACACTGTAAGAAAAAAATGACAGGACAATTTACAGTAGATTACTGGCAGCAGGGTTTTTACAGTATCCCCACTGTAATTAAATTTTTACTGTAATTTAATTTTTAGCATAATTTTCTTAGGTTTACCGTAAATTGGTTACAGTTTTACTGTATTTTTTTTTAACTGTAATTTTATTACCATTTTACCATAATCCTGTTACAGTTTTACTGTAATTCTTAAACAGAGTTACTGTTGTGGAATTACAGTAAAACTGTTATAGAAAAAGTTATTTTATTTTACAGTAATTAAGGAGCCCTACCAAAAGTATCATTTCAACTGTAACTCTGATATTATGATTGTTGGTGGCTTTTTTTTTTTTTTTTTTTTTTTTTTTAAACGTGTCCTGTCTAGCAGTATGCTACTCAGAATTGGTGTCTGAGTACCCAGTACGAGCCCAACAGTTTTACTTTCCCAAGCAGAGTATTATCATCTGCAATAGTAATCTTTAAACCATATTGGTATAGGTCAAGCGGCAATCTCCACATGCAAAAAGTGAAGCTAGAGAGAAAGTGACAAAAATTTCAGTTCATCCTTCTTCCACTAGGGGCAGGCTCCAGAACGGAGAAAGTTCATATTGACTCCCAGGTAAAAATAGCAATTTCACAGCAGAAATAAACATGCTTAAAGGAAAAGTTTATAATTTTTTTTCAACCTGAACATTATTTTTTGCCATTTTTTATGTCTTTTTACTCACACAGAGAGGTTTGGAGCGACTTTGAGCCATTCAGCAGTATTTTATTTCCACTCTCAATCAGTAGTACTGGGGGAAGGAGACATTTTGCTTGTAATCAGGTATTATCTGCCCCAAACATCTTCATTTTACCGTCTTTTGTTATGAATTTTTAGAGATATTCTCCCTGTACTACCGAACGCCCCATAAGTGTTTATTATTCGGTTCCGTGGTAAATTTAGCGGGTATAATTCCACATACAGTATGGCGAGATTACAACTAGGTCACTGCCATGCTCCATCCTGGTTGTAGTCTGTCGGTTAGACAGAACTACTGCAGACATCAACATGGTTCATGTTTACATGCTTTTAATTGCAAAGACTGACTTCAGCTTCTACAGGCTCCCTTTCCCCAACCTACAAAGACTACAGCTACATCATTCAACTTCCGGGTTAGTGTGCGGTTGCAATAGCTTACATTAAAAGCCTTGGAAAACCCCAGATGCTAATACATTAGCTCCTCTGAGACGTTTTGAACTCACATTGGAATATTGCTAACTATTCATAATAAACCATGGTTAAATGAAGGTGTTTTGGGGCAGATAATGCCTTATTACTAGAGGCTAATGCCTGCTTCTCATTGAATTCCATGATATGGATATACTATACACTGATCGCGGCTCAATATAAAGTCCTGCTGAACGGCTCAAAGTATCTCCAAAGTTGTCTGGGTGACTTCATGAACGTGGTATTTGCTAAAAATGAGGTCCAGGTTGAGAATAAAATAAACTTTTGTTTTACAGCCTGCTTCAAATCAAGTTTAATAGATCAAGCTAACCGTTGTGATGGTATGGCTTACAGCTTAAGAAAACCCAAAATTCAAAATCTCAGAAAATTAGAATTTTTTATAAAAAGGTTCAATATTTTAGGCTCAAAGTTTTTCACTCTAATCAGATAATTAATCCAAAACAGCTGCAAAGGGTTGCTGAGACTTTAAATTATCTCAGTCTGCTTCAATAGGATCACTATCATGCGGAAGACTACATCACTGACCTCCTCCATAAGGAATGAAATGCTAAATGCAAAAGAAGTTACATGTTCTAAAAGTGATGTATTGAAGCACATTAACAGAAAGTTATGTGGAAGGAAAAAGTGTGGAAGGAAAAATTAGTAGCACCAGAAGGGGTGAGTGCAGCCTGGAGGGGATGGTCAGGAAAATGTTAGGATTCTGTGGCTTGTGACTGTTTGTGTGTGTTTTTTTCCTGCTCTCCTAACTTCTCTCTAGGGCGTGGCAGGCAGCAGCACCAGGTGTTCCTCATCCAACCTCGTTACCACCAGCTTTATAAGGGGAGCTCCTCCAGCAAGCTGACACCAGACGGTTCTCACTCTCAGCGTGGTACTGAGCCAACTCCTACTGTAAAACCAAGTAAGATTTCTTCCCTCGTGATTTTCTGAATCCTTGCCTCACTCGTCTCCTCGCAGACTTCCCTTACCTTCGTTCCTGGACTCCTGGATTCCTCAAGGCTGGATATACTCCCCTCTCCCGGTTCCTTCTCTGGTCAGCCTCTGCTCTGTTTCCCTACTGGTAACATCTCCATACTTCCTGGGTGTCTGTTGCTCGCCTGCCCGTCCTCCTGTCATTCCTGCTTTCACCTCAAGTAAAACAGTATATTGGCTAATAACGAACTGGTTAAGTTGCTCTTCATACTCACATCCTTCTGGATTCCCTCCCGGTCTGCTGCCAGCATCTTACCTGCAATCCAAGCCAAGAACAGTCAGTATTCACTCACCAGTACTCTAAGCCAACAGAATCCTGCTTACCTCTCCTCAAAACTTTATGATCCCCTCTCAGACAGTAGGCATAATTATTACTTTGGAAAACATCCACTCTCAACGGCCAAACTACTTATCCATTTACCTCTCTCCAGTTCCCAGGTTCCTGGTGCCTCCATCTTGTTTCTCCAGAGATGATCTCAAATCCTACATTTTAAAAATAAGCTTAGTTAAAATCTTCTTGGTCTGTTGGTGGCGCTGTTATTGAGTCCAGTAGCAAAGAGGGACAGGTGAAAACATTGGGAAGTGAACACAGGTGCCAAAAATAGGAGGTGAGGATTTTCAGAAAGGACAACACAGGTGCAGATGATTAGGGAGTGAGAATCCTGACATTATTTTTGCTGTGAAGTAGCCATTTTTAACATGGCAGTCAATGGGAACGTGCTCCTTTTCTACAGCCAGGCCCTGTTGGATAAGGGGAAAACGGCAATTTTTGTCACTTTTGCGTTGGCTACAATTACTGCCAGTGAAGTTTACCCCTTGATTCACAAACACGTCCATTTAATTGTTTAGCTGTTTTTAAGCAAAATTTTGCACATTCCTTGTTTTCATGTCATTTCCAATTTCAGATTTTTTTTTTCTTCAGTTCTCTATAGATTTGATTCTATTCAGATTAACTTGAATTCAGAATTTTACATACAGGAACTACAAACAGTTAATGTCAATATCTCACTGTATCTCCCATCTGTTTTTGCTATAAACAGGATGGAAATACAGTGAGGCACACAAAATGGTTGATATGAAGGCTAATTTCTGTCAAATTCCATGTACCTCACATATGAAAAAGGGTTTCAGCTTTTTCTGAGTAAAACTGACAGAGATTCATTTTGATTCTTAAGTTAAACGAAATATTTTGTCCACGGTGTAGACTTGAATAATTCAGTAGTTTAATTAATTTTGTACTTTGTTACAGCCAACTTAGAGTTTAAAACGTACATGTGACATGTACATGATCGTCTTAAATATATACGACTGATCGATCACATCCATCCATCCATTTTCCGAACCGCTTTGTCCTCTAGGGGTCGGGGGGGGGGCTGGTGGGCTGTCAACGGGCGAGAGGCAGGGTACACCCTGGACACGTCGCCAGTCCATCAAAGGGCCACATAGAGACAGACAGGACAAACAACCATGCACGCACAAGGACAATTTAGAGTGATCAATTAACCTACCAGTCATGTTTTTGGACTCTGGGAAGAAGCCGGAGTACCAGGAGGGAACCCACACATGCACGGGGAGAACATGCAAACTCCATGCAGAAAGGCCCTGGTCCGGGATACGAACCCACAACCTTGCACCGTGCAGCCCCATCGATCCACATAAAAACATACATAAAAACAGCTGATGGCTCCATCAGAGGGAACAGTGAAGGTGATCAGAGCAGAAGAGCATTTGATTTGTCAAAACTCAAAATGGGGTCAGAGTGTCTTTCTCCAACTATTTCATTCGAGCTGAGATTGGTTAACAAGATGTCTTTTTACATTTTTACTCTGGGAGCATATTGCAGAAACCCAATTTGGTATTGTAAACCATCACTTCATATTTGTTAGTTATTGTCTCTGTATTTCGTAAGTAAGGCTGTACCACATTGCCAAATTAACTACTGTGGAGTTACAGAGTGCCAGCACACACTGGAAGCTGTGCAAAAAAGCTGTTTTCCAAGGGTTTTAGCTCTATACCTCCAGTGAGGAAGAGTGGAATACATTTAAATTAACAAAGTTGTTTTTTAATTAAAACATAAAATTCAATAATTTATGTTTTTAATTAATATATTACATATGTCTGATTTTGTTGTTGTTTATCACTGACCTGTAGGAGACCTGTGTGTCTATGAAACACTCAGAGGCCCAACAAACTATGGAAATGGTAAAGTATGATTATTAATAATAACATATGGCTATGGCAACCCATGGTATTATACAGTAACTGTAATGAGGATAAAAACTAAATAACACATTTCTAATTTCAGGTCAAGAACAAGAGGATTATGCTAATATCACAGCCAAGTCAAATTCAGGCTGAAGATTTTATCTAGAGGATACTGAGACTGATTATTTAATGACCTGCTTCAGAAAGGATTACTTTCAAACTTTTTGTTTAAAATGCAAATGTTGCATTTTTTATGATAACTGAAGTATTATGTATACATGTATAACCAGTCATCTGAAATAACATTACTTTTGGAGATACAATTTTGAGAAATGGTTGTTTTTCCATGTTAATTATTTTTCATACCATTGTTGATTTTTGACAATTGTTTGAATGACTGGCAAGATCCTCTACCATGTAAAACCATAAGAAATAAACATGATGACTATTTGCTATTTTAGGATATATCCAATGGATTTTGTTTTAACTATTCTGTCAGCAAACAAGCTCCACTTGTGTTTTATATTTTGTTTCCTTATTATTACAACAAAAAGTAAAATCTCCAACTTGTACTGTTGCTAGTTTGTCCTTAATTTAAGAGCTCTGCTCGACACACATTGTGTATATTTAACTTAAGGCTGTACAGTGGAGCAGTAGGTAACTCTGTTGCCCTCTAGCTAAAAGTTCCTAGTGTTAAATCCAGGCTTGGGATCTTTCTTCATGTAGTTTTTATACAGTATATTTTAAAGAAATAAACCCAAAAAACTTTTTTTAATCCTAGATGACAAATGAGGATATGGCTGAGCTACAACAACAAATGATGTTATACAATCTTCTTAAAGTAGTTGTTGTAGATGCTGAAGGAAGTGAAGGAGCTCCTGTAGTGGTCAGCAAATCGGAGGAAGCCTCTAGGAGAAGACGCTTTTGTCGTGTTTCCATTACCAGTGTCCGTTCTGAGCCGACCCCAGCCGACCCTTTTTTCGGACTACCTCTGCCTTGGTTCCAAGCGTGCTGAAGCGACCCGAAACGCCCACCTATGGACTGATTGGTCCGCTAATATGATATGCCTCTCACTCCTACTCTGCAGCGGTAACTTGCTGATTGGTCTGGAGTTGTTTGTTCGTCTCAGTGTAAGCTGTAGTTTAAAGTTTCAAATAAACAGCACACTACAGTTAACTGCAAGCAGCCAACAAACTGCAAAGCTTCTCAAAGTGCTTTACAGAAATGACCCCCCCCTTCCCAAACCGGAAATAAAACTTTCATCACAACTATAGATCCCCCCCCAACCCAACCCTTCTCCCATGCACGTGCAGACATAAAAGCAACAGCAAACAAAAGTAATAACGGGCTGACTACAGATGAGTCAGGAAACGCCATCGCAGGAGCCATCTGCATCGGCAGCTGCAGATCAGCAGCAGCCTGCCAAGGGCGCCCAGAGGAGGGAGAGCTGGTACCAATGCCTCCACCCAAGCACTACCCGTAGAGCACCCAGGAAGCTACAGCCGACCACTGCTCCAAGGCAAGCTGGCTCCGACAGAGGAAACACTGGAAAGAAGATGAAAAAAATAAGAAGATTAAATATTCAAATAAACAGTACATAATGAGATTAAGTAGTAAAATATTGATAAAGTTGTTAAGACTGATAGCATTTTAACTTATTAAGGGTAAAGCAATGAGATATGATCGAATAAAAATGCAAAGTAGATAAACAATTAATAAATAATAGTCAGCAAAAAGCTAAACAAAAGAAAATCAATCAAATAAAACATGCAGAGCAATTAAACCATATGAATAAATAATAAGCAGTTAACAGCTAGGCTAACAAGGAGAGTCTTGAGCCTGCTCTGAAAAACAAACGTTCTCTGCGGCCCTGATGTCCTCTGGAAGGCTGTTCCAGAGGTGAGGGCCATAATAATGGAAAGGAGGTTCACCATGAGTGTGTGTCCTTACTTTGAGAATGACAAGGAGACCACTGCCAGAGGAGCGCAGAGACTGTGAGGGTTCATATGGTAAAAACATTTCTGAAAGATAAGAAGGCCCAAGACCATTAAGACACTTAAAGACCATTAAAAGAACCTTAAAATCAATCCTAGAAAACATACGGGGAACCAATGTAGTGATCTTAACTCCATTGTAATGTTCTCCTACCTCCTGGTCTTTGTTAGGACACGTGCTGCAGAAATTTGTAACTTATGTTCAATGTATAGCCCACATGCATGGAAACCATCTCCAGCCCACACTTGGCCGGCCCACATTTAAACTTTAGGGGGCCATTTAGCCAGCATACATGGGCTTCCCATTTGGGGCCCATATTAGAAACGCAATGTGGGCCCTGTTGAATTTTCCCAGTTAATACCCATGCCCACTTGGCCCACCATCACCCCTCTAAAGTTTGCCTAGTTCAAGCCCATGCCATCTCAGTACCCACATAGTCTATTTTCAGTCTCCATGGGCCCCACATGGACTTGCTGGCTGGGTAGTGGTAGATTTTGTATGATGAGTGTCAAACAGGATTTTTCTCTTTGGAGACAAAAATAAGTTAGTTCAAAATCATCTTCCACTCTGTTGAACTTTGCTCTTTGGTGTTTTGAACTGGGCCTCAGAATCATTGACTACAATAAAATACTGTAATATTAATCTTTAGAGTTAAACCCTGATGTCTGTGTTTTATTCTGTAGGAGTTTTATCATTCAAACTATACAAAATAGCCAAATATGCATGTCATAGGTTTTTAGGCTGATTAAGTTCAGCTCTTTCATCACATTTCCAAATGTTTTATTATATGTTTAATTATATTCTGTCACTTTCTACAGTTCTAACAGGATTAATAAATGAAAATATCTGTTCAACAGCACCACAGTTTGTCCTGACTGTGTCTCCATCATGGCTGATTCCTGGAGCCTCAGTAACTCTGAGCTGTGAGGTTAAACCGTCTGCAGGACAGAGGTTCTACTAGTATAAAGCCTCCTGATCTATCAGAGAAGAACTACAGATATGAGCTGCTGCCTGGTAGCATCAATGGGACTGTAGAGAACTCCTTTATCATTCATGGACAGAGACACACAGCAGGAGATACATGTAGACCTAGAAGAGGAAATCGAGAGATGTTCACTTATTACAGTCAGGGTGCGAATCACGGGGGAGCTGGGGGAGCTATAGCTCCCCTTAATGAGACATGAGCTCCCCTAGAAACATGATTTATGACATGTTGGGGGGTCTCTATAATACTGACGATAAAGTTTATGTTGATTGCTCACAAATTCACTGTAGCCTGCCCTATACAATATGGATGCTATAATTACCATGACCACTGAAGCGTGGCGGCGCTGCAAGTAAAACTTCTGTTAGGCCTACGTTAAATAAGAAATAAAGGAAACAAACAAGCGCTAAATACACCTAGCTAATAATGTCCAAAAGAAAGCAAGTGACCCTAACAACGTTAGGATTTAGTAAAAGGCTGAAAGAGTCAGACCAGCCGGATGCCGTAGCATCAACATCTCATATGATAGACAAGCCGAAAGAAGCTGGAGATGAGTGTAACAATAAAGTTACCACAACAGAGGAACAGGCTGGCGAGTGTGCCGGTCAGGCCAGCCAACCCACCTCCTCTGTAACAACTGCCGGAGAAGGAGTAGGGATGACGGTCAAAGTTGCTGCCAGAGCTGCTGCTGGCCGGAGCAGTCAGCAACAGAGAGAATGGAAGGATCGTTGCTGTGGCTGTTTGCCAACAAGGATGGGAACCTTGGTTGCACTATATGCAGAGATGCAAAAACGTTTCTTCTTTCGGAAAAGGTAATTGGATTGCATTTATCAGAAGAGTGGATTAATGGGGATATCTGCAGCAATGCACAGAACAAGTTGCACAAAAAAAATATACAAATATCGGGATAGCGTAGCACACAAAAGGGCAGTTGAAGTTGCAGCAACTAAACAAAAGGAGATTCTGCCAAGCAAGGTCAGATAGATCAATTCCTTATTAACGACAGAAACTGCAAACGCTTTCAGGTATGCCTATATGGTGGCCAAGGAAAGGCTGGCTTATAAAAAACTCCCATCTTTGATAAAGCTGCAGGAGCTCAATGGAGCGAAAGTCGGCACTGTACATAAATCAAATCACTCGTGTGCTGAAATGATAGGCCATATAGCACAACACATGCGGAAGAAGTTTGTTTCAAATATTAAACACATAACCTCAAAAATAAGCATTACCATCGACAACAGCACAGTGCACGGACGTGCTTATCTTCTCATCTTTGTGAGATGCAATGTGAGTGGGAAAGGAGATGTGAACAATGTTTTTTTAGACATTGTAGAACTGACACATGGCACAGATGCTTAATCCATCTACAACAGCCTGAGACAGACCATTCGCCAAACTGGATTGGATGATGATTTTTTTAGGGAAACATCTGATCAGCATCGCCACAGACAGGACTTCAGTACTCACCGGCAAAAGCACTGGAGTTATTGCAAAGCTTAAACATGACTTTCCTAAACATCCAGTCCGTACACTGTCTTGCTCATCGCCTAGAATTGGCTGTCCACGACACTCTGAAAGACATTCCTGGATGTAACCATTTTGAGTTTTTTTATATCTAAGCTGTACGCATTATACCACCAGTCCGCAAAGAATGCAAGATTCTTGAGGAAGAGGCTGCAGATCTAAATGTGCAGATTTTAAAAATCGGACAAATGTCTCAGTTCCCGGGGGTGATGAAGTTCCTGTCTGAGGCGGCAGCAGAGCCGGCCAAATAAGAGCGCCAAGTTCCACCTATGCGCCCATCACCCGGGTGCTGGGGTTCGCAGATCGGAGTTTTCCGCCTGTCCCCCCTCTGGATCCTAGCCTCGCTTCAGCTTTTGGAGCTAAAATGACTTCTATACACTAAAAGAAGAATATATCTGTATATCTAAATCCCCACACCTATGTGTGTGTCTGTGAGCATGCTAGTGTAAATAAGGTTTCTCCATATGAGTGTCAGCTTGCTGGTGTGAGGAGCCGTCAATCTGCATCCCAGAAATTGATACAGACATGGAGGAGATCGGGGCCATAAACATCCATAGGAGCTCAGAGCCAAGGAGCCCCAAGCGGACTAACGCAGGGTGGATTGCACCCCCAAAGAGAGAAGCAGAGGAAAGCCGCCGGGGGAGCGTCCAGCAGCTCCAATGCCGGGGCCGCAGCAAGGAGCCCATGGGCTCTGCCGGTGACCGGCTATGCCGGGGTTGGCCCGGCCAAAGACCCGGGGCATGCTGCTCCCCCAGAACGAACCCGACCAATGATTGGCCAACAAAAGTCCCCCGCCACCGCCAGGCTGCTCCAACTCCTACAAAAGACATACCACACCCATGCCCCATGGTGGGGCACCACACCAACAGCCAGAGACAGCATCCCCAGGCCAAGGCCAGTCAGCACTCGGACCCCAAGCTCTACGAGCTCATGAATCCTGATCCTGCACACCGCTGAGCGCCGAGTCAAGGCACCCAACCAAGTTCAAGCAAACCGACCAATGAACCAGCCAGGCACGAACCATGCAGAAGAGCTGAACAGTCAATTAGAGATGCAAGATCCGCAACCTGGCATACCATCGAACAGGTACCACCCAGCAGTTCCAAAAACTGGTACCCATGAATGAGGTGCCCCAAACAGGAAAATGACAACATACACCCAGTACATCAGATAAATGACACAACGCTCCACCCAAGCCTGGGTCTTGGACCTTCACCACTGGAGAAGGCTTGTTAACCCCTGAATCACAGAGGGCACAGAATAGATATGGCCTTGTAGTTGCAGAAAAAATAACCACTGAGCTGGACACCAAAGCTGCACCAGCTTCTCAACTCATGACCAGGTTGGTTCCCTCATTAAAGGCTAAAAGCTCTTAGCGCACCTCCTCCTGCTGCCTCAGAAAGTAGAAAGATATAAGATGGCTCAGGTCAGACAACACTACCTTCTTACTGCTGTGAAAAATCCTTTCTGCCAAACTGCTGCTCAGTTTAGATGAAAGTTACATGCCAAAGTATGACTAACCTCTAAAACAGAATGTTAAAACCTTTCAGTTTAGTTTGCGTAGGTGCAGTGAATGAGGCATTAGAGATACCACAGGATGTACTACGGATGCTGAATTAGCCTTGTTGCTACTGGATTGGTAACTAATAAATGTTTGTTCCGAGGTTGTTTGGGCATGATGTGATATGATGCCGGGAAAACTGTTTGACAGTTTAACAACTGACACAACATTAGTTTGATGCATTCTTGTATTGGCCAACGAGCTTGTAAAACCATCACTACACTTCTTCAGATGCGCTCCATAGAGATTTGTTCTTATGACAGTGACATTACACCGCAAGCCTTGAAAGGGCGACAGAGGGCAAATATCCGCAAAGTTATGGAGAGTGTCTGTAATCTCCACAAAATATTTATACCTATGCTGTGTAAAAAACAATGTTTTTAGCTAGTTTATTTTGAAATACTGAAATGTATCAGTGGTGGTGCAAAAAAGGAAGAGAAGAAGCAGTTCACTGCACTGAATTCAGTCACTGAAGGAAGGTCGGACAATTAGTCAGTTTAGGTTGAAATTCTTGTAAATTATTGATATGGGGTTAGGACTTGGAACAAACCATGAGTTTAGGTTGGTCTAACTCCCTGTCAATCAGATAACAAGGTTACATTCTTTGAATATGGACTGTGTCTAACTAAGTGGTTAGGACCTTGAAGTTTGAATGCTCTCTGGTAACCTCTGGTAAGATTTACTCTCACAATATAAAAGGAGGACGCACTGAGATGCAAAACTGATGAGGCACAGTTGCATTTCCATCAATAGTGAGAGATCTGATTCAAAATGTTAAAGTTGTTGAAACTTCACATAAAAAAAGTAGAAACAAGAACTTACCCGGTTGTTGTCCACAGGTATTATGGCATGAGTGGAAGTAAAGAAAGTTGAACAGTGGAGGTTGTGAATTAAGTCCTATTTTTTTTCCTCGTTTACTTTCTGGGTGGAATAACAAAGGGGTTTTATTAGAGAAAAACAAATAAACTAATGTCATTGTTTTGTACTTTTCCACTGGAAACCCAATTTAGCTACAGCAACCACAACTCTTACTATCAGAGAGCAAGCCTTGCCATAAGATCACATCATCTAACACTCTTAACCATCTTTTCCTTCACGTAAGATCACGTTCAGCAAAAAATAGAAAGAAAAAAAAAGCATAACTTTTTTCATAAAAATACAACATTCATCATAACCTGATAGGTTCTAATATTTTCCATTGAATCTAAGGTAAACTAAAAGGGATGTAATGTAACTTTTTTAACTGCCAAGCATGAACCAAAGCTAATAAAATACCAGATCAAGGGTTGTCTGCAAAGGAAAAAGTCAACAGTTCACACGCCCAGTCCCTGTGAAATTAGAAGATACAGCAGCTTTCACATGTGTGCTCTTTCTTATTTACATCCCAACAGTTTTGTAAGTTTTTCTATAAAATTGTGAAGCATAAACAATTTTTTGTGAAAAAAAATAGGAAGGAAACCTTTTTTTGTTAATCAGAAAAACATGTGAGTTTAATGGGGGCATGTACACTTCTGTGTATGACATCTTTCAAATCATAAGCTTCAAGTGACCAAGACTGTGAAAGGCTCACTCTAGACTGAAGAATGAGTATTTAGATTGAAATCAGTAAAGTTCAATCTCATTCTTAAACCTGAAAGTTCCAAACTATATTTCTCATCCAGTATGTTGTTTCTCTGCTCACATATAACATGTAAGGCTCTAAGATGGCCTCGATGTCGTCAAGATAAAGTAAAAGACCAAAATAGATTTCTGTTACATTTCTGAGAAGTGTGTCATCTTAAAACAGGTTGGTGATGAATAGACATCAATGCATTACATTTCCACCACAAACGTACACTTCTGCAACTACGGGAACACAGTCGTGCTGATTCACATTAGAACGGTTTAAGAACAGAACACATTCTGGCTGTAGGTGTGGGAATTACATTGAGCGTTGTGGTTGTTGGACAGGAAGAGCAGAGACAGGAAGTTGACAGTGGTCTGCAGAAGGTGTGGGCTGTGTACCAAACAAAAGGAAGTAGAATGACTAAAAGATTCTGAGCACAAAACGGTTGATTTTGTCTTATCTGATGTGGCTATAATCACTGGGTTTATTCAGTACAACACAAAGTGGATATATTTATCTATAGAGGATTCTATGTGATTGTTTGAAGTAAGGATGGACCATCGTCTGCTTTGTGTTCTGGATTTACTGGGTAAATACCCCAATTTCTCTTTTTGAATAGAGTAAAGGAAAATGTTTGAAATTGAAGATTTTTACCCATTCTTTAAGATAATTGATTAAGCTCAAATGTAATTTTTTGAGTTTTGTCTTGTTTGGCTTCTAGATGAGGTTTGAAAGATTGATTTAAAAAAATACTTCCACTGATACTTTTTGGTATGTGTCTCAACTTATCTTTGTTTTAGTTGTCAGTTCCTTCTTCTGTTGTGGAATCACTCAAAGTAATTTTATTTTCCTATTTTAGATTTTAGTTTCACTCAATGTGATTTAAATGTATTTAATCTAGTTTTAATTGTTTCCTACCCATTTTTACTATTTTACCTTACTGTATAGGTATGTACACACTTTTATATTTATTTATATTTCTACATTTATTCATGCTGTATAGCACTTTGGCTGACTGTAATTTTCATATTGAAAGTACTCTATATATAAAAAGTTATGGTATTTGAACTTTTTACAACATTTTTATTCCTTTGTTTATTATCATTTATATATTACTAAGATTTCTCCAGCTTTCCATGTTGTTTCTATGCTAAGAAGTAACTAGAAATACATATTACAAATCTAATTATTCTAGACAATTAGTTTTCATAATTCTACTGGATATGTTTGTGTCCATTCCTAAGTTAACAGCACTGTCATGAATATGATTGAATGTGACCAAATTAAAGGACTGTAAGGATAATGCATCATCAGACTTCCTATACTTTTTACGTCTATCTGCTGGTCATAATAATTAAATAGCTTAGGGCAGCAAAGTCAAACTCATTTCCATTTAAGGCCACATCAAGCTGATGAATATCCTTAAAGGGCCAGTTGTGCCAGAAAGCATAGCTAAAACTATAACAAATCATTAAACTGAGCCTCCACGTTCCAAAAGTACGTCTTCAAATGTAATAATACTGAATATCTTTACATAATGATGCGATTTAGGATTGTTCAAATAAACCCTGATTTAATTTTACTGATAAAACTTCAATAGAGTGCACAAAAACGAACCTTAAATGTTCTTTCTATAGTGTCCTCTAGAGTTTAGAGGGCCACTTAAATGGCCATTGGGGGCCGGATTTGGCCCCGGGGCCTTGAGTTTGACACCTGTGGCTTCGGGTATCAGTTACATTGAGAACTGCATTTATGGATGAAAACTTCACAATGTATCTTTAAAAAAAGCAATAGCTTTCGGTTGACTGATAGCTGTGGGTATTTGGATTTCTCTCTTTGTTAATGGTTCAGCATGATTAGCCTTTAGACTGAAATTTGCAGCAATTAAATGTATTTCTTATCACAATCTAATTTTTTTTAGACTTCTAACTTCTAACTTTTTAATGATATTTCAGACCCTAGGGTCTTTTTAAGGAACATATTTGTCATAAACTAACAAGTATTAACTGTTTCAAAAAAATCTCTAATAGAAAGCAAGCCCTTCCTGACAGTTTCTCCGTCGTGGCTGATTCCTGGGGCCTCAGGCACTCTGAGCTGTAGAGTTGAACATCTATCTCCAGGATGGAGGTTCTACTGGTATAAAGCTGTACCTGACCTTTCACACAAGAACTACAGTTATGTGCTGCTGCCTGACTGTACCAATGGGACTGCAGAGAACTCCTACGTCATTCAGAAACAGACACACACATCAGGATATGCATGCAGAGCTGACAGAAGAAATCCAGATTATTCCACTGGTTACAGTGAGACAACGTTTGTCTGGTCCGCAGGTCAGTTTTGTTTTCATCTTATCAGCTATGTCTTCTTTTATCTCATTTATCCATCCATGTTCTCTCAGAAATGAGCACTAGCAACACAACTTGGGTCAAGATCAGGTGTAAAGCTTTGGTCTGTTCACACCAAACTGTTTTAGTGTATGATAATAGCTGTCTTGTTTTGTACCTTTATAAATATTTCTTAACATTTCTTATTGTGTACATTAGAAACATTTTATATTCAAACAGTAGGAGATAGCTGAGATGGTCTGATTTGCTTGGGGGTCATATTCTGTGATTTTTATGAAAGCTGATTGATGGTAGAGCTCCAAATCCCATTCGGTGCAAAGTGCAGCATGATAATATATTTAGAAAATGTTTCTAATAAACCCAAATGGCATCAAACATAATAACTATGTTTTAGAACTTTTATTGTAGCTGATGCAATTGCTAAGATGACAGAAACTGCATTTCCGCACAGCACAACATCAGGGTCATATAGAAGAAAAGCATTTGGGGTTTCAGAGAGTTTGAAAAAAAATATCTTAACATTTGTAACAAAGATTAATCGGTCTTCTTTCTTGAAGCTGATTTGAGAATTAGGAAGGCTTGATCTCAGACACAAAAATTGCTTCAGACAATCTGTCAGGAGGCAGATTATTTATAAAAAGGAAGTAACCACAGGTCAAATTGTTGCAGAGGATGATGCATTTAAGAGCAGCGTGAGGACACAGACATAAATCCTTACTGTTTGCTTATTTTTATTTATTAATTTTATTTAATTCTGTTTCTAGTTGAAGTATAAAAAGTTATGTTTATTTTTACTTTTATTTCTTACATTTTCTTATTTATATTTTTTACATTTTAACCTCTATTTTGTGTTGATGTATTTTATTTTGTTTTGAGTATTTTAATTTTTGTTTTCAGTGTTTTTGCAAATAAATAAAAAAAAGATACTGATTATTCCTATACGACTTAGCTTCTGTTATTTGATTATAAAATGATTTATTGCATTTACAAGTATAATACATTTCTATTAGGTATTCAGACTAGATCCATGATCATTACCCATTATTCAGCTGTAGAGGATGCAGTTTATAGGTTGATTTGGTTATAAGTTCCTTTGATTAAAGCAATTACGTTTTGTTTGTTTTTTCTGTGTTTTTTTTTCTTTTTATAAAGTGTTATGAAGGTATTGATGATTGAGTGTATAAGCCAGCTGTGTGGAGCAGACAGCAGATAAAGAAATATTAATGATATATTTTAGGATAAATATATTCATTAAGAAGAAGGAAACACAACCTTAGAGTCAATGTTTTAATCCATAGTAATAAAGGTAGAGGACGAGGTGTGGATGGTTTTCACTCTGGTGGCGTTTGATTAATTGCTCCATGTTGGTTTCCAGGTTCTCATCCAGCAGCGTCTCTCACAGTGAGTCCTGACAGAGAGCAACACTTCACCTCTGAGTCTGTCTCAATAAACTGTGAAGGAGACTCTCCTCAGTGGATAGTGAAGGAGTTTGTAAAGTTAAACAACAGCTCAAAGTTATCAGACTGCTCCACCTGGAGGACAATGAGTGGATCATCGTGTACATTTAACATCTACTCTTCCTATAAAGCGGTTTGCTGGTGTGAGTCTGAGTCAGCAGAGTTCAGCAACGCAGTCAACATCAGTGGACATAGTATGTTAAAATTATTCATGCAGTATTTTCTTACTTTATTAGTTGCAATTTTATGACAGGAAATTTACTGCACTATAATGAAGAAACATTAAAAAGCTGTTCTGTGAGGGTGGGAGTGGTTTGTTTGTGAATTAATGGGGAACTTTCTCCTCTATTGTTGTTTCATAATGCATAAAGTAGATCTTCAACACCACAAACCGTTTCCATACAATTGAATCAAAACAATCTTTGAAAATTATATTTACTTTTTACAGTGCAGATAACAAATCTTTTTGAAGTCTGTAATTTGGTAAATGTTATTTTTGAAATATAAGGTGCAGATTTAGATTGACAGAAAATAAATGTCTCTAAAGTTTTCTTTTTTACAAAGTTTTGATTTGATATTTCATATTTTTTAACTGTTTTCCAGATGGAGATCTTCTCCTGGTGAGCCCCGTCCATCCTGTGACTGAGGGAGCTTCTGTTAGTCTGAGCTGCAGACTGAGAGGACAAAATCCACTTTCTAATGTGTTTTTCTATCACAATGACAAACTGGTCCAAAATGATAGCAGAGGGGAGCTGAACATCTCTGCAGTTTATCAATCAGACGAAGGTTTCTACATGTGTGAACATTCAGGAAAGGTTTCACCACAGAGCTGGATGGATGTTACAGGTGAGAATAGAAAAAATATTGATTTATTTGAATACTATTTTTTTTTTCAATAAACGAGTTTCATATTTCCATATAATGAGAATTGTTCTCACTTCTTACAACAGCTGTAACCAGACCTGAAACCTCTACGTTTCCTGTGCTGTTGGTTATTCGATCAGTGATTGGAGTCGGAGTTATTATCTTTTTATTTCTGCTGTGTCGATTCAGAAAGTCTAAAGGTGAGACCTCATCTCCTGGATACTCAATGTTTCCTTCTATTCAGATACAGACCAGATGTGGGACTGCATTACAGCATGAGTGAACTCTGAATCAGTCCTAAACGTGCATCTTTAATTACAATTTATTTTCTAAGGTTGTGGGACACGGCAGCCAAAGAACCACAATGACAATCAGCAGCAAGTATACTCCTCTCTCCTCCATGGTCAGTTTTTTATCTTTTTCTGCATGTTTACACAAGTACTTTTGGAATTTTTGGATCATATGATCTGAAAATATTTACATAATATCAAATCTAAAAGATCACTCATCCATCCATCCATCCATCCATCATCTTCCGCTTATCCGGGGTCGGGTCGCGGGGGCAGTAGCCTAAGCAAAGAGGCCCAGACTTCCCTCTCCCCGGCTACTTGGGCCAGCTCCTCAGGAGGAATCCCGAGGCGTTCCCAGGCCAGCTGGGAGACATAATCCCTCCAGCTGGTCCTGGGTCTTCCCCCGGGTCTCCTCCCGGTGGGACGTGCCCAGAACACCTCACCAGGGAGGCGTCCAGGAGGCATCCTGACCAGATGCCCAAGCCACCTCAACTGGCTCCTCTCGATGTGGAGGAGCAGCGGCTCTACTCTGAGCCCCCTCCGGATGACCGAGCTTCTCACCCTATCTCTAAGGGAGAGCCCAGCCACCCTATGGAGGAAACTCATTTCAGCCGCCTGTATCCGCGATCTCGTTCTTTCGGTCACCACCCAGCATTCGTGACCATAGATGAGGGTAGGAACGTAGATCGACCGGTAAATTGAGAGCTTTGCCTTTTGGCTCAGCTCTCTCTTCACCACGACAGACCGGTACAGCGCCCGCATAACTGCAGACGCCTTACCAATCCGTCCATCGATCTCCCGCTCCATTTTTCCCTCATTCGTGAACAAGACCCCCAGATACCTAAACTCCCCCACTTGAGGAAGGACCTCATCCCCGACCCGGAGAAGTCACTCTACCCTTTTCCGGCTCAAGACCATGGTCTCGGATTTGGAGGTGCTGATCCTCATCCCAGCCGCTTCACACTCGGCTGCGAACCGCTCCAACGAGAGCTGTAGATCACGTTCAGATGAAGCCAACAAGACCACATCATCTGCGAAGAGCAGAGACCCGATCCTGAGGTCACCAAAACGGATCGCCTCAACACCTTGGCTGCGCCTAGAAATCCTGTCCATAAACATTATGAACAGGACCGGTGACAAAGGGCAACCTTGGCGGAGTCCAGCTCTCACCGGAAATGAGTCCGACTTACTGCCGGCAATGCGAACCAGACTCTGACACGGTTCATATAGGGACCTAACAGCCCGTAAGGCGGGGACCTTGGCGGTCCGATCCTCGACTGCAGAAGATCACTCATTAACTGAATAATCACTCTGTTGAGCTGGCAACCGTAAGAACAGCTGACTCTAAACAAGGATGATTTACTCAAAAAAAAAAAAACACTTGCTGAGTGAACATAATAAAGTTGTGTAAATAATTTCTATTTAGCAATAAGGAATTTTGTTGAGTGAACTAAATGTAAACTTGTTGGGTCAACTTAATACATTTAGGTTGCTATAAATCTCCAAAATAAGAAAAAGCAGGAGATGGGACACGATTACTCAGAAAACTTGTACATAATAACACATATGACTTCATTTCCAGTGTTAACTAAACATGATTATAATGTTTCAGCAATACAATTCTGTCAATTTTTTAATGAAAAAAAAGTAAATTGGCAGGTTCTTATAATATTATAATCATTTTTAGTCAACACTAGAAATTAAGTCATATGTGTAATTATATACCATTTTTCTGAGTAATTGTGAGCAAAGTGATTAGTGCAGGTGCTCAGAAAACAGAGACCATTTTCTGAGTCTCACCCCCTGCGTTTTATTGTTGTACCTTATAGCAACCCAAATGTATTTAGTTGACCCAGCATGTTTACATTTAGTTCACTCAACAAAATTCTTTATTAATAAATCAACCCAAATCAGTTGGGTGGAAATTATTTACATAATTTTATTGTGTTTACCCAACAATTTTTTTTTTTTTTGTATTGAATTAATTTAGTCTTGCATGTAAGAAGAGACAGATCAGCTTTTCAGCATCCTGGTCTGTGTCTGACTAAATCAAACTCTCAATCAATTTTATAGCACACTTTGGTCACTTCCCATATTACACAGTTGATTCAGTATTCTTCCATGTAAAACTTGTACAAATTGAATGTATTACCTTTGCTAAATCGGTATCTCATGACACCCACTCAGCCTATATCCTGTTACCGTCTCCTGAACTCATCACTTTATAAACTCTGCCGCTGATCTACAGGCAGCTAACCTCTAAATTCTCGATTCAGGTGAAGAGGCTTAACCCAAGTTTCTTTCGCAAATTAAACCATGTAAAACATTCCTATGATTACCTCATTTCCTTCACATCTGTTTTGATTAAACAGCAGAACATTTCATAAAACATATCACTGAAATAAATCTGAGTGAACTTTAGTGTCTCCTGTGTGATGGCAAACATAAATATGATTTCTATCATCCTATAGGAGATCTTTCTGTTTATGAAACAAAAAGAGGGCCTGGAAACTCTGGAAATGGTATGGTACGATTTTGACATATACAGCAGTCTACAGTGAGCTCATTATAAAATAACTAGATCAACTCTGCACTCATACAATAACTGTGATAAACAATAAGCACCTATTGTTTCAGTTAAACAGGGAGATGATTATGTTAATGTCTTCATATATATACAGACGTGGACAAAATTGTTGGTACCCTTCATTAAATCAAATAAAAACTCATAATGGTCACAGAAATAACTTTAATCTGACAAAAGTAGTAATAAATAAAAAATATATAAATGTTGACCAATGAAAGTCAGACATTGCTTTTCATCCATGCTTCAACGGAATTATTTAAAAAATAAATGCATGAAACAGGCCTGGACAAAAATGATGGTACCCACAACTTAATATTTGGTTGCACAACCTTTTGAGGCAATCACTGCAATCAAATGATTCCTGTAACTGTCAATGAGACTTCTGCACCTCTCAGCAGGTATTTTGGCCCACTCCTCATGAGCAAACTGTTCTAGTTGTTTCCGGTTTGAAGGGTGCCTTTTCCAGACAGCACGTTTCAGCTCCTTCCAAAGATGCTCAATAGGATTGAGATCAGGGCTCATAGAAGGCCAGTGTTTTCCTCTTAGCCCTTCTTGGGTGTTTTTAGCTGTGTGTTTTGGGTCATTTTCCTGTTGTAAGACCCGTGACCTGCGACTGAGACCATGCTTTCTGACACTGGCCAGCACATTTCTCTCTAGAATCCCCTGATAGTCTTGAGATTTCATTGTACCCTGCACAGATTCAAGACACCCTGTGTCAGATGCAGCAAATCAGCCCCAGAACATAACCGAGCCTCCCCCATGTTTCACAGTAGGGACCGTGTTCTTTTCTAGATATGCTTCATTTTTCCGTCTGTGAACATAGAGCTGATGTGCCTTGGCAAAAAGTAAAATTTTTGTCTCATCTGTCCACAGGACATTCTCCCAGAAGCTTTGTGGCTCGTCAGCATGTAGTTTGGCATACTCCAGTCTGTTTTTTTTTTATGATTTGTCCTCTGGCTCAAACAGCGAAGGATGTTCCGATCTGACACTGATGTTCCTTGAGCATAAAGTTCAGCTTGGATCTATTTTGAAGTCTTTCTAGGCTCTTTTGTTACCATTTGGATTATCCGTCTCTTTGATCTGTCATCAATTTTCCTCCTGCAGCCACGTCCAGGGAGGTTGGCTACAGTCCCATGGATCGTACATTACTGAATGACATGTGCAGCTGTAGTCACAGAAACATCTAGCTGCTTGGAGATGGTCTTATAGCCTTTACAGTTAACATGCTTGTCTATGATTTTCTTTCTCATCTCCTGAGACAACTCTTTCCTTTGCTTCCTCTGGTTTATATTGAGTGTGGTACACACCACGTCACCAAACAACACAGTGACTACCTGGAGTCCTATATATAGGCCCACTGAGTGATTACAGGATTATAGACACCTAGGATGCTGATTAGTGGACATACCTTGGATTAACATGTCCCTTTGGTCACATTATTTTCATTCTTTTCTAGGGGTACCATCATTTTTGTCCAGGCCTGTTTCATGCATTTATTTTTTTAATAATTCTGTTGAAGCATGGATGAAAAGCAATGTCTGACTTTCATTGGTCAACATTTATATAATTTTTATTTATTATTACTTTTGTCAGATTAAAGTTATTTCTGTGACCATTATGAGTTTTTCTTTTATTTAATGAAGGGTACCAACAATTTTGTCCACGTCTGTGTATATATATATATATATATATATATATATATAGGGGTGGGACATTGACGCTTTACTTACGACAAATTAATTACATACACAATTATCACGTACAATTAAGGCATTTAATTGGAGTTTTCCTTCAAATCAATGCAGAACATTTGTCTGTGCGTGATTTCCTGGGACGCGCATTACAATGATGCCCACATAAGGCTATGAGATGAGGATGTTAATATAACGGGTGACGATCCACTTTTGAAGCGCTCTCGGATCAATCAGGGGATCATACTTAAACTGACTGGTGCGATGTAAGCAGGACAACATCCTTTTTTATCATCTGACATCCTCCACAAGTGGCCACTTAATGTCTGATTCTGTTTTGTTCATAGACTGATCTGACCGCAGGTGGTGCCCCTATTTTGTTGATATGAATCCCCCTTGTGCCTCGCTATGTTGGGCTGTTCACATTAAGTCATTGCCTGACCTTTATATACAAACTGCATAACATATAAACCATCAAATTGCAACAAACAAGCAAAGCATCACTAATATATCTGGCACATGTGTTTCTCTGTGTGATAAAAAGCTGTAAAGAACCTGCAGGTCACATGGACACAGAAACTTGACCAATGATGTGCAAAGTGAGTTCATCTATGAATTGGCTGAGGAGGATGATTTTGAAAATAAAACACACAGTTTTTATCATCTGCTGCTTTAAATTTTTAAGATAGTTAAAAGAAAATACTTCTCAGAATATTATTTCCATTTTTTGTATCATTTTTTTAAAAATTCAAAAGTAAACTATCAATGTTACTGATAAAAATTATAATTCTAAGAGTAATTATTTCTATTATTATTTCAAAGTAATTTTTTGTATTTATGAAAGCCTTTTTTTAAGTTTGTTATTTAACTATTCTTTCAAGCCACAAAGAATGCATGCTTTAAAATGATCAAATCAAAAGTCTAGGCCCTGTCCTGAAAGTGTCTAAGGAAAGAGTTTCAGGACGGGGCTAAGTATCCACTCAAAAAGCCAAGTGTCTATTAAACATAAAATATGGTCACCCGAAGACAAGAATCCTTTTTTCTATTATTTTTTAAAGACAACGTTCTGAAAATATACTTAAAATGACACTTTGGATTTAGGTCTGTTCAGTATTGGCCAAGGATATATATTTTCTTTTACTACTCTTCTGAGTTGACATTCATTTAATTGCATATTTCAAACATTTAAAGACCTTAATATACCATACTCAGACCTGTGAGGTTTGATTATCCTCTTATTTATTAATGTACTCCCACCCCTCTCTCAGTAGTATATATCTGTATATATATATATGTGTGTGTGTGTGTTTGTGTGTATGTGTGTGTGTGTGAGAGAGAGAGAGGGAGAGATCTTTATCAACATGTAAACATGTTTTCTATGATCATGTGTTTGGAAAGGCCAGCAAAGAGATCTGGACGAGATTCCTGAATATGATGATGTGATTTCAGAGAGAAAGAACAGGTACAAAAAAAAGTACTGTGGTTATATTCTATGTTGTCTTCTGTTACTATTATTTTAAATAAAATCTCTTTTTTGGCCTCTTTATTATGGTTAGATCAGATTAAACAAATATCAGTATCATTATGAGACCATTTTATGTTAGGTTACTTTGCTTTTCATCACCAAACACCCAACATCTTTATGTTACATTAGTACATACAAAAACATTTTTTCTGAATAAAATTTAATTCACCATATAACTGCTCATAAGTTAACAGGTAGACAATGACTCGAATTGGTGCAGCTTTGGAAACCAAGCTAAAACATAATTTTCTTATTTATGACCTAGTTGGATTTAAATTTTGTTAACTTCGTCTCTTTATTATTTATTTATTTTGTTGCTACAAATAGTTACAAATGTATTTTTGGGAAAACAATTTTATCCAATTATGGAAATGTATATATGTATATAGATATGTATTTAACTTCAACACATTTTTTTCCTCTGTTCTTCAGCTGTTTATTGTGATTTATTTTTCAGGTTCATGAAGAGATCATCAATGAAAGAAGACAATGAAAAACTTTGATAATTCTTTGGCAGCAGATACATTTTTTTTTTTTTTACCTGATTGAAGCTTTGATGTTGGCTCCAGTCCTCTAAATACAATAAAGCATGGTTGGCTTTAAATGTCACATGGTTAAAAACCACAATGTACTTCAGGCTAATTACTCCACTGAAACTTCTGTTACAAAGATGGGATTTAACTTGAATTATTTTGGAATTAAAAGATGGTAAATTGAATGTGAAAAACTAGTGATCGCATGCACATCAACTATATCCTGTAATGGTGAACAACTATTTTAAGCATGTTTCTGTTTAAAAAAGAAATCCAGCAAGACTACCACCAATTAATTATTTAATGTTTTGACTGTATGTTCTAAGTCAGTATTAATTTACATCATGCAAACAGATTTTCTTCTGTTAAGTAGTAGAGTTACTCTAGCTACGGTAATTTTGTTCAGCTTATTGTTTTGCTTTTATTCCAATCCATCCCAACATATTGGCCAATAATAACAGTAAACATTACTATCACATTTAATCCTTAGCTACTGTATAAATGTGAGTTTTTTTGTTTTTGTCTGTTTGTTTTCCTTTAGTAGGTGAGGTATTCTGCTTGATTCCTATATTTGGGCTGATATTTGATCTTTGAATAAGCTCCCTGAATGTGGGTGTCAGAGGCAGTGTCATTAGTTCCCCCCAAGTTAAAGGGTGGGTGGCTTGCTATTATGTCGATTTTGTTCCAAATTACACATAAAGAATTAACGTTAAAGTGTGTTAAAGACACACTCCACATCTTTGCAGATATTTGCCCTGTGTCGCCCTTTCATGGCTTGTGGCATAATGTCACTGTCATAAAACCAAATCTATCAAGCACATCTGAGCTAGTGACACTTTTACAAACTCGCAAGCCAAAACGACAAAACATCAAACGAACTGTGTGTCAGTTTTTAAATGCTCAAACAGCGGAGGAAAGCAGACACCACTTTAGTGAGTGAGTTTGCGCTCCTCGTCAGCGAATACAATTTCTCAGGGCACAACTTAGCACTTTATCCCGCCATGATGTTGTGAAGATCTACAGACCTACTTTTGAGCAAGCATTAATATAGCCCAAAAACAGCAATTTAACTTAATAATGTGCAATTTAGCGCAGCGGTAACTCAATACGAAATGTACTCAAACCAAACAGTTAACCAAAATGCATAAACAAACATAAATACAGCAGTTTTATATCCTGCATGGTGACCTGGGATCTGTTGGCTATTAGCAAGGAGCCATTTAATCTATCACACCGTAAAAAAGAAACTCAGTCAGTACATCCAGTAGAAGCGGTCTGCAGGTCAAAAATTCTATGGTGCAGTAAACGGCAGGGGGACCCTCCCATGTAGTGACAGCTCCAAAAATGAACATTAAAAATTGTTTTGTGTCACATAAACCTTTTGAAAACACGTGTTTTTATGGTGTGAAAGTTACAGAGTGTGTCTTTAAAGCTGCCACACTTCTGATGGGATTGATGTTTGCTCTAAACCTTACATACCTCAAGTACTTTGTTATTGTCTGTGATATTCAGAAACTTTTCTTGAAACTAAGTGTTTCTACTGTCAGATTGTGACTGTTCTTTAAACTTGATTTATTCATTAAATCACTTTAAAGTTGTGTATTTATCTCGATTATTTGTTAGGATATTTTGACACACAGGCTCGGATACAATATGTGTTATTTATTTAACTTTATTTTGCAACATTGATCATTTGCAAACATTTATTGTGATATCAATTACAAGTGATTGGATGAAAAATGAAAATAAGAGATACAATAACTCATAAGTTGGGTCACTACTACGATCAGTGGAATTGAAAATATCATGAATGCTGGGCTGAAAAAGATACCCAAGAATTAAGTTTAATCAGTCCAATAGTTTTGTTACAATAACCCAGTTGTCTGTGTTAAAATAACCTATTGCTGGGTGCGACTACTATTTACCCAGTGGCTGGATTAAAAATCTATTGTTTTCCATTTGCCATCAGTGCTGCTGCTGATGATGATGTTTATGCTGGCGTTGATCTTTCTGTTGATGTCACCGCTGATACTGCCATTTATGCCGCCATTGATTATGCTGTTGATGTCACTGCTGATCTTGTTGTTAATTCCACCATTGATCATGCTGTTGATGTCACAGCTGCTACTGCTGTTTATGCCACCGTTGATTATGCTGTTGCAGCTAGCGCTGCTACTGCTGTTTATGCCACCGTTGATTATGCTGTTGCAGCTAGCGCTGCTACTGCTGTTTATGCCGCCGTTGATTATGCTTTTGCAGCTAGCGCTGATCTTGTTGTTAATGCCGCCGTTGATCATGCTGTTGCAGCTAGCGCTGATACTGTTGTTAATGCCGCCTTGGATCATGCTGTTAGTACTGCCAGTAACACTGCTGTTCATGCTGTCAGTAATATGGACGTTGTTACCCCCAATAATAGTACAGTGTTTGCCGTTAGTGATGCTGCAGTTAACGCTGTCAATAATACGGCAGTGGCTGCTGTTAGTAATGCTGCAGCTGGTGCTATCATTTATTTTGCTGTTATTACTGTCAGTAATTTTGCTGTCGTCTCTGCTGTTATTTTTGCTGCTCTTTATCAGTATGACCTGTGTGGGTTGATTATTCATCTTGGTGAGGAACGGGTTGATTTGGAGCTGAGATCAGATATCAAATATCTCCTTACAGATCAAACACTGACAAGGGACGTTCAAGTCCTGGTATTTTGTGACAGGGTTTTCGCATGGGCTTTGTTCATGCAGCGGTGTGATGGTGGTAGCGATGATGTCTAACCAGATGCAACACAGAAGTGTTTTTCACACAGGCTACACTGCAAAATTGAAAAATTAGATTGAGATGTACAGTAATTAATGAACAGTCATGTGAATGATCAGATAAATTGTAAAAAAAACAAAAAAACAAAGCAACTTCAGACATTTTAACTGGTCCAGGGGTCACATTAACCAAATATTTTCCATATTTTACCTTTTTTTTTAAAATGCTGACAAAATAAATCTGAAAAGTGTTAGTACATGCTATAAATAAGGTACAGGTTGAAAAGAATGTTACTTCCCCTGTAATGGATAAGCAGGTGGACTACATGCACTGCACCTGCTCCATGCTTATTCCAGAGTCTGACTGATTAAAGGTGCCGCTTGTCCAGAACAAGGCCCCTTGCACTTTTGAGATATCCATATTCTACTAATAATGTTGAAATGCCGTGCACTTTAACACAACCTCTATTAAATGTATTAAATTAAAGGTAAAACGTGCTGACATAGAAAGACTGAGACATGAAATTAGAGGGAGTCTCCATGGACTATGATCTTTGCAGATGACATTGTGATCTGCAGTGACCGGAGGATGTAGGTGGAGGAAAAGCTTGAGAGATGGAGGTATGCAAAATAGAGGAATGAAGATTAGTAATAGTAAGACAGAATACATGTGTTTAAATGAGAAACACAGGAGTGGAATGATGAAGTTACAGAGAGAGGAAGTGAAGAAGGTAGAGGAGTTTAGGTCAATGGTCCAAAGCAATGGAGGGGGTGAAAAAGAAGTGAAGAAGCATGTGCAAGCTGGTTGGAATGGGTGGAGAAAAGTGTCAGATGTGATGTATGATAAAATTGTTTCGGGCAAGAATGAAAGGTGTAGAAGACAATAGTAAGACCAGTGATGTATGATTTAGAGACAATATCATTGTCTCTAAATCATACATCACTGGTCTCACTATTGTCTTGGAAAAAGACAGGAAGCAGATTTGGAGGTTGCAGAACTCAAGATGCTAAGATTCTCTTTGGGAATGATGAGTATGGATAAAATCAGGAATGAGTACATCAGAGGGGTCGCTAATATTAGATTCTTTGGAGATAAGGTCAGAGAAACCAGACTCAGATGGTTTGGACAGGTTCAGAAGAGAGACGACGATATATTGGTAAAAGGAGGCTGCAGTTGGAGCCACCAAGGAGGATGTAGAAAGGAAGACCAAATAGGAGATTTTTAAATTGGCGTGAGGGTAGACGATGCAGAGGATAGAGCAAAATGGAAAGAGATCATTCGCTGTGGTTACTCCTGAAGAAAAAAGAGAAGAATTTTTTTTTTTTCAAAACAAAGTCAGTTTTTTTATTTCAGAATGGTGTTTTTCCCATTGATATTTATTTCAAAAATATATTTTTCAATTTAATAAGTGCATCTGCCAATCAGGGTCACAAGGTGGGACCTGAATTTTTTTTTTCACAATTTCATTTGTACATTACATTTTTTTTTTTTTGGTTTTTAGTTTTTTTTTATTAGTGTAGACATTTATTTAACAACATTTTATTTATCATATAATTTTATTATTATTTAATATTATTCATTTAATTTTGAACACTTTGGCGTTCTATATGGTGGAATGGAAAGTGCTGCTGGGCTCACAGGTAAAACTCCTCCATTAGCCTACGTCATGTGCACCAAGTACACTTGAGTTATGCAACAGGACAATGTCTCAAATCACACTATTCTTGTTTAATCTGAAAATTAGTTTGATGATAGGAAATATATAATTTGATACAAGATCAAAAGAAACCTTCAAGCAGTCATTTACATTTCAGTGCCCAGTAAAATGGTTAAAAGCTAGAATGACATACCTTAATCATGAAGAAAACTATATATGGTTAAATCTGATGACCTTTTAATTAGATGGTTCTGTAATATTAATTCAGGAACCCAAATGAGTTTTCATGGATAATGAAATTAAACCTGGAGACTATTGATGTCTCAAGCAATAAAACGTCATGGACATTTTATTTCAGTTAGATAAAAAATAAACATAATTACATAGATTACATACAAGTATACATAAATAAAATTTGATAATAGTAATGTTTGTTGCTCATTTACTTCATCATAGATTTTCTTTCCTCATACTGGAATCTAAGTTATAGGAAAAGGTTGCATTTTCGAATTGCTGGATTGAATTAGTCTTGGTTTGACTATCAGCAAACTTTTATATTAGTTTAAAAATGTTTAGAATGACAAAAATTTCAATAAAAAATGTTGTCTTTATACTCACCTTTGTGGTACGGAGGATAACTGATAGCAAGTCTTGTACAATGTTGTTTGTTTCTCAGTCTGAGCACAAGCTCCAGCACAAGATTGGATTTCTCTTCAGTTATCAATGCTTTATAACAAATCCCCTGCCCTCTTATCTTATTTATGTATTGCTTTACTGTAAGAAGCTATGAGTGGTAAATATTAAGAAATAGAGCTACCAGTAAACTAAAGGTCAAAACTTACCATAATGACTTACTGGCAGCACAGCTTATCACTTTTTTTTATTAATTTACTGCAAGATAACATAACCAACAACGTCAATGTAGGGCCCTTGATTATTTGGTCACAGGGTTTTCCAGGGTTGAAGAATAGGAGGTGAAAGACAGGGACTCACAGTCATTTTAGAAATATACCACCCAAAGGTCTTAGAATTTCAGGACACAAAAAACAAAACTATAACATCAAAAATCATTAGTTATCCTAACAAGTATTTTAAGTGGTGGATCTCTTAGGAATAAATAAAAAAACAAGCAAATAAAACAAACAAGCACTACAATTTATCTTTCAAGAAGAATCGAGTCAGTTGTCTGACGGAACAAAGCCAGATTCTGCTGCTGAGAGTTCAGTGTCAACAGTTTGTCATATTGTTTGATATTGCTAACCAACTCACAGACTTTATTCAAAAGCAGTTGGCTCTATTGAGTTTGAAGTTGCAGGAAAATCATATTGTTCATAGAGCAGGGTAGTGGTCAGTGATTAATGAGTTGCAGTTAACGAGCAGTTGCTTTTTTGGCAGAGCTGTGACGTGATGGAGACGCAGATGGATGTAAAATCTGTTTTTAAGAATGTAATGAATTATATTTGCAAAGTTAGAAGAGAAGAAAACAGTCAATGCGTCCAACGATTTTAAGTTTTTCGCCAGACAATCTCATTTTGTCAGTAATGTTCACAAACATTACAAACACTGCTGTCGGGAATCATCTGCCTTTTGTTCTCATGGATATAAGTTAGGCTAATTGTTGTTTACCTGTTTATGCGTTGGCCCAGTTTTGCCGCCCACTGCCAGCTACCACAACTGAAGAATTTTCACTCTGAGGAATATGTTTCCATATTCCTCAGATTTAGATAAGTGATAAGAAAGCATTTTGGAACCAGCCCAGTAATTACCCTGAGCTTGCTGGAGTCTGTTTGCTTTAGCTTAGCATACATAAATGTAAGTGAAAGGGAACTACTTGCATGGAACTGTTTTACAGTTTTTCTCAGTTACTAAAACACTGAAATCCATTGGCTGAAGAAAGTTCTCAGTTGCTTGAACTCATTAAGCTAACTTGTCAGTCTGTTGTCAATACCTTAACCTGTTTCATATGGTTTAGCAAAACTCTAAACACATTCTCATTATTTAAACACATTCTGCACTCTAATACACACGTCATCCATACTGGTAAACACACATGGAAACAACTACACAAAACACATTACACAGATGTCATTGATTGAACACAATCAGTCAAAATCGATTTCACTTGTTTCAAATGATGTGACAACAAATATAAGCCAGTTCAGAGAGCAAACAGGTTGCTGAAAGTGGGAAAAAAGTGCAAAGCCCGCTTAAACGGGGCACAATCCAGTTTAAACTGGAAACAAGATGTTATATTTATCAAAAGTAACTATCAGATAGCAATTTATAAATTAAACAAAACAAACAAGATGTGGGTAATGAGGAGAAAGAGGAGGAGGGTAGCCCAAAACAAGAAGCCCATCGATGACATGTTTCGTCCTTTGATTTTTTTCATTGTGTTTTTTTTTTTTCACTGTCATTGTACACTGTAGCACAATGGATTTCAGGCTGTATATGGTACAAGAAACAAATTGAATGGCCCCTTAACATTAGGCTTTCTATTTTTTGGTGTATTGTTTACTGACTGCTTGATAGTGTATGTAATCTTGAGCAATTTGTTTATGATTTGAGAGTAGTGTTTGTATTTGTATTTCGCAAGGTTTCATTTCTTTATTGAATATTGAACACTTGGGTGTTCCATAATGGAACGCCAGACATGCCAAAGTTAGATAAATCCAAACGTCCCAAAATGTTTATTTATGCATGTGAAAACCCAAATAAAACTTATCGAAATAAATATGCGTTATGGTCCCCCAGAAGAAAACTTTTTATATTTTATTTTGAAAAGCACCAATGTAGCATTCAATCAATATTGAGAGGGCCAGAACTGGTGGTTAAACGTCGATTTATTAAGCTGTCTGTGTCATCAACCAACTTAAGAGCTAGGCAAGAAGGAATTAACCACAGTTCCAATCATTTTCATCATTCGCCGCCATGCATAGCTGATTACATTGGTACTTTTCTCTCTACAGATATGATCACGTCCTTTTTCATGGACATTCCTAGTCACATAAGTAAGCTGCAAACCTTGTTCCCCTTATCAACTGAAGCTAGAAATGAATTATTCTTTAAACCTTCAGCATTTCCTCCTCCATTTACCGTTTTACTTTTATGGCGTCTACTTTCTCCAAACAGATTTACGTTTTACTTCATCTCACGTAACCATACTTCCGGTTACAAGAAACCTTCAAAATAAAAGCTTATGAACATGTTCTATAGTTAACAAAGAAATAGTTAACCTTTACAACCAATCTGATGCACTTTGAGAAAATAATCAAGGAGAGTTGCAGGTCTGGATGAAATTTTCTTAAAGTATTTATACATCGTAAGTATGATAATTAGAAAAGAAGATCGGTTGAAAAGGGAAATAACTGATCAATTAGGGATATGTGTTGGCAAGAATCTGGAAAAACGATATGTATCACGATACAAAGGGGACAATATGATATACTGGGATATATCATAATACTATGAGTAAGACTATATATTGTGATTTTTTAAAACTGAATTGAACTATACAAAATCTGTCGCTGCATTATAAACACTTCATCCTGTTACATACGGCATACAGTTTAGCTGATCCATTGGAACAAAGAATTTGAAAAAAATCCATCTGCTACCAGTCATACCTTTAATCTTATGACACAAATAACAACTTTGCTTTTGAATATTGATACAAATTGTGACATAAAGTATCGAGATATATTGGGATATTGATATTTTCTTACATCTGTATGATTAATAAATAATTATGGATAATTTTGTAAAAAAAGATATATATACAAAATATAAAATATACCTGTTAGTAGCACTGGTGCTATGGATGTTGATAGTTTTGTTGCACTGAGTGAAAATTGTTGCACTACCATAAAATGTAAATTACTACCTTTAAAAACCCCATGTAATGTAGAATAGTACCCATAAACATTAAAATGTACCTGATGCATTAAGAAAGAATGCATAGATTTGTACATTGTGTTGCATCTGTTGTTGAAACTTAGTTTGTAATTAAACAACTTATCATATTTTTGTATGTCTATATTTAATTTGTTTTTTTCTTACGATATGAACTTACCCACACAGAAGTCCAACTTGGCATTGTACAAGTAGATGATGGTTCCAACTCAACTAAAATGACTCGAAAACTTTCTGAAATAGTACTAATTACTACAAAAGCACAAATGAAAATGTTGTCTATCTTCTGATGCTCTTGGTTCCTTTAAACTTCACTGACTACATCCAGCCGGTCTAACTAGCTTCAGGAAACAGCACTTTTCATGATGGAGTTACAAGATGGGTCACTGATGTTCCTGTACAGCTCATATTTCGTAATAAATGGGGGTACTTCTGCTCCAATGTAGCCCTACTGGCTACTCTGTTTAAAAATAGCCCCCCTTGCAGCGCTACTGGAAGTGACATACACGGAGGAGAACGTCCAACACTCTCCTAAAAATTCCATGTGGTTCACAGCAGGATGAGGTGATAGGTGAGGTAAATATGAAAACTCATTCAGGTTAAATAATGAAGGTCCACAGCCATATTGCTTTGAGCTAGCAGGTAGAGCAGACAGTATTTACATGGTCACAGAAGGGATATTGAAATGTGGTAACATAAAAATGCACACAGACTTGGAAATGCTAACTGGTAAGAACAATTTTGAGGTGTACAAATATTTTTACAAAAGACCCAATGTCCAGAAAAACTGGAGTTTGAACAACCCCCACATACACAAATTTTGACAATATTTAAGCTTTTTTGAAATAGGTTTTCCTCTGGAAGGAATTGGAGCCTTTGAGTTTGTCCTCCTCCGTATACGTATCATATCACCTGACTCTAAAACCATGTGTTTTTTGGAAGTTGAGCTTCTTCCCTTGATTTGGTATTTTAAAACACTCCCTAGTTATTTGGGAACTTGAGATGATAACCAAAGTCTCTCTATAACCTCGAAAAAAATTTTTTCTTTATTGCTCGATGGAATAAATACAAGATAGAATGCCTGTAATTTCAAACTCCCTTATTGTCCACATATCAGTTGCATTGACCAGTAGTAACAAAACAATTTTTTATTTTTTATTTGGTTCCTCAACTTTCAGCATGTGGTTTTGGATATAATGGAAAATGACATTTTAAAATCTTATGTAAATGAGAATGATTATCATTTGTGACCTATATGAGTTAAAAGTCTCATTCATTGGTGTTTTTATTACTCTTTTCCGTGTTTTCTGGTATGAATGAATGTTTTTCACAGAAACTGACTCAGAGGGCATTCTTCCAGCCTCCTTTCTTGTAATTCTGTTAATAAGTAGCATAAACTCACCTTCCACTCACAGAAATGCAGATGTTTCTGTCCACGTCTTCTCCTTTTTCATGTTGCCGTTACAAAAAATATCACTGATATCATATAAACTGGGTGATTCTCCACTTCAAGGCTTAACTATTCCTTACCTGTGATAAAAACCAACACATAAGACCCTCAGACCAACTGACTTGACACTGGTGTCACAGGTACTGATGCTTTTTATTCATAGTCAAGCAATTGGTAATCTGTCAGTCCTTTATTTTGAAACTTCCAGGTATTTTTACTTTTCGCGAATGCCTGATTTCCACAGTGCGTAAAAAAAATAGAGTTGCCTCATACATTTAGAACGGGGCCGCGACGCAACACTTCTGGGACTTGTCTGTTTTGCGCCCGGTGAAAACAGTCCCATATTGTAATACCCCTAATATATATATATATATATATATATATATATATATATATATATATATATATATATATATATATTAGGGGTATTACAATCTTGATTCTGTATCAAAATCAATCTAAATTACAGTATGACCTTGCACATCCAAAGTCCAAAAGAGGATCACGATCACTCCCTCCTATGTCCTGTGCGTGTCTTCGGGACTCTGTAGCAACAGTTTGCAGACAACTATCATCATTAGGAACCACACATTGCATTTTCCCTAACAAGTAAGTCTCACTATTTCTCATACAACTAACTACTACAGCTGGTAACATTTTAACTGCCTGTATTACATCCCCCGTGATCAGAGCATACGTCTACAGAGTACATTAGCTTATGCTAGCAAGTAGCAATTGGCTAAGCTACAACTCAACCACGGCTAGGATACATGAAGCAGAGGGACCAGAGCTAAAGGCACTCCTACTCTCAAATCACAAGTGAAGTCCACATTCGCATTTTAAACAAGAGGGCCGGTGTTAGCTACATTTTGGTCGTTCCATTGAGCTGTCTGGAGCTTTCTGTCAGTTGTTCTGCAGTAACTATAAAGAGTCACTAGATGGCAGCCGGGGCTGCACGGTGGCGCAGTGGTTAGTATTGTTGCCTTGCAGCAAGAAGGTTGTTTTTCTGCATGGAGTTTGCATGTTCCCCCCGTGCATGCGTGGGTTCCCTCCGGGTACTCGGGCTTCCTCCCACAGTCCCAAAAAATGACTGTCAGGTTAATTGATCACTGTAAATTGTCCTTAGGTGTGAGTGTGTGCGTGCATGGTTGTTTGTCCTGTCTGTCTCTATGTGGCCCTGCGATGTACTGGGTGTACCCCGCCTTTCGCCCGTTGACAACTGGAGATAGGCACCAGCACCCCCGCGACCCATTAAGGATTAAGCGGTTAAGAAAATTCTTTCATTACTAATCATTTCTGTTATTGGGGCCTGCCCAATGCAACGCAAGCACAGCAGTGCAATTGCATGGGTAGGCGCTGTTGTTGAATTAAATAATTATCATAAGTAATTCAATGCATGTTCAAGCAGAGACAAAATGGAGCCAATTTCCAGTTTAACATTTATTTTGAACAGATTAACAAATTGCAGTTTACAGAGAAAGTTGCCCTAGTTTCTCTGTGGTCCAGACTTAAAGAAATCTGAACATTGAATGATCTTCATATTTAACTTTTATAGACATCGGAGTTTTCCCAAAATGTAGGCGTCTTCTTCTCCCTCGAAATCTGAACCAATCATATTATTCTAAACATTGTCTTATTCTTGATTTGCTGTCAGAGAATTAGGCATTCCTGAGCCTCAGAGAAAGACACTCCCAAATGTCAAATAGTAATTACCAGTCCTCTTTTGCTTTTTATTACCAAGGTCTTCCTGAGTTAGGCTGTATCACTCAGTACTTTTATGGCCGTGTCTTCCCTGGTCTGTTTCTTATCTATAGACATCCTGTTTTTGCAGCATGCAGTAATAAAACACTTTGTCTCAGAGGTCCACAAAAGTCAAACGTACTCCCAACATTACCCAAGGCTCTGATGTTCCTCAAAAGGTGCCCAATTAAAATGCTGGTAAAAACAGACTTTTACCTCTGAAGGTTTACTAAAGATATTTAACACATATGATCAAATTTTGCATACTACAGCGCCTATTACTATTGACTTTTGAAATTTTTTGGAAATTAATGCGGGTAATACTGTAGAATGCACCCCCAACATATATATATATATATATATATATATATATATATATATATATATATATATATATGTCAAATTGTCCAGCTCGATCACGACATCCGGGCAATTACTTTTATTGGTGATTGGAGTTACCATAGCAACATAATTAGCAAAAACCACACCTCAAAACGAAAAAGATTGCTAGATCTAACTTAGGAACAAAACCTCTTATTGGGGTTGGCAGAGATTACACACAATATGGCAGGCCCCTTTAAAATTTCCTGAAATTTTCTAGTTTAAACAATACTGTTACACTGTTACTGTAAAAAAAAAAATTTCAATTTGACCATTAATGCCTAATGTGATACATTACACAAGAAGAATAAAAATGCATCTATTTTATCTTTTAAAATAAGACTTATTGTACAAAATTGAATGAATAAAAACAATAATCATTTACTAGTCTAACAATGATATATGGCTCCGTACTGTAAAAGTAAAAAAAAAACAAAAAAAACATTGAGAATCGATTTGAATTGTGACCCTAAAATAAAAAAAATCTAATGAATCAAAGGATTTGTTAGTCCCATCCAACTATCGCCCAATAATCTGTCTCTCCACTACATGGAAGCTTATGTCAGGCGTCATCGCGGGTAACATAGTCAGGCACATGGATGAGTACACAAGTAAAGCATAGAAAGGCATTGGTAGAGATACCAGAGGTGCTAAACACCCGCTCCTGGTTGACAGAACAGTTGCCCAACACTGCAAATCCCGAAAGACCAACCTAAGAATAAGAATGATTCAGTCTCCATCTGCGTTTTAACGTATTTATTATTATGGTACCCTGCCTCCGTGCAAGCTTCCAGAATTTATATGATAACAGCTACTCTACAGAAATAACAATAATAAAAGGAGTCCTTCAGTTAAACCAGAGTAGATGAAATGTTCATAAGTCTCATGTAACTCCAGTCTCTTCACTATGTGACAGTCTTCCATCCTGTCATAATTTCAAATTCCATGAAAGAATCTTGTTTTTTTTTTCTAAGCGTTTAGTTTTCATAACTAAGTAAAACTTTACTTATATAGCACCTTTCATGGCAAAAGTCACAAAGTGATTTACAGTAAAACAAAACACAGAAAGCAGAAAAGCAAAATGAACCTAATCAACGGCAATTTTAAAAAGATGTGTTTTCAACTGCTTCTTAAAAGCGATCACAGAGTGCAGAGATCTTAGGCTAAGAGGAAGGGACTTCCATAAGGCGGGGGGCACTGCTGCAAAGGCTTCTTTCACCTCTATCCCGGGTAGAAATCTGTCAGGAGCACAAACCAGGACTTCGGTTTTTGCCTCATTTAGTTGAAGAAAGTTGTCATTCAGCCAACTCTTGACGGAATACTGATACAGAATCTGTATCTTAAAAACATATTGGGGTTTAAAATAAACATATAGCTGAAAATCATCAGTGTAGCAATGATAACAAATATCCTTAAAAGAGCCTAAAATATGGTACAGATGGAGCAGATATAAAATAAACAATAAGGGCCCCAAAAAAGATCCTGGTGGCACACCAAAAGTAGGTGAGTAGGAAACGGAGGACTTAAATTTAGTGACGGCAACAGAAAAAAAATCTTCCGGATAAATAAGAGGAGAACCAATTCAGGGCAAAACCTGATATGCCAACCCAGTGTTTCAACCTGTCGAGCAGAACACGGTGATAGACAGTGTCAAAAGCTGTGGTCAGGTCCAGCAACAAAAGCACTGAGCAATGTCCTGCATCATTCTGCAACATGATGTCGTTAGTGACTCTAAGGGCGCTTTCACATGGTACGGGAGTCCGTACTCGGGTACGGTATTTGGTCAAAATCCACTTATTTCGTACCATGTGAACACAGACTGTACCGTGCCAGAATACGGCCAGAGAGACCTGCCTTGGAGGTGGTATCCGAGTCCAGGTACGAGCGGCCACGTATCATGTGAACACAACCCGTACTCTGGCCGTACTCAAGACAATAGACGCGCTCCATGCGGAAATGACGACACCGCCGGCCGAAATTACATAATCACCTCGCGACACATACAAATACCAACGCGATTCAAGCATCCCACAGCAACACAGCAGGTTACAAAACGGCGGGTTTACTACAACACTCACCCTGTAGATGGCTTCAGGTAGCAGCTGACCAGTAGACCAGTTTGTTTACATTCTAGGCTGTCGCTCGTTTTATGACGTCGGTACTTCTCACTCCCTTGTTTGTTGGAGAACTAAGACTTATTTGTATACCGCCACCTGCTGTTTATTTGTAGTAAAAGACTGAATCCCAATACGGGCAGAGATCCGTGCCATGTGAACAGAAAAAATTAGCAATTTCTCTGGCCGTTTTCTGGTACGGCCACACATGTGAAAACGGCCTAAGAAGAGCTATCTCAGTGGAATGAACCTTGCGACAAACAGCCTGGAATTGATCTGGGATGTTGTGTCTATCTAAGATAGCCCGAAGTTGCTTAGCAACAACTTTTTCCAAAATCTTAGAAATGAAAAGTTATTTAGAGATGGGTCTATAGTTGCTGAAAAAGGAAAGATCAAGCCCCGGTTTTTTTGTAAGTGGATGAAAAACAGCATTCTTGAAGTAGTTGGGAACATGTCCAGACAGCAGGGATGAGTTAATAATTGGAAGCACACAGGGACCAATAGACTGGAAGACATCTTTGAACAGAGATGTAGGTAATACATTGAGAGAGCAGGAAGATGCCTTTATTGAGCCAACTAATCTGGCCAGCTCGGATAGAGGAACAGCTGCAAAATGTTCCGGTATCACCGGCCGAGGTGGACTGGAAACAAAGGCCCAGCTAAGGGATGGAAACAACTTCTCACTGAACTAATTTTTTTTCAATTAAAAATGCAAGGAATTTATCACAATCATAATTCGAGAAAATAGGAACAGCAGAAGGGATTGGAGTAACAATATCACGAATGGTGTTAAATTGCACCTTTAAATTACCTATGCTTTTTAATATAAGATTTGAGAAGTATGCAGCCCTTGCATCTCCCACGGTGTTGTTAAAAGAAGCTAAAAAAATTCTAATTAGGAGCTGTATTCCTAATTTACAATCTCAATTGATCTCTCTTCAAATACTTTCCCATTTTGAAAATGTGGAAATGTGTTTTGCAAATATTTACACCTTAAACTACTGTATCCAGAACAGCTTTAAAGCATAAATAATGTTTGCTGGTGCTTGAGTTCTGCTCCTTGCCCTTTTCTGTGCTCATGGGGATACTTAGAATAGACCTTGGTAAGAAATATTCATGAAAAAGGACAGGTTTGTGGATGGGATACACAGAATTTCAAAGTACACAAGTAAATATATTACACACTATATCTACATTTACTAAACCGACGCAAATTTGCGTAAAATCCAGGACCCTGCCTCTCTGCTGGCTCCATTGTTCCCCTCCTTTTGGTTTACAAATGAGCCATTAACTGTGAAGGCAAACATGATGATCAGATGATTTCAGCCTGGTAAAAAAAAATAAAAAAGTAAAACAAAACAAAAAACACATCTATTTATAACATTCATTGCCACAATAAAACTCAGAAACTCAGTTCAACATTTCAACTCAGTGTAACCAACTTTCCCCCACCTGGCATGCAAATGCAAATGTGCTAGCCCTTACAGGTAATGACTTATTTGCAAAACAAGGTAGGAGTTCAGGAGGGGGTGGTCTTGCTACTGGAGTACATTTTTCAGTAATTCTAGAAATACATGTAATTTCTGTCATTGTTCCTTTCACTAATGACTACACAGCCCCTACAATTTATGTGGTTATTTCTTGGTTTGTTGTGTTTAGGGACACATCTGCAAACTCCCAAAGAGAGTATAATATGAAACCAGAATAAGAACTGAAAGTTTTGTTTGTAAGTGTCCTTGTAGTTAAAGTTGAGCATACGGTAAATGGCCCTAACAGGAATGTGGCAGTACAAGTTGTCAATAGATCATTGACTGGATGACTCACTGGTTATTTGTAAATGTGATAATGACTACAACTGATAATTAATACCATTACATCAAGGAAAGAAGAAAAACCTACAATCTTGAAAAACAAACTCTCCAGGTCACAAAACTAAGTTAAAACAACACTTATAGAAAGATGAATGACACTTTATAAAATTATTAGTCCCTTTAGACAGTGATTTACCTCTTCAAGTTGCAGATGAAGAAGTCTGAGTGTGGTGGTCCTATTTCTAGCCGCTAAACCAGTTTTTAGTTAAATTGGCTCATAGTTTACAATAAGTATACTTTGCCATCTGTTTTGTTATATGACAGACCACCACAGAAGAGTACAGAATTGATTAATGGAAGAAAAATAAAAAACTGTTTAGAAATTTGTTGTTGTTTGGTTTGTTTGTTTTGACATATACTTACATACATATACTGCATGTGTAAAGATGATGCCGTGCATATTTGTTCTTCCTTTTTAATGGGGGGGGGGGGGTCAACAATAACGTAGCAGAGAAGGTCAAACCGTTGCTATAAAACTCGAGCTGTCGACATCTTGTGGAGAACTGTTCAATTCTTCATCTCAACATAAGAACTTTTAAGGCAAAAAATGAAAAGCCATAGAGACATCGATATCCACCCAAACTAACAGGGTGTTGCGTATTTAAGAGAAATTGCAGCTATTTGGCTATTAATAGTTAAAGGACTGCTTATGGCAGTCAATGAGATAAATCATTTATGAAAAATTAATAATATATGGGGCACCACCTGGTTTACCAGGAAATATTTTGATAGCCAAATATCTATATATCAGTCTGTAATACTCTAACTCCTGCCCAGCTGGGGCTGAGGTTAAAATTATGAAGGAATTAATTCTTGCCGCATGTCGGAGGATTAAACCTCGCAATATGTGTATGTTGAATAAGAAGGACAACAGTGACTTTCCAAAATACAAGGTTTATTTACAGAAAAAAATATGTTTAATCACTCAAACTAGTAACCAACACACTACTGATCAACTAAAGGAATAACTAAAAATAAAACAACACAAATGCATAAAAAGGCAATAAAAATAGATAGCATGAATTCTGATTTATGCATTGGTGAAATCTGGATGCTTTAAGAACCTAGGGCTTGATTTGCAAATGCTGGAATGAAAGCTGAATTAGTTTACTAATTGTGATTAGTTTTCACTAATTAGCACCATTGATTTATGTGTAAACCAATAAAACAATGTAAGGAAAATTAAAAAAATATTCTTTGGATTAAGAAATGTTTGTTTCAATTTATATGGGTGAAAGTAACCTTTGCTGGATTACTTTATTTATGGATTGATCACCGCAGTAAACAATCCAATCCCAGTATTTTGATAAAATAATGCGAGTTCAAGCACGGCTAAGAAGATTATATTCTGTTCTTCACCTTCTCTGAACCAATCTCTATTTGACCTTCTCTGAACCAATCTCTATTTGAACATCTTTGATGGTTTATGAATTGGATGCAGAACAGGCCTGGTTTACCCAAACAGATACAGATGAAACGTATAGTTATCATAATTAATTTGCCTCTGTCCAAACAGACCTTATGAGTATTTAAAGCCCTCTGAGTTGCTGCGCATTGTTCGGGGTGGGGTCTCCAGAGGGCATTAGCCAACAGGCTAACAAAGGATTGCTAATATGTTAGCCTAGCTCCGGTTTCCTCCTTGCTGGCGGTGTGTAGCGATGGGCCCCCGGCATTCACCTCTTATCAGCTCTGTGGCGGCTGCTGAACACGGATTGTGGCTGGTTCAGCTCTCGGCACATGTGGCTCTCAGCTCCCATTCCTTAGCGGTCAATAGTCTGAAACTCAGATGGGGTTTTGTCAGCTTTTGAGGATCACACAGTGTTTCGTTTATCAATTTTTAGGATTCACCTGGTAGTCTTTGAGTTCCTTGAAATGAGTTTCTCCCAGAAACTCAGGCCTTCCCGTTGCCAGCGAGGGGAGGTGGTTGCTGTGGCTCTCCCCATAGCAGGCCCGACCGAAGGCAGTGTGAGAAGAAAGAGCGGCTGACGGAGCAGGCCTATTTATGCCTTTTGCTTGACCTTCCTTCCAGTGGAAGAGAGCAGGTTAGCGCCACCTGATGGCTGTGTGTGACCGAACAAGGCCAAACAATGACAGCTTCATGAAGATCCACAACTCAGGCAGAAGAGTGATTCACAGCTTTGTAACAGACCTCTTCCAAACACTTATAAATATATATTTGAAAAATACAAATATTTTTGATTTTTACAATGAGAAAAGTTATTCACATTTGGGAAAATGTTAGGGCAGCTGCCTTTTACAGTATCTTTCCACCAGTGGATGAGTGGAAATTTTTCATTTCACTTCCTTCTTTTGATTAATCATGTGTGCTGACATCTGGTTTGACAACCTGGATTGTTGAACTGACAATAAATCAATGGGGTATGGTAAGAAATTTTAGACACAAAAACAAAATTGCCTCCTTCTTATCTACAGAACACAGAAAGTTTTGGCAGATGTAAGACATTTCTGGACAACACAGGTTTCTTTCTTAAATTCTGAGCATAAAACAACCCAAAGTTTATTTTGTAAGTTTGAACTCTGCCAAAGTATTTCATATTATTTCTACTACGACTGTAAAAATATCAGAAGTGCAGAACCTTTAAGAGGGTGTTGACCTAAATTTAGAGGCCAGGCAAGGAGACAAGCATTTTATTTTGCTGTTGTGATAGATACAAAAAACTCTGACTTCAAACTTGATATGACAGATAGGACCATAATGTTATGAGAGAATTAGAGAGCAACGTTACAACAAAAGCAATTAACTCAGGATGGGACCAAGTTATGAGCTGCTAAATGGTGCATAGGTAAACTAGCAGATTGATGCAGCAGAGAGAATAGGGACTGGGACTCATAGACAAGAGAAAGACGAGGAAACAATACAAAAAGATAAAATTGTTTTGAAAAAGTTTTGGAGTCAAATAATTTCTGTGTTCATGGGAATAGATACTCCTTTGTCTGACTGTTCAAGTCAACCACAATCCTTTAGTTAAATAACTTAGTTTATGATAAATACTTTAAATTGAATTCCCAAAACCCAAGAGATATGTCACTATCCTATACAAACTAAAAATATCTATATTAGTTCGTAAAAGTCTGAGAGATGCCCACATCAGGGAAAATAAGTATGTTAACTATATTTAGTTACTTAAAAAACAAAAAACAAAAAAAAATGCTTTATCTCTCTTGCCAGATTAAGATAAAATGCTTCATGGATTATACATGACCTTCATTCTTTACCTTTGCCAGCTAGAATAACTCGTTAACTTGTCATTTATCACATGTCATTAGGAGGTCGATGCTGGTTTTTAAGCTTCCAGCTGAGTGTGGCATTCAGAGTGGAGCTGAAAAACTACATGTATCTTTAAGAAATGTATTTACATGAAGCGCACAGTAAAAATGTAACCTTTGTATTCTCATCTTGAATTAAAACGTTTTGCCAAATATTGTTCCACTTTTATTGGAATACACCACACAAAACAAGACACATTTTTTTTTTACAACCGTGGTAGATTACATTTTTTTTCTTACTGTAATGTTGCTTATGACTTGAAATAATATTAAAAATTTTTAGTGGCCAGTCCCCACAAATCCAGCAGTCATTTATTGACCAAAAGCAAAACCAAAATGAAAATGTATGTATGGAAAATACAAGGTCTATGCTTCCCACCATAACAAAACGTAGCTAAAGCTAAATAGTGGTAATCAGATTGATTTCTAATAAATCAACAGAAAGTTTGACCACCTTCATAAAGGCAGGTTTTTTGGCCGTTTGGTGCTCTGAAACATAAAACATTTAACACACTGTCAAGACGCAAGGACATTTATTCAGCCTTTTTTTTCACACTTCAATGCTTTGAGTTATCAAATTAATTGTATTATCAAAGGTAGCCTGACTAAATACAAAACAACACAAAAATTGTTGGGGCTGCTATGAATCAGTTTAAGGGATGTGGATGGCTTTCCATATTTGATTAAACCTGAAGGTAGATTTTTCAACATCATTTAAGCTTAAATACACTTATTCAGTGGGACAAAAAAGAAAAAAATGATGGTTGTGGAAGGTTTTGACCACACCTTAGAAAAGGTGTAGTGAACCTCCATAAATTCAATTGAGATGGTGTAACCTGGCTTTAAATTGAGTTTTCATGCTCAAAACCTGTCCAATGTGGCTAAAATAAAACACTTTTGCAATGAAAAGTTCCCCCACAATGATGCAAAAGACTTATTGGCAGTTATTGCTTTTAGGAAGTTGTTGTCTCCTAAGGTGACACAACCAATAAGAAAGATTATAGTGCAGTTACTTTTCACTCTAGGCCAGGTTGGTATGGTTATTTATTTTCATCTAATAAATATAAAAGCTTCATTTACATATGAATTGTTAGATTTACCTTGGGTTTCTTTGTATGACGTTTAGCTTTGTTTAAAGATCAGAAGCATTTAAATGTCAAAGAAGGTGAACGCTTTTTGACAAACACTGTATGGAACCATAGCCAATCAACACGATGTCCATGATTTTAAAATGAGAAAATGTATTCATAGTGACTGGTTTAACACGTTTGTCTTTTTTTGCCATTTCAGATTGTCAGTCAAAGGAGCCTGGTCAGAGTCTAAGACAAGTTAAACAGGCTTAACAAGACCATCATCTGACCTGCGCTACATGGAAATATTAGAAGACACTGATTTCAGGAATTTTGGTAACAAATGTTTTCTTTAGTGGTCAGTAAAAAATAATTTTAAAGGAAACGTATGTAGAATTGTGGCAAAAAGCTGTACTGCAATCACGTTCAAAATACAGTAGAACTGTGTATCCCTTCCTGACTCGAGGTTGCCAGCTGCTCCGTGATCCAGCAGGAACGGCTGACCCTAACTAAATAACATTAACAATGGTCATACAGGTTAACTTGCAGCATGTGTAGTCCACAATGTACGAGAAGAACGAATGAGGAATTATTTGTACCGAGGTACAGTATAGGCTATTCAATGCGTCTCCATTACGTTTCACATTGCCAGAATCGACGTGCTGTTGTTTTCCTCGACAGTTCAGCATAATGACAAAGAAATGGGCCCTGATGCTAATGTTAGCAATGACAACTTGTTTTTATCTCCCAAACAATTCCTTACCTTTTCAATTTGATGACCAATCTCCTCCATATGCGCTAACGTAACGTTACTTTCCACGAACATGCATAACTTTGTTCGACTGTCGTGAATATTTGAAATGTCAATTTATATTAAGTACAAGTAAGTTAGCCAAATATACGTGAATCTTACTTGTCCAGGAGAAAATTGGCGACGTTGACGTCTGTATTCAAATTCTTCTCCATTTTCAGCCGTCTCCATCTTTCAAAGGCATCTCCTATACAAATCCTTGTTTTATTTCGGACTTTGTCAAGACGTATTTCGGATTGATAAAGAGGTCTTTTAGGTTTCATAAAGTTATACATGTTTTGTCCGTAACGTTCGGAGCTTCAGCTGTGGTAAACAGAGCAGAGATGGCAACCCGGATGAGGAAACTCTACTTTGTGATTTGTAGATAGCTTGAGGGTGGAGCCTCAGACCAAAACAGAACATGACAACAATAACATCACTTGAGGGCTGCAACTTTCACTTTTACATAACAATATCCTGGCCGGACCACTGTTGACAGTGATTTAAGTATTTCAAAAGAACATGATTTCTTAATGTCTAGTGACATATCGGGGCCATTTTATGATGAATTAAAATACATTTCTTACATACGTTGGACCTATGTATATATATATATATATATATATATATATATATACACTACCGTTCAAAAGTTTGGGGTCACATTGAAATGTCCTTATTTTTGAAGGAAAAGCACTGTACTTTTCAATGAAGATAACTTTAAACTAGTCTTAACTTTAAAGAAACACACGCTATACATTGCTAATGTGGTAAATGACTATTCTAGCTGCAAATGTCTGGTTTTTGGTGCAATATCTACATAGGTGTATAGAGGCCCATTTCCAGCAACTATCACTCCAGTGTTCTAATGGTACAATGTGTTTGCTCATTGGCTCAGAAGGCTAATTGATGATTAGAAAACCCTTGTGCAATCATGTTCACACATCTGAAAACAGTTTAGCTCGGTACAGAAGCTACAAAACTGACCTTCCTTTGAGCAGATTGAGTTTCTGGAGCATCACATTTGTGGGGTCAATTAAACGCTCAAAATGGCCAGAAAAAGAGAACTTTCATCTGAAACTCGACAGTCTATTCTTGTTCTTAGAAATGAAGGCTATTCCATGCGAGAAATTGCTAAGAAATTGAAGATTTCCTACAACGGTGTGTACTACTCCCTTCAGAGGACAGCACAAACAGGCTCTAACCAGAGTAGAAAAAGAAGTGGGAGGCCGCGTTGCACAACTGAGCAAGAAGATAAGTACATTAGAGTCTCTAGTTTGAGAAACAGACGCCTCACAGGTCCCCAACTGGCATCTTCATTAAATAGTACCCGCAAAACACCAGTGTCAACATCTACAGTGAAGAGGCGGCTGCGGGATTCTGGGCTTCAGGGCAGAGTGGCAAAGAAAAAGCCATATCTGAGACTGGCCAATAAAAGAAAAAGATTAAGATGGGCAAAAGAACACAGACATTGGACAGAGGAAGACTGGAAAAAAGTGCTGTGGACGGATGAATCCAAGTTTGAGGTGTTTGGATCACAAAGAAGAACGTTTGTGAGACGCAGAACAACTGAAAAGATGCTGGAAGAATGCCTGACGCCATCTGTTAAGCATGGTGGAGGTAATGTGATGGTCTGGGGTTGCTTTGGTGCTGGTAAGGTGGGAGATTTGTACAGGGTAAAAGGGATTCTGAATAAGGAAGGCTATCACTCCATTTTGCAACGCCATGCCATACCCAGTGGACAGCGCTTGATTGGAGCCAATTTCATCCTACAACAGGACAATGACCCAAAACACACCTCGAAATTGTGCAAGAACTATTTAGAGAAGAAGCAGGCAGCTGGTATTCTATCGGTAATGAAGTGGCCAGCGCAGTCACCAGATTTGAACCCCGTTGAGCTGTTGTGGGAGCAGCTTGACCGTATGGTACGCAAGAAGTGCCCATCCAACCAATCCAAATTGTGGGAGCTGCTTCTAGAAGCGTGGGGTGCAATTTCTCCAGATTACCTCAACAAATTAACAGCTAGAATACCAAAGGTCTGCAATGCTGTAATTGCTGCAAATGGAGGATTCTTTGATGAAAGCAAAGTTTGATGTAAAAACAATCTTATTTCAAATAAAAATCATTATTTCTAACCTTGTCAATGTCTTGACTCTATTTTTTATTCATTTCACAACATAAGGTGGTGAATAAGTGTGACTTTTCATGGAAAACACAAAATTGTTTGGGTGACCCCAAACTTTTGAACGGTAGTGTATATATATATATATATAAGCATTTAAGCTTTCCACATAAAAAAAACACCCTAAAATTGAGATGAAAGACCAAGGAGACAAAATTAGATTCCCTTCAATTATATATGCACTGTAGATAATGTCAAAGTGTTTTTAGTATAATCTTTGCTATGTATGCATCAACTGGTGTGTTGGCTGCCAAGGAAAATATTAAAGATCCTACGTGTATTTAGGGTGAAATCACAATCGGTCTTTGTCAGATGATGTCAGTCTGTCAAAGTCTCTGCGGTACTTGGTGTGCGTTGGCTCCATTAACTTGTCAAGCATTTCCTGCGTTTCAAGCGGTAGGGCAGCAAAACCTAGCAACGCACAAGTTCAGCTACCTGAACTTTTGACGTTCTTACAATCTTGACACAGTGCGCCCACCGATCAGAGCATCTCACTGTAGTGATGTGGCTCGATGTCATCATTGTCTAGTCAATCACGATCCGCTAGTGTTTAAACCATTCGCCAGGTGTGAGCGCCTTTGCAATTATATCAACTTCAACCAAAGTATAGTTTATAAATGGTTAGAAAAAAAAGAAAAAAGCACATGGACAGTACAGTAGTGGCCAAAAGTTTTGAGAACTACATAAATATTGGAAAATTGAAAAGTCGCTGTTTAAGTTTTTTATAATAGCAGTTTGCATATACTCCAGAATGTTATGAACAGTGATCAGATGAATTGCATGGTCCTCCTTTGTAATGAAAATTCCACTGCATTTCATTGCTGTCATCAAAAGACCTGCTTACATCTTTTCAGTAATCGTCTTGTTAACTCAGGTGAGAATGTTGACGAGCACAAGGCTGGAGATCATTATGTCAGGCTGATTGGGTTAGAATGGCAGAATTGACATGTTAAAAGGAGGGTGATGCTTGAAATCATTGTTCTTTGATTGTTAACCATGGTGACCTGCAAAGAAACATGAGCAGCCATCATTGCGTTGCATAAAAATGGCTTCACATGCAAGGATATTGTTGCTGCTAAGATTGCACCTAAATCAACAATTTATAGGATTATCAAGAACTTCAAGAAAAGAGGTTCAATTCTTTTTAAGAAGGCTTCAGGGCATCCAAGAAAGTCCAGCAAGCGCCAGGATCGTCTCCTAAAGAGGATTCAGCTGTTGGATCGGAGTACTACCAGTGCAGAGCTTGCTCAGGAAGCAGGGAGATGTGAGTTCATCTGCATGCACAGTGAGGCGAAGACTTTTGGAAGATGGCCTGGTGTCAAGAAAAGCAGCAAAGAAGCCACTTCTCTCTCTCAAAAAAAAAAAAAAAAACTATCGGGGACAGATTGACCGTCTGCAGAAAGTAAAGTGAATGGACTGCTGAGGACTGGGGCAAAGTCATATTCTCCGATGAAGCACTTTCCCAGATCGGCCAAACATGAGCCACTGACATTTCACCATTAACTTAGCGAAAAAAATCTTTACTTAGAGCAACTAACTTACCTGCCTATTGTTAACATGTATCCTTGACAATGGCCAGTCAATACAAAGTATTTTAATTGATCATTAATCAGTACTTCAATAGCCAGTAAAAATCCAATGTCACCGTTTATTCCTAGTGTTGCCCTGCTGGTGCATAAACAACGGCAGCTTTTGAATGACCAAAGAAACTTTACATGATGTTCTTATTCTTCTCAGCCAGTTCCATGAAATCATATTAAAATCAAAGTAATTCACAGGATAAAGCAAAGAGGCTGCTTTATTAAATCTCAAACTGAACGCAGGAAAAATTGCTCAATTTGTAACACAACAGAACCAAAAGAAGAGAATACTAACTTCAGAAAAACCTAATTAGTCAAAAACAAGAAAATGAAAATTGATAATGACAAGGTTTATGTAGAAGTGAAGGTACTTTCAAGAAGTTTTTTAAAGAAGTAACACTTTTCTGCACAGGGAGATTCGGGTGGACCGCTGGTGGTACAACACCAGAACAGTTCTGTTTGGGTCCAGACTGGAATTGTGAGTGCTGGTATTGACTGTGCTCTCCCAAAGAAACCTGGAATCTACGCTCGAGTGTCCCTTTACCAAAGATGGATCAGTGACACGGTCACTGGCATGCAACCATGCTTTGTTAAGTTCACCTCGTCTGGCATCGACAGTGACCTATACTTCAACTGCACTTCAACTACCGCTACCCCTGCCACCACTGACGATAGTATTTTTTGCCAGTGGTGAAACCCAGAGCCACTTTACTCACTTCATGGCTCTCGCTGTTCTTGCTCTGCTCCTTCATGTATTTGTTGGTCTTGCTTGAAAGTAAATGTTTCAATGAGACCTATGTAATGCACATAATATATGAAGAGTTCTATTTTATGACTTGCATGGTTTGCTTTTGTAGTACTTCACTGCAGTCCAAACACATAATAATACACGCTTTACCTTCTTGATTAAAAATAGTGCATAGTTAAAGAATACAAATATTGTAATTATCTTCTAAAGAGTCAAATAAACTAATTTTGAAAAACTATGTTGTCTTTAATATGTGGTGAAGTATCATGGGGGCTAATTTCAATTATCCTGAAGTTTATATGTATTATGAATCAAAGAGTATTAATGATTAAATATATAATAATCTGTGGAATTAGCTGATTCATTAAATCTAATCAATTTAATTTGTTTAAATGATCCTTAATAAGTTACCTTTGGTTTTTATACATTTGGAATCAAAAGAAAAAATATTGATTGATTCATTTTAATGTATGATTATTACTTATATAAAGAAAAGCAATTATAAGTGAAATCTTAAACCTAAGATTGTATACTACAAGGTGCCCAACAAAGAGTAAAAAGAGAGAGAAAACCAAAACATGTGTCATGACTGTCACTTCATTCACTCCCTCTCCTCATCATCATCATATTCATCCTCACTTGTTTCCCCAATCATCCACACCTGATCCTCCTTACCTCAGGTCTTTATAACCTGTCACCTCCCTTCAGTCAGTGCCGGATCATTTCAGGAACCCACAACAGATGCCCACTGTGACGGCCAGTCTGCTTCAGTCGATGCCTCAGCCAGCCAGCCAGCCAGCCAGCCTGTCTTTGGCTGTGAGCCGGCTCCAGAGCCATAACCCATTCCAGTGACAGAGCCGCCTGTTCTCGTTGCTGCAGTGTTCCTGGCCTGCACAGCAGCAGCTCTTCAGCCTTTGGCAGTTCACCAGAGGGCACAAGCACCACATCTCTGGGCCCCCATGCCGGCACCTCGCCTGGATCTTGGGATCCCCATATTAAAGCTCCCGGAGTAGGTCAGGGATGACCCTCCTCTGTCATCAGAGCTCCCAGAGGAGGTCGAATAAGGCCTACTTCTGCTGTCAGCACAATTGCTGCCAGGATCTGTGGTGGTTGCTGTCTTCATGGGCATCAGAGCAGCGGGGGATGGGGGTCCTGTCATGACTCTCGCTTCATTCACTCCCGCTCCTCATCATAATCATCCTCACTTGTGTCCCCAATCATCCACACCAGATCCTCCTTACCTCAGGTCTTTATAAACCGTCACCTCCGTTCAATCAGCGCCGGATCATTAAAGGAACCCACTACAGATGCCCACTGTGTTTCCCTGTCGTCTTCCTTCTCCTGTCCTGTGCCTCTGTTCCTGCCGTTAGCATCACACACTCATTCCCTGTTACTTCAAAAGTGCAGGTAAGTATTAAAACATTTCTTTATAGTAAATATTCAGTGTTTCAGATTTGTATTTCCTGTCTAAATATGGCCAACAAAAACACTGTAAAACAAACAATTTAAATGGGAAACTTTATAATCTTTTACGCTTGTGACCATATAATTTCACACAAATTATACATTAGATATGGATGAATGCATTTGTCACTTATTAAAAATAAATAATTCGAGGTATAACAACATAATTACTTAAATCCTTGGCAGATTTAGATTTCAAAAAAAGTTTGTTTATTTTAGGACATCTCAAGCTGCAAATAACAAAAAAAAAGTACAGTAAAAGAAGGAAGACACATATCTATTTTAGTTTACATTTTAATTTACAAAAACCTTTCTTTCTAACTTCAACTCGAATGGGATGGCCTACAGGAAGGCTGCATTGTTTTCGCGAGGTAGGCGTAGCTATGAGAAGCTAACAGTCAGCAACTCAACAACATGGCAAACACGTTCTGTATTTGTGGAGATAACACATCAATGCTAAAACAATTTACCCATGGAAGAGGAGCCTAAGAACAAATGGTTGAAATATGTTTTTGGTGCACCATGGGGGAAATGCTAGGCTCGGTTAGTGATTTGTTCAGTCACTTTGGGCAGTTACGTTATAGTTATAGACCTAACAGTTCTGGCTTTGCCTCAAAGCTGTATTTAAAACCAGAATCTGTACCAAAAGGTGGAACACCAGCTCCAGGCTACTGTAAGTAAAAAATAAATTGTTCACCAAATGTTTCCCTTTTTAAGTATTGTGTCAAAACTGCATAATAATGAAATATGCTATCTCGACCTACATGCTAATATCTGTGACCACATTCACAAAAAGAACTAGCTTGTTTAACTATCCTCCAAGCTAACCTAAGCTTCAAAACACAAAGTGTAATATGAGCAGCTAAATCTTCGAACCAAATGAGCTCGGCGTGAGTGGGCGGCGAGGGCGCTTGATGCAAACTGAGTTCAGATGAGACGACCCTCTGAATTTATGCATATTACTAAGCGGAGCAAAAGAAACACATGTTTAGCTCAGTCGCGAAGAGGGATGAGTGCAGTGTCGAATCCCTGTCCGACTGTCAGCCGTGTGGCAAACAGAAGCTTGCTCGGTGTAGCTCTGGAGGCTGAATAAAATTGATACAGGCTCTGTGTGAGCCCGGTAACAGCCCCGTTGCAGTCCAGTCTTGTTTGGGAATCAGCCTAAACTGAGTGGTAAACTCCATCTAAGGCTTAATACTGGCTTGATTTTTGTTTCACATTACACTTTTCTGATTTTAGTAAAGAGAGATAGTGAGAGTTTGTTGCAAGCTCCCAAATTGTGCCGTCTCTCCCTTCCCACTCCTGCACTTAACTGAAGTACACTAAAAAAAGGCAAATCATTTTTTTTCTCACAAACAGAAACAGATGGCATTCTTTCATAACAGAGAACACGGAAAAATCTATAAAAACACCAGTAAAAAGACCTTTATACTACAGACAAAATTAGTATTTACTTAACTTCTCAGACCACTGCCTTTCTCCCAGCTCTTTCTGTGGACAACAGGGAAAACATGTTCGTAACACATATTGAGAAAGGTAAGTAATCAGATTTACATTTATTGACATCACTGGTTTAATACATCTGTCTATTCTTTATTGCATGTTGTCAATCATAGTGACCTGGTAAAGCTCTATGAATGTTTGCAAGTTCACTTTCTTGTTCTCATATAGTTTGTTTTGTAAGTGTGCAAACAATATGGAGTGGTACATCATTGCCACTTTTGTATACGTACTTGCAATTACTAGTGCAAGATACAATGTAAATGACATATTTTAACCTCAACATTTCAGGAAACTGCCCTGACAAGCATGCATACTTTTTGTTATAATAGTCATTCAGATAGTTTAATAGGAATACAGCAAACATTATACAGGTAACAAAGAAAGGGGCTCAATATTGTATTCATGTGGATTCCAGCACATATTGGGATCATTGGAAATTAAATGGTAAATAAAAAGCAAAGGAAGCTACTGAACACGAAAATACTGTAACTCGTAGTCAATGTTTGCTAAATTATTTATTATAGTGATTAGTCTTGCCGAATCATACTGTATGACTTAGGTCAGCTTTGATGGACTGGCGACCTGTCCAGGGTGTACCGCGCTTCTCGCCCGTTGACAGCTGGAGATAGGCACCAGCCCCCCTGCGACCCCTTGAGGATTAGGCGGTTCAGAAAATGGATGGATGGATGGACTTAGGTCAGATCAAATTAACTGATATTAGGATCCCTATGTCTTGTATTGCTATTGAAATGACCCTCGGAGCACTGGATATCCTGACGTGTCCTATCAGACGAAGACGCCTGGGAGTCTACCAACTTCACTGAGGAGAAATGTTTACTGATGGGGTAGAGACAATAGCAAGGTTGTCTGAATCTATAAAGTGGTCACTTTCAGTGTCCGCAACAGATTCAGCTGTTGCGGACACTGTAATACTGTTCCTCCTTGTTTGTACAAACAAGTCCTATTAAATGAAGGAATCTTTCTCACCTATTCAAAATGTTTTTTTCTGACCACAAAACCAAAATATGCTAAAAACTTTACTTGTGTTTGGATGAGTAATAATGCTGAGTTGCATCTAAAGAATACCATACCTACTGTGAAGGATTGGGGGGGGGCATGTTTTAGGTCTATTTTTCTGCAAAGGGACGAGGATGACTGATCCGTGTAAATTAAAGAATGAATCAGAAAAAAAACCTCTTTCCATCATCAAAGGTGTTGAAGACAAAACGCAGCTTGGTCTGGGTAATGAAGGAGTGATTTCATAAGAAGTTGTTCAAGGTGCTGGACTGGTCTAGCAAGTCTCCAGCTCTCATCCTGATTGTAAATCTTTGTAGAAAGTTGAAAGTCAGTGTTGCTCAATGACTAGTCCCAAAACATTACTACTTTATAGGAGATCTGCATGGAGGAATGGGCCAAATACCAGCAACATGTGTGAAAACCTTGTGAAGACTTACAGAAAATTATTCAAAAATACATGAACATGAACACATTACTCACAAGTCGTTACGGCGTACAGCCGCCCCCCAACGTTTTTAAGTATTGTGTCTTTTATCTTATCTTTATTGAGACACTTAAGTTGCTTATCTTTAAAAAAAAGTCTTTTAGATTATTATAGGGACATCACAACCTGTATATTAGTTAGGCAGGATACCAAATTGAATATAACTGATTATTTGCTGTTCTCAAATGCATCGTGAAAGAAAGCAGCAACACCATGACTGAAGGAATAACTCTTAAATATCAATTTAGCTTTTCTTGTATTTAGTTTATTCATTTTGTAATTACAAATTAGTCTTTCAACAAAAGTAGTGAACAATTCAATGAAGTAGATTATCAACAATTGTTTTATTTGACCCTTAAAATATTCTCTGGACTGTCTGCCAGTATACTTCTGCAATACTTGGGTTCAATAGTAGAATTGTAGGGAAAGCACTGCGGAAAAGATAATGACCTGAAGAAATATTGAAATTAAAATGGTTATTTTCACAAGTAAAAAAATTCCCTTACACACACCTCTAAAGTTTTTATCTTGCATCTACATTTAGCTTGTACATTCATTGACTAGAGTTTTGAGGACAGTATTAATGAGGATGAAATGGATAGTGCTATTACAATTAAATTTTTATCAGTATGAAATGAACTAGTCTTGACAGAAAGTGATACACATGAACAGTATATTTTTTATCTTACGATAAACAACATGTTTTCTTATTCTGTAAATTAACAAGAAGTAAAAAACAACAGCAAAAAATCATAAATACACCAGTCCTGCGTTCATTATGTGAATTACTCTAAGATTGTTCTTTCTAGATATAGATCTAAGGTAGTCATAAAAAAAGATCTGAGATATTTGAATCAGTTATTACAGCATTTATAGGACTTGTAAATATTTTTGTAAATAGTGGGAAAAAAGTTAATCAATTAAGCAAACAGAAACCTTTGTTCACAATTTCTAGAACTTTAGAGTAAAGACGCCAAGTCTATTTCTACACATCAACTATATCCTTTTCAGGAGCTGAAATTAAAAAAAAAGGTTCCTACTACTGTTACCAAAAAATAAACCGCTGTTGGTGATAATGACACTGTTGCCAATATTGTTCCCAACAAATCCAGTGGTGTCACTGTTGTTGGCAACAATGACACTGTTGCCAGTATTGTTGCCAATAAAGGCACTAATGTCACAATTGTTGGCAATGATGACACTGTTGCCAATATTGTTACCAATAATGACATTGTTGCTGCTATTCCTACAGACAGTTACTGCAGCTGTTTTGAACTGATCCATTACTTCGGGAACAAAATCAGGATATGTATGATCCATACTACTATTACCACTGCTGTTAATAGTTCTGTAACTGCTGTAAGTATCATGGCTGCTCCTGCTGTTGCTGCTACTGCTACTACTGTTGCTGTGTCTATTGCTGTCATTGTCGCTGCCGCTGTTTTTGCATCTGCTGCTGCTGTCACTTTTGCTACTGCTCTCATTGCACTTCATGCTGCTGTCGCTGTTGCTGGGGTTGATGCTGCTGCTGTTGTTGCATTTGATACTGCTTTCACTGTTGCTGTTTCTGCATCTGCTGCTACTGCCACTCTCGCTGCTGCTGTTTTTGCATCTGCTGCTACTGCCACTCTCTCTTCTGCTGTTTTTGCATCCGCTGCTGCTGTCACTTTTGCTACTACTGTCGTTGCATTTCATGCTGCTGTTGCTGTTGTTGATGCTACTGCTGCTGCTGTTGTTGCATGTCATACTGCTTTCACTGTTGCTGCTTTTGCATCTGCTACTGCTGCTGCTGTTGTTGCATCTGCTGCTGCCAGTGTTGCTGTTGTTGCTGCAACTGTTGCTGCTGCTGCTGTCACTGTTGCTGTCACTGCTGCTGCTGTTGTGTCTGCCGCTTTGCTTACTATTACTGTTCCCTTCGTTGCTTTTACATTTGTAGCTGCCACTGTTGCTGTTCACTACAAATCCACTATCACTTTTATTTTCACTGCTGATGCTGTCCATGCTGCTCTTAAATTTCAGTGCCATCTCAAGCATGAGTTTGGCATGTAGATGTTTGCTTTTGCTGTTTCTAACATCATTGCTGTTATCACTCTCATTGGGTTGGCTGTTAAAGCTGCTGATGTCATTAGGGCTTTGTCGGATGCGGGTAAAGCCAATGACTCCTCTGTTAGCGCCGGTAGTGATTTTGCTGGTAGGTTTTTCATTATTGTGCTCTTTTCCGCTATTTTTGCCTCCAGATCTGCTGCTGTTGCAAATGTTAACAATCCCAATCTTGCTTAAATCAGTGCTGCTATTGTTGCTGTCAATAATTTTTTTGTTAGTGGTGCTGCTGGTGCCAGAATCGCTGCTGAGGTTGTCAACTTTCCTCCAATCATCAATGCTTGTAGTGGTGTTGGTTTTACTGCCATTAATGTTTTTTCTCTCCGTTTTGCTCTTGACACCAGAGCAGCTGCTCTTGTTGCTGCCCCAATCAAAGGCTGGGCTGCTGTTGTTGCTCTCAGGAATTTTTCTGTTTGAGCTGCTTGTGCCAGAGTTGCTGCTGACATTTCCATTGTCATTGCTCCCATCAATGGCTCTATCAGTGCTGTTGTTGTCGCAATCAAGCATTTTTCTGTTTGGGTTGCTGGTGCCAGGGTTGCCATTTATATTGCCAATGTTACTGCTTCTATCAATGATTCTATCTGTGCTGCCACTGGCAAAAAAGGTTCTGTTGGTTTTGCTGCTGCCAGAGTTGCTGCAAATGTTGCCAATGTCAAAGCTCCAATCAGTGCTTCTTTCAGCGCTGCTGTTGCTGCTGTCGGTAACTTTTCTTTTATTGTTACCGTTTGCCCCAGCTTTTGTGCTGATGTTGGTGATGGTACTGCTGTTGTCACTGCCAGTAATGCCCACAATGTCACCAATAGAACCACTGCCTATGTTAATGATATTGGCATTCTTTGATATGGGCTGGTTGAATGGATTTATGTCTTCATACATGAATAAATGTAAGGGGATAGAAGGATCAGCATTATTTTCTCCGCTATCAAGGTAGTGTAAAAGACTGTAGTTGCTGCAGTTGTTGATGTGACTGTTACGGCTGTTGATCAAGCTGTTTTCCCAGCCAGTAATACGGCTCTTGGAGCCGTGAGTAATGCTGCAGTTGCTGCTGTCAGTAATGCCGCAGTTGGTGCTGTTAGTAATGCTGCAGTTGATGCTGTCAGTAATCATGCAGCTGGTGCTATCATTAATCTTGCTGTTAGAACTGTCAGCAAATCTGCTTTCGTCTCTGCTGTTGCTGGTGCTGTACGTCATCACTGTGACACTGTGACACTCTTTATACTCACCTCTGTGCTACAGAAGATACCTGACTGAATGCGGGTCTTCTGTACTGCACAAGATTAGATTTATCTTCACAGTGAGCAAGATTTAACCCTATGTATAACAAATCACGCTCTAATCTTACTTCCTTATTGCTTTACTGTACCAAGCAGGTTGTCTGTGACATAGATTACTGATAACAGGACTACCTGTTTACTACAGCACAATCTTCAATAACTCACTGACTGCACACCAAGTCACTGAAGCTATATATATATATATATATATATATATATATATATATATATATATATATATATATATATATAAGCTGAGGCCTTGAATGTAATGGATGTCCATCCACTTTTCAATGTATGACAAAAAGCTGCAAAAAACCCGAAGGACACATGGACACAGAAACCTTAACAATACTGTCCAAAGTGAAGTCATCTATAAATTGGCTGAAGAAGATGATTTGAAAAATGAAACAAAAAACTGTTTTTATCATATTTTGTTTGACTTTTGTTTTTTACTTTTATAGTGAATAGAAAATACTTCTCAGATTATTTCAGTTTTTTTGCTTCATTTTTGTAAAATTAAAAAGTTAACTGTGACTAGTTTGGATAAAAAATTTTATTTGGGAGAGTAATTATTTCAATTAGAATTGTATAGTTATTTTTTGTTCTCATGGAAGCCTTTTGGAAGTTCGTTATTTAACTATCCTTTCTAACCACAGAGAACACATGTGTTTAAATTAATAAAATCAAAAGTCTAGGCCCAGTCCTGAAAGGGTTTGAGGAAAGTGTTTCAGGACTGGGCAAAGTGTCCACTGAAAAAGCCGAGTGTCTATTAAACATCAAAATATGGTCAACCTAAAAAAATAATCTTCAAACATTAAAAGAGCTTAAGATAACAGTATTCACATCTGTGAGGTTTGATTGTCATCTTCCAAAATCCTTTAATATTCAAATATTGTGTTTTCATGTGGAAATAAACATGTACTTCCAAAAAGTGATTGAGATCAATTAATAAATTACAAAGCCTCTAGATAATTAGCTTCATTTTTTTTATCGAGTCAAAACCCTGTTATATATACGTATATACTGTATGATTATAAGGAGTAAAGGGGGGTTTGAAGTTTTGCTTATTTGTGGGTGTTTCTGCACCGTTTTTAAACAACACAATGGGATTTCCTTTTTTTTATCATTCTCACTCTCAGCTGTACTGGAACTTTGACGAAAGTCACAAACCTCTCTCGACTTTTTAAGTGGGACAACTTTCAACATTGGTTGCCGCCAAATACTTATTTAGCCCCACTGTATGAAGCACATCTTACACACAAAATGAAACAAACTCCTCTTCAGACTTGGATAAATAATTACCATAAATTACCATGTACAGCAAATAGCAAAACTTAAGCAGTCAATATCACACACTGGTTGACGGAACCAAAAATAGGACCATAACTATTGGAGTGGGGCAGAGCACAATCCCTAGAAGTGCTTTGCAAAAATGGGCAGCATTTATGGTAAAAGGCTGGTTGCAACAGTAGAGAGATTGGGCTAGATACTGACTTCCTCATCTGTAATGGGGAAAAAATGGTGAGTAATGACAGATTTTTGCTGAAACTTTGATACGCCTAGCCTGTCCATGTCCTTGCCACTGCTGCGTTCCTGAGATGGCAATGGAAACACATCCAGATAATTCTGGGCTGGACTGATCCGACATGGTCCAGGCCAAGCTGAAACTTAGTTGAAATCTAAAACCCTGGCACTTGAGAAATTGAGGATGTACTACATTTATCTAAAACAAAATAATTTTAGGAGGTGGGAGAAAGGTGGGCATTAGTTTTAATCATCTGCTCCGAAAAGTTACAAAATTAATTACGTATATGCATATTTTGAAGTTTCAAGAACAGGTTTAACATTTACAAACATGTATGTATATCGGAAAAAAAGCACAGAAGAGTTGAGAGTAAGAAGTAATGATACCAGAAAATTATCTACAGATTTTTTTCAGACTCTGGAATACAACTACATGTACATTTATCCATTTTTTTTTTTTTTTGCTGTTTCTTGTTTTCATTTTCACTTGGAGTTTTAAACTAGGGCATTATTAGATTATGTTCGCTGATGTTGAACAGATCATCCACAGGGAAAAATGCTTAGTCCAACAAGAATCTGTCTATTTAAAAAACAAACAAAAAATAACATTTATGTCTTTTAATTAGCAGCACACGAAAGTTGATATATAAAGAGCAGTTCACCTCCAAATTATTATATATATATGTTTCCTGTTTAACTGTATGAATGAGTGTCTAATAGTGCTGTCTACATATGTAGTCAATATTTTTTGCATTTTAGTACATCTTATTTCAAATATAAATGTTCTCTCTGCAACAGTCAGTGTGGCGTACTCCTCCGTTTAAAAGTATGCTCTAGATTTGAATTTGAACCAGCCATCGCTATCAGCTAACCTAATATGTGACAGTAGCTGTTACGTGTGATTTCAGCTCCACTGCTGCTATGTGGAATAGAAGAGAGTGATAAGTTGGTTAAACATTACAAAGCTCTATCACTTACTGAAACCCAGTGTTGTGTTTAGCGCATGTGTGTGACATCACAGGCTGGATTTTCCGCAAAAACAAATCTTTCTTAGTCATCGTACTTGTGTTAACTTTATCAGCTCAATTAATGGCCTATACATTCTTATTTATTGCTTTTTGCAAACTTCCTTAACACGTTTATACTCTTCTCAGTTTCAGTAACTCTGTTTGAGTATCAGTGGACTTTGCAGTCTCTCTTCTTGTATTCTGAGTCATAGTCCATAATGTATTTGTTAAAAATGTAATCCAACCTTTAATAAGTAACAAAACTCACAATGAGCACCATCTGGATCCATAGACCTTCAGATAATCAACTAAGCCAGCTGCCTCTGTCTTCATGGCAAAAAGTAAACTTGACATTGTAGATGGTTAATACAACTGTTTTGAGTCAATGAATGGCACTGATATTGTTGGAACAAAACTAAGTAAGTAAAGAAGAATAAAAACAACACACAGCTCTTATGATTTAGAATGTAAAACTCCGGTACAGATGACAATTGGGGACACAGTATTGAACTGTATGATAAGTCCAGATCTAAAGTTCTGCTAGTTATTGGACAGGATTCAATGAGTGTACTGGAAGATGATTAGTTATAGAAATAGAGATGATGAATAGTGAACTATTTGGAAGTGAGCAGGACCCTGCTGGTTCTAAGTAAGTCTCAGTTTCTGGAAGTTTTGAGTCAAACCACAGAACTGAGGTTTGCAGAGGTTTGGTTCATCGTGGACTCATTTGTTCTTTTTCCATCCAAAAAGAAGATCAAGAGCCGTGGCATGTTGGAGAGTGAACAAACAGGTAAGTAGAGTGGAGATGAAGGTAAGAATTCTGATAGCTGTTACCAGGAGGGCTGACAGAGGAGTAGTTGAGAGAGAGATGGATTGGGCTAAATCTTCTTCAAACAGATGCTTGGAACCTGGAAGTAGATTACTCAAGTCCAGAACTCAGCTAGTAATGGGGGGATCCAGTTTCTGTCAAAATATGCAGTGTCGGATCTTCGAGGACCAGAACAACACAATGAGGTGAGAACCTGGTTGCTACATGTGAGCAAAACAGCTTGGCATCTGTATCAGAGAATCTGGTCCTCCTCTTCCGCCATGATTCAACTGCAGTTGAAGAATTTGCACTTTCTATTACAACCTGGGAGGAGAAGAGACTCTCAAGCACCAACCTTTAGACAGTTTGGTCGATCTGACACCCACAGCGGCCATTACATTAGGAATAATGCACGCATGGCTGTCTTTATCTTATAGGCCAAGAAAACGACTGTGAGGCTGATTTATCAAGATTCCTGATAATGAACGCAAAATTGCGTGCAGCGCTATAAATTTGCGCGAGTGGGTTGTCCTTAATTTGCGGGTGATTTACTAAGATTGCGTGAGCAATTCTAAACAGGAGCAAGCAGCAGTATTCAAATGAGGAGTTTGTGGCCCCTAATGCGAGCTGCACCATGACTAGAGAGATGCGTCTTTGGCATAAAATTTGGTTAAAAAACTGTGAATTCTGTTTTTTGTTTGTCAGTAATAAATGTAATTCATGCGGTCTACATGCGCTTCTCTCTGCTGCATGCACTCATCGTATTGCATGATAACAGCAGCATGTCTGAAATTTGTTTTTCTAAAATGTGATATGTAACGCCAATGATCGTTGTGGTATTGTATATGATCACTGCATTATAATAATTGGACTCCAGGTAGGTTAACCACTAAGGGGGGAAATAATAAGGATCCGCTAGGATCATGTGCGCTAAGAGTGTTAATTACTCTTAGATTAGATTAGATTTTGTGTGAATTACTTTTTTTTGGCAATAACAAACTTATGTTGAATTTGGTAGTGCAAAATTAAGACATGCTTTTCAGAAGTGCTAAATATAGACGCTAAAATCTTCTTCTTACAGACAATCCCAGATTACATATTCATCAAGGGCAAAAGTGGTAAATCGATTGCGTGCATCTTGCTGTGGGTTTAACAGGCGCAATGCGCTCTGCGCCGTGTTGATAGATCAGCCAGAGCCTGTTTTTGCGATGCTGTGCGGAAACCGTTGATAAATCAGGCCCTGTGTCTTGAAAGAAAGATCTTGTTTCAAAAGTATGGTTCGTTTTTTCTTCTGCACATCTAGAGACTGTACCCTGACTGAAAATGAATAAAGCCACCTTAACCTGGCCGTCAGAAAAAATCTGATAATAAATTTAGTTTTTTTTAGCTTAACAACTGAAATGATCTTGCTTCACAGGCTCAATTTCGCTCTAGGAGGTTCTGCTGCTGGAAGGAATCTCTGGACCAAGAATAATTTTCAGACTCTTGGCTGTTTAACTACAGCTAGAAAGAAGACTTAGGTTAACAATCTCAGTAAAACCTTTGGGGAAACAGAAGTATATTGCTAATATATGTATTATCCAGATGTATTTAGTTTTGAATGTAGAATCTCTGGCAACAATAAAACATATTCTAACTAAATTATAATTGAATTATTATAATTCGGTTGTACCCATACCCATTCAATTGTGTAATATGAGTGATGAAAGATTATTTTAATTTTTTTTCTTAAATTCCACAGTTCATTACATTTTGACCTAGTCTGCCAAAGCAGTGTTAATGTTGATCACTGCCTGTGTGACATTAAGTTGAATTAGAGGAGCTCTAACTCGGTTACAGTATGAGTTTCTTTTTTTTTGGATGTTTTTTTTGAAGTTCGGTGGAAGAGATGCACTGAAGACATGATAGAAAAAGAGGAAGATGAAGAAGGAGGAGGAGGAAACGAGGCTCCAGCTAAGACAGAATTGTAATGAATAAACAACCTGCCACCTCCTCTGTGACTGCTGTGCAACTATCTAGATTCTCATAGATTTACAAATCTCCTAGACTTAAAAACAAACAAATTTTGGTACTCTGTGTTATCAACAAGGACATGGAAAACTGGAACCAGAGTTATTTTAGGGAAAATTATTTATAACAGCAACACTGTTGATCAGATTATTATTACAGACCTCAAGACGAAGAAGGAGGAACAAGAGAAAACAAGGAAGTGAAGAAACGCAAGATAAACCCTGAAGTTGATACTGATTCTCATACTTTTGTAACTGGAAGCATCAAATAAAATTTACAGTAAATAATAGCTCTGCAATATAAAAGATCTAACATATTATGTTAGTAACTGATTTCCTTTTCAAATATAGACTTTCAGACTACTTGTATCTCCTGTTGTATAAAATACATCATTAGTAGATGACATTTAGAAAAAATGGATTAACTGAATGTTTGTTTGTATGAAAAGAAAAATCCCATCACGTATGGGTTAAAGTTCAGAAGATAAAAACATAAGAAATTTATGATGACACTCATTTTCTCTTAGAGCAAATATTATATAGTTCTAAAGCTTATTAGTTAATCTTTATTGTCATTTTTTATCAAGACTTTAACGTAATATGATATGTTTAGCAGCTGGAGAAGAAGTGAAGCATCAGCAAACAGAAAGACTGTAGAAGTCAAATATAAAGAAGGAAGTTCCAGTGGTAAAAATATTGTGTACAGAGAACAGATAATCATTCTGTGGTAATGTTTCTCAACAACACAGTTTCACCAGTTTTCTGTTACAAACTGAAAATATATCTCAGAATCACGTTGACACACTATCAGTGTTGGGTGTGAGGATGGGCAACTCTTTGCTCTGTGTGCTGGGCTTGATATGTAAGTACATCCCTTTTCCATCCATTTAAAGAATGCAGGTAAAGATAAATGCTCTCAATGAAAACTCTACATTCTAGTTTTATTTGCTGAATAGTAAAATTATGTTGGTTGTTTGTTGAGCTTTAGACTATAGAAGACAAAAAATGATTTAAAAAATTTAATAGGAGTCGTTAATTAAAACCTCTCTATTATTTGTTTTTCTTGTCTTTCATGTGTTTTCTTTTGTGATTTTTTTTTCTTTAAGTATCTAATGAATTTTAATTTTTTTTATTGTAGGCCTCAGTTTGCTGCTCTGCTGTAAAAACATTGAAGGTGACTGAACAATATTTTCCCTTTACAGTGCATTTACACTTTCATGTATTGTCTGCTGGTTCTTTTTCAAGTATATCTTTATTTCTTTATATTTGGTATTTTTTATTCTTATTCATTTTCTAGACTATTTTGGTTAAGTTATACTTGTAAATGGAATGTAGTTGGTTCCACAGTGTAGTGAAAAGGTATTTCCCCACTTATGATTTTACTTAATTTTTCCTTTATAACAAATATTTATTTTAGGCGAACACAACTTGTTTAAAAACTAAATGCAGTTACCTTAAACTTCACTCGCCACACAAACCTCTAAAGTTAAAATGTAAATACAATCTATTTAATAAAATGCTATAGGATGGGAGAGCTGAAAATACAACATAATTAGCTCCGATCAACATAAATGCATAGAGAGAGGAGATATAAAGTCTGTGACGCTTGTACAAACACATATCAGGCTGACTACTGCCATTTTGTCTTAAACAAAGATGAAGACAGATTGAAAATGCTGAGTTTAAGAGATTACTTTTAGTTTCGAAATCATAGGAGAGAAGAAAAAAAGCTGGTCCAGTCTTATTTACGAATACTTGTGCAGGGCTTAAAAGAAAAGTACTTTTTGCAGCCTAGACCTTATTTACAGCAAGTCTTACATTCATTTACTCAACCAGACTCAACCAAACAAGTATTGAATACACCTGGAGTCCTTGAAATGTATATCCATTTGCAATCAGCATATATCAATAAATTGGAAGTTAATGGGGCAACTGATATGCAGCCTTACAAAAAGCCTTATCTGCCACAATGCTCCTTCTTTTCACCAATGTTTTGTTTTCCCCTGTGAGTTTGGAGTGTCTCTGAGGTACGTTGTTTTTGCCTGCAGGGATTTTTCTACAGGTTTTAAATCCAACTACACTAACACACAACTTCAATTATGTCACTGCTGTGCAGCATACTATTCGTGGTCTGAGCAGGACTTTCACACTGTGTGCTACGGCGGTCAGCTAGACTGAACTTGCTACTGCAGACATCAATATGTTTGTGTTTGCATGTTTCGTCGTACAAAGTCGTAAAAACAAAAAGACTAATTGGACTAAGTTAAGTTTCAACATGCTCCCTTTCCCCAACCTGCTTAGACTACAGCTGTAATGGTGGGCAGCTGCAACATTTTAGAAATTGCCAGTCAGTCTAAGTTGGAATTGGTTGGATTAAAAGCCTGTAAAAACCCCTGAAGCTTACACCGCAGCACCTCCGAGATGTTCCGAACTCCCAGAGGAGTATTACTACCTATTCATAAGAAAACATGGTTAAATTAAGAAGTTCTGGGGCAGATAATGCCTTATTACAGGTGGCGAATATCCTGCTCCCATTGACTCCCATTATATGGATATACGCTGATTGTGTTTGGATATAAACTTCTCCTGAAGGACTCCAAGCGGCTCCAATTTCTCTCATTTCTCTCTAACAGGTAAACCACAGTCTGTCCTGACTGTGTCTCCATCGTGGCTGATTCCTGGAGCCTCAGTAACTCTGAGCTGTGAGGTTATACCTTCGTCTGCAGGATGGAGGTTCTACTGGTATAAAGCTGTTCCTGATCTATCAGAGAAGAACTACAGATTTGAGCTGCTGCCTGGTAGCATCAGTGGGACTATAGAGAACTCCTTTATCATTCATGGACAGAGACACACAGCAGGATATGCATGTGAAGCTAGAAGAGGAAATCCAGAGTATTCCACTGCTTACAGTGAATCAAAGTTTGTCTGGTCTGCAGGTAGGAGTTTTATTTATTTTTCGTTTGTTTATAAGACAGGATAATGTATTCATCATGTGGTTATGATTTGTACTTAAGTTATTTTTTTTATTTTTATTTGCAGTATGTCCTCCCTTTTGAGTTATTTTAGTAATCTGCTGTCTCTCAGTGTTCAATTTATCGCTCGCTTTTCACTTTATTCCTTTTACACTTGTTCCTGACTTGTTTTGTTACTTTGGTTATGTAAGGCTTGTCAGTTTTATGTTTATCCATAAATTGGTTATCTTTTTATTTCTCTTAACTTTTTGGTGATTTTCCATAGTATTTTTTTTTCCATAATCTTCGCTTTAGTTCTCAGACGTGTACTCAACCTAGAGGTGCATTAAAAGGGTCTATACTAAAATATACCAAATTGCAGGTCTTGAAAGCAGTCATGAATAATTTAAAAACTGAATAATAATCTGTTTCGTCAGTTACTGAACCAAGCAAATATTTAACAAAAAGGGGTACCCATTGAAATGCATTGTAGGGTCCAAACTTTGAACGAAAAAAAAAAAATCTCACAATGTAACTATGAGAGTGCCTGGGGCGATTTTCAATCTGACTGAGATCGCCCCAACAGGGCAGATTATAGGTTGGAAAGTGACATTCCGGTTTTTGTTTGGACAATAATACAGAGACTGTGACTCAAGGAGGGCGATGCACTATCGCCCATCATGGACCAGCCGCCCATGGCTACCATTTCATGTATCAACGCGTCTGCTTATATGATCGGCCATTATTGAAAGACATTGAAAAACTCCCAAATATGCAGATTTTGTATGATCTCGTTCAGAGATGCGACTTTTGTGAGGACAGTTTTGAAATACATGGCATCTCTGTGATCAGATAGAACACCATTGTGTCTAGGTATTCTATGAAACTATCTTGATGTGATTGTTTAACATGTTTCTACATGAATATACTTTTTCATTTTGCATGACATGTCCTATGAAAAATACAAATTGAATCAAGTATGTTTGTTTACCTTAGGTATTGTTTGCATACCTTGATGTGATTATTTATTGAAAATAAATGGTCAAAAACTAAATATTGTGGACCACTGGGATACATTATTGTCTCTGAAGTACAGAATAGGTTGTCTCTGGAGGGGGGGAGGGTACGCTTATAAATACCCTATTATAACCTTCTCAAGGGAACATTTATGTTCTACAGTTTGAAGGTACATTGCTTTCTTAAGAGGTACATTTTTTAATTAGGTTTAAAAAAAAAACAGGTCTAGTACAGAAATATCTTTCAAAAAGGAACACCCCCAGCAACAAGCATTTGTGCCCATTCAATTCAATTCAGTTTATTTATACAGCGCCATTTCACTAAAGATGTCATCTCAAAGCACTTTACAAGAAGATTTATTACAATACAATGTTTAACTTAGGAATTAGAGAACCACAGAAGATTGCGTGGTGCATTCTCAGCAATCCCTCACACTGAGCAAGCATGAAGCGACAGTGGAGAGGAAAAACTCCCTTTTAACAGGAAGAAACCTCCAGCAGAACCTTTTAGGTACAAGTTGGTACCCTATTTTCTAAAGTGCATTGGTAGAATATAGACTAAAACAAAACAATGTTAAAGCTAATCTTATGTGATATTACGAAGGTGTTTTAATAAATGGGAAGTTGAAGTCACAGTGGAAAATTTTGTAGCAGTTTTGTAATTGCAGGGTGTTTTTCCAGTCTTTCACAAATACAAAGCTGCTGGGCTCATTAATAAAAAACTGGAAATACCCCATGCTTAGCACTTAGCACTGTGGCCCCTGAGAGTTGTACTGGGATCCAGCGGCTGAACATTGGACTTTCAGAGCAGGTTAAATCCATAAACGTTCCACAAACTCCTCAAGACGCAACACTGATGCTGTCCGTAATAAATGCTTAGTTACTGTCTGTTAATAGAACATGAAGGCATCTCAGAGACTTATCAACAGGGAGATATGAAGCTGAAGTTAGCTTCCCCGACTTGGGAAAATGGCCTACTTTTGACTAACCCGAGATGCTCTAATCTGTAGTAGTTTCAAAACAAAAAATATGTTGACTCTTCAACCCTGGGTTAGATTACTCTAAACTAAAAACATAATCACTTCACCTCATTTTGGGACTAGTGATTTGATCGGTTGGTAATTTGATTTGAGAAAGTTTAATAAAGGGTTATTTCAGCACTTTTTTTTTGCATCTGGACCCCTTTAGATGCCGGTCTTTTGCTGTCTCTACTGCTGACTTTTAAATTGTTTATAAATAGTCATTAATTCCTTGCCTCCTTCCATTATGGTTTCTTTTTTCTTGTTATGCAGCACTTTTAGGCCACTGATGTTCAAGGGTTTGTTATTTAAGAATCATTTTAGTCCTCAAGTAGGGATGGTGTTATTCACACAGATTAAACTGCTAATGTCACCCACTGTGTCCTCAACAGTTGATTACACCATGTTGCATTTTCGGTTTGTTTTTGTAGCTGATAAGTAGTGCTAATCCACCGCCTTTCTGTTTGCTCCTTTTCTTCAAATGTCAGTTGAATAATACACTTAAAAATCCCCAAAGCAAAACAACAACAAAAACGTGGCATTTTAACACTCAAACCCTTGCTTTTTGTTTGTTTCCTTGTTTCTTGTGTGTTTAGATTTTCAGTCACCGTCATCTCTTAGAGTGAGTCCAAACAGAGAGAGACATTTCACTTCAGATATTGTCCAACTGAACTGTGAAGGAAACTCAGCTCAATGGAGAATAATGAGGTTCACAAACTCCGGGTCAGACTTATTGGACTGCTCTTATTGGGGGACCGTCAATGGATCATCATGCACCATTGACCCTTTCTGGTCTCATGTATCGGTGTATTGGTGTGAGCTTGGATCAGGGGAGTACAGCAATGCAGTCAACATCACTGTATACAGTACGTACAAAGTTTGCAAATATGATATTCTCTTGCATTTTATTTTTTTTCTTGTGTACACATGTTCACATCTCTTAAATTTAACCACATGCTGCCAAGGTCTGCAAAAGACTTCCAATTATCTTGATTTCCAGTGAAATCTGAAAAAAAAAAAAAACATGCAGGAAACTGAGCTCTGGGAACTTTTTTTCTCTCCACACTGGGGTACATTTCTCTTTGCATCTGCCTCACAACTCTGGGCCTGATTTATCAAGATTCTTAATAATGACTGCAATATTGCATGCACCACAAAAATGTGTCCTTCATTTGCAGGTGATCTACAAAATTTGTGTGAGAAGTTGATAACAGGCGCAGGGAGCAGTATTCAAATGAAGAGTTTGCTACCGCTATGAGCTACGCCACAGTTAGAAAGAGGAGTTATATTGTGTAAGGATTCATGATGTGTCTTTGGCAAAATATACGAGAAAAACGACATATGTTTCAATTTTATTGCTGTTAAAGAGTTAATTAATATTAGGCTAGAATGTTGTGAATTATATTTCTCTTCTCAGTAAGAAACGTAATGCGTGTGGTGTACATGTGCTGTCCAGAGTCAGATTCATTAAAAGCTGCAGCATGTCCAGAACAAGCTCGCTAAGATGTCCATATTCTACTAATGTTGTTGAATAGAACCTAACTTTATTATGGCCGTTATTAAATGTCAAGTTGCAGTAGAAAAAAAATGTGATCTTGAAAATACGTAATCTGAAATGTTTTGAAATTTATTTTTAAACTGCCATACAGTATACATAGCCATTTTGGCAATGTGGTATTGTACATGATTACTACATTTTATTAATTGGAACCCAACAAGATTAATCACTACTGGGGAAACTGAGGAGGATCCACGAGGATCACAACCCACTGTTTGCTCAGCGGGTCTTCACTAGGTGAAGTTATTGATGTGTCTTTGGGGGAAAAACAGGTAAATATTTACACATATGTCAGGTTTATGGCCAATAGAGTGTTAATTAATAATAGGTTATGTTGTGTGTGAATGACATCATTTTTCATTTGTCTATAAAAAACATGTTGAATGTGGTGGCATAAAGTTAAGACATGCTTTTCAGAAGCACTAACATTAAGTGCTCCTTAGTAAATCGCACTGCGCCTGGAACGCCAACTTCCATGCTTCATGTAAATAAAGGTAAAGTGTGTGTTTGCCATTCTGTGCATTTTGCGCTAGTTTTACAAGCACAAATCTTTGATAAATCAGGCCTTTAGTGTACAAAGTTTTTTTATCTTCTCAAAGCTGCATTCTCTAGACTTCTGTATTCTCATGACTGTTGATCAACTGGATACTCTAAATTTCCCTTAGGTTTGAGTGTGTGTTCCTTGTTTGTCTTGTGTGTCTTTGTGTTACCATGTGATGGACTGGCAACCTGTCCAGGTTGTACCCTGCCTCTTGTCCAATGACTTCTGTTGCACCAGCTGCTCCATGACCCTACAAGGTCAACTGGACATAGACAATAGATTGATGGGTTTGATTTAGTTGTCTTTCAAACCTCTAACAGGATTTAAGTCGGTTTGCGGTGTGGTTTTATGATTTTACATTCATGATTAAATATAGTCTTTCATAGCACCTCTACATCATTCTTTTATTCCAAACTGCTTCAGTAAATTTTTGTTACGCTATTGTGTTTTTAATCATTTTTATTTTGTTTTTACATAAACCCCTGCTTAAATAATTTCCACAAGTCTCTTCTTTTGGAACTTGACTGTGGAAACCCTCTATAGCTGATATCTCGGTTTTAACTCAAGCTGAATCTTTGTCCATCAGCACCGAAACCTGTCCTGACTGTATCCACATCGTGGCTGAGCCCTGGAGCCTCAGTAACTCTGAGCTGTGAGATCGAACATCTTTCTGCAGAGTGGAGGTTCTACTGGTATGAAGCTGTTCCTGATCCAGTTTACCTGAACTACAAATTTAAGCTGCTGCCAGAAAGTCTCAAGGGGACCGTAGAGAACACATACATCATTAATGGACAGAGACACACAGCAGGATATGCATGTAGAACTGAAAGACGAAATCCAGAGTATCCCACCGATTATAGTGAAGCAAAGTTTGTCTGGTCTGCAGGTCAGTCTGTTTCTCCTTCTTTTCAGACTCTACTGTATAGATAATTGAGGTTCTTGCGGCACGAATATTGGGAAGCCAGCTTTGCAAATCAGCAAAATAGGCTATTAGCACCAGCATGAAAAGTTGATACAAGGCACGGTTTTTGTATCGTTTTACATGGTTTATGCCAAATTGTGATCTTATCAACTACTTTAATAGTCAAAGTTAAAATAGAGAACATACAGTGTGTTCCTAAACTGTACTTGAAAGTCACTAACTCCCTTCAATCACATTGAGATGCTCAAAAAAGCTTCAGCAAGTTGTTTTTACCATTTCCTATGCCTAAACTGAAGGGGTTGGTGCCTTGTGATTGGTAGACTAGCATTTTATGTTAAACAATTGAAGAGTTCCTATTGAAGTGTTCAGTAAACATAATTTATGTCTTTCCTTTGAAATTTTTTATTAGCATTTTTTTTACCTTTCATGAAACGCCATAATCCTAACTTAAAAACAAAAACAAAATGCAGCACATTGTTAGACCTCCTTAATTAATTATGTAATGTTTAGGTGTTTAAGTCACGAATTGTATCAGAAAAACAGCTGACTACTTTTAGTCTTAACTTTACCAGAAATAAAATTATTTGATTGACTTCTGACTCCTGTTGACTCGTTATAACAATTCTTTCTTTTCAGGTTCTCACCCAGCAGTGTCTTTTACAGTGAGTCCAGACAGAGAGCAGCACTTCCCCTCTGAGTCTGTAACACTGAACTGTGGCTCAAACTCAGCTGAGTGGAGAATAATGACCTTTTCGGAACAAGGTTACATCACAAACAGAAAAAATTGCTCTGACTCTTGGACAGCGACTAGATCCTCATGTACATTCAGCACCCATCGCCGGCACCATAGTGGAGTATATTGGTGTGAGTCTGGAACAGGAGACTTCAGCAATGCAGTAAACATCAGTGTACAAAGTATGTAACTACACGTTATTCCCCCCCTCCCCAAAAAACTTTACATTTTCTATAAAATTTTTGAGAAACCAAGACTGAATAAACAATGTGAAATGGTGTAAGATTATTAAAAACAAAACAGATAAGTATTTTTATTTGGCCTGTAGTATAATCATTATTTGGTTATTACAAATATTCTTCACTGTTAAGGTTAAGAAAAATGTTTGTTTGTAGACTTTTTTTCTATAACTCAAAGTTACATAGCCAGTGACACTGAAATCAAAGCTGACTTTAGCACTTACAATGTCCTTCTACCAAGTAGTCACAGCAAATAAAGAAAACATAAATTTTCAGTGTTTTACTTTTTTTTTTAAGATAACCCTAATGCCATTGTCTTGCTCACAACACGTACTTAGAAACTGAATACCAGGTCCTGAATTAAGATCTAAGACACTCAGATAATATGGTTAAAAAGCAGGGCGGATCTAGAAAAATATTTCTGGGGTGGCAAGAGGGTGGCAAGGATATTTCTGGGGTGGCCCCATATTCTACTACATATATATACACACTATGGAAGAGCAGCGGGTTTAGACGAGGCTGGACCAAGGTGAGATTACAAAAGTTTAAAAGGGCCATGTGTGAATGTAATTATGGAGCTAAAATCAAAATTCTATTAATCTCTCCTTTATTTCACGAAAAAGCGCTACAGCAATTCCCTTTATACAATTTTTTTTAGGTTTTTTAGTCATATGTAGCAATGTTAATTAGGCCGGATTAATTCACAGCTACCCTGTAATTAATTAGGTTTAAAAAAAATTATCGTTTGACAACCCTAATATCTAGCCATCATCGGAGCCCTCCCTTTAATTTTTTTTTAACTTCATAATACTCAAAAATCTGTATTTTCTAATATTAAGTAAACTTTGTAATTAGGATAAATGCATTAAAATATTTTTTTCGCAGACATTTGAGCAAAACTTCCTAAAATGTTCAGTCTGGAACAGAAGAGGAATATCATTTATTGTCTCACAGGGGGCGTGTTTTTAAAAAAAGTTGATCAAAATACCAATTTATTCTAAATTAAGATGTAAGTCAGTATGCTGTGTTTCCCTACCATGTGGACTAACTCGACTGATTGTGCTTGGTGCTGTCTCAGACTGTCCTGTTGTAACTGGCTGAGCCCTCCATGTTGCCCTGCCTTTCTATTTCTCCCTCTTCATCTCGATGATTCTCTCCCTCCTCCGCCTCCTCTCCGATATGCCGTTCTATCACTTTCTCTTGTTCCTGATCTCCTCGTTCCCCTCCATCCCTTTTCTGTCGCTCCTCTCTCTCTTCTTCCACATCGTCTCCTCCGTCCACTTTACTCACCAGGTTACTCTCCGTTTTCTCACCTTGAGATGCTTCGTCGTCGCTTCATTTCTGTAGAATTTAAATGAATTGTACCTTTTTTTCTGGACAAATGTAAAGATTTCACATTCTCTGACTTAGTTTACATGTTGCAAAAATTATGATTTTCAATTTTTATCGCCTCAAATAGTTTCAAAACTATCAGCATTGAGCTATAAATGATATTCTATTTGGTAAGATTGCATAGTTTCCTCTTTCCTGGTGTGCTCCTGCCTTCTGTGTGCAGGTCGGCTTTTCTCTTAATTACTGCCTCTCAGAAAAGCCAAATTTCTCTCCATGTACACATCCAAGCTTAGTCGAGCTATTATCAGACTGGGCAACCCACTTCCAAAAGTGGCAAGACTGCTGTGTTAGGAATAACAACATAAAAGCAAGTAGTAACAAAGAGTAAAACAGTGAAAGACTTGCAAAATGTATTATGCTGCAGTGTTGTCTTCCATTTCTTTGCTTGTTATGCATATCCTCCTTTTGCTTCGTCCTCTTCCCTGCTGCCATGGAAGTTGTTTATTATAATGCCCCTTTTCCTCTAGGGTCGCTTTAGAATGGGACGGCACAGTATGGCCTAGAATGAGTAGTTTGTGTTTGCGTTCCGTTCCGTTCCAATCTCAGTAGAACGGTAGTAGGCGAGGAAATGGGCGGGCTTAGCTTAAAAACTCCAGGAAACAAAGTCATCATGACAACACTGATCCTCTCAAAAGTTAAAAGACTTTTGACTCACCTCACATCTCTCAGACATCGATCTGTTCATGCCTCCATCTTCTCATCTGTATTTTTCAGTCCTGTACTGATCTAATCAGCGATCATTCAGTCTGTTGAGACTATAACTCTACATCCTTCTATCCCCATCTATCTGAGTCCAGCTCTCTGATCACCGCAGAGACTCCCTTGCTTCTCTGTTGCTATACCGGCTTCTCCCTACCGACAGTGCAGGTTTGGCGCCGACTTCACCTGCTACCGCTACCAGACGGAAGCCTGCTCCAACCCGCGTGCGGAAGCAGATAACAGGCCCGATCACAGCTCCATTCCTCTTGGCAACCTGATAAAAATCTGCCATCACTCACAGTTTTCCGATGTCTTAGATGCTGAGACTGCAGCCCATATATAGCCATTTTCTCCCCTACTGCAGGCGAAGCTGTACCCAATATCAATGTAGATTCTTCTCATCACCTTTTGGCTTCAGCTTTATCAAAACCACAACCCTCCCTAAACGGTATAAAAGTTTATAAAGCACTCAGTTTTTTTTGTTTTTTCATATGGAGCTACTTAAAGCAAAGAAAAATAAAACCTTCTATGAGACTTTGAAAATCTCAAATTATAAGGAGAACATTTCTGATTTTGGTGCTTTTACTTTAAGTACATTCTGTCTCCAGCAGCTGATTTTTGACTAATATTTAATATTTTCAATATCTTACAACTTCAGATCCCAAATATATTTTTTTTCTCATAATGTATGCCCTAAAGTCTTTGTTGCATTAGTATTTTGTAAAAATCTCAGTACAGTGACTCTCTGTTTTTCAGATGGAGACCTTCTCCTGGTGAGCCCCGTCCATCCTGTGACTGAAGGAGCTTCTGTTAGTCTGAGCTGCAGACTGAGAGGACAAAATCCACTTTCTATTGTGTTTTTCTATCACAATGACAAACTGGTCCAAAATGACAGCAGAGGGGAGCTGAACATCTCTGCAGTGTCTCAGTCAGACGAAGGTTTCTACAAGTGTGAACATTCAGCAAAGGTTTCACCACAGAGCTGGATGGCTGTTAAAGGTAAGGTACTTAATACAGTTTTTTTATTAAATTTTTTAATGACAGTATAATATCATTGCAATATTTAATAGTTTGTATTCATCACTTAAAACAGCTGTATCCAGACCTGAAAGCTCTTCATTTCCTGTTCTACTGGTCACTGGATCAGTAGGTGGAGTCGTCTTTATCATTCTCCTCCTGCTGCTGTTTCACTTCAAATGGTGCAAAGGTGAGACCTTCTACTAGTCATTGAAACTGTAATATGTCAATGTAAAAATTTTTAAAAGCAGTTCACTTTCAAAAACAAAACTGTTTTTGTGTAACAGGTTGTGGTTCAGCGCAGCCAATCAGCGAAAAACAGAATCAGGACCAGCAAATATACTCTACTCTCGTGCATGGTCAGTTTTTGAATGTTGTTTGGAAGGTTTTTAACAAATCTGTGAGTTAACAATTTCAGATTGTTAAATCTATGGTGGAGGCTGTTGGAGGAGCGTCACGGTCTCTGTGGCGCCGTCAACTTTTCAAGCTTTTCCTATGTTTCAAGCTTCAAAGCTCATAACGCTAGCAACACAGAAGTTCAGCTAGTTGAGCTTTTGACGGTCTTAATGCTCTTGACGCAGCACAGCAACCAATCAAAGCGACTCAATGTAGTGACGTTGCCCGACGTCGAAGCTGCCTAACCAACCACAATCTGCGAGTGTTTAAAACATCCAGCAAAGAAAGGCTTAAAAATGTATCTTCTGTGTATATGCTTCGAACAAGTTGCTTTATGAGCGCTGCTGGACGCTGACAAAGCCTGCTGTCGAATTATTAGGTAAATTAAGTCTAGTTAATAGAAGGCCAATATATCACGGCAAGTTGGCTAACAATACTAATGTTTGCTATTTAACTCCCCTTGCTATGTAGTTCATGCAAGGAATAAACCCACTTCTTTCATTTATGTGCAGAACTTTACCATTTTCCACAAATTTGAAAGAAATCTTTATTTCCACAATTCGTATAGAGTGAAAGACAATAATATAAGTAGCAGAGATAGAATACCTATAGCTTAAGAGGGACTTTGTTAATTTCCATAGAAATATCACTACTACTCATCATAGCTCTATATGAAAATGTTACTTTCTACATTTTTTGTTTATTTTTAATGCCACAATAGTAAAGACCAAAGTCACAGAGGGCACATCAGACAAGAGGTCATCAGCAAGGACAATGATTCAGAGATAAGACCTCGCTCAGAAAAAGAGATCCATAGCTGGGAGTAACCAGGCAGGTATAAGGACAGGGTTTTCACAGATATTTTAGAATTACTATCATTCCTACTCCAAAGTATGTTTTGTCTATATTTTAATAAGTAGCCCACCAGACTCAGCCAGCCTTACTATTTTGTTCATTTAATTTGTGAGAAACTTTATCCATCTACCTTCAGCAAAGTAGATTGTAGTATTTGTTCTGGCAATTAATTTGATGTAGGTGAGTTTGATAACCTGTTAAAAAAATGCTTGTAATCTGAAGAGGTGAGCAGTCATCATTATGTTATTGATTGTGATTTGCTGGAGCCAGTGCGTGACCATCGAGCCTTCCTTCTATAACCTGTTGTTAAATCTTTCTAGATTGACACGAACAGTATATTTAGATTGACATTTAAGCAAAGTTTTATGGTTTGTTGCTAAGCCAGCTCACTCATTGTGAAACAGTGATTTAAATGGTCCTTTAGATAAAAGAAAGGAGCGACTGAATATGAGAGAGTGCCTCCGGTTGGACCTCTGTAATTTTGAAACTCGGGGTTACGGCCTTGCTTAAGTCTACAGTTTTGCTTAGAATTTCAACCTTGTGTGATTAAAATGAGGAGGGAATAATTCATAATTATCATATTGACCACTTGTTTCAAGTTTTCATCATTATCACTGACAAGACGTGACTACTTTAACTGTCTTTTCACTGACCCGTAGGAGACCTTTCTGTATATGAAACAATCAGAATGCCTCGAAACTCTGAACACGGTACAGTATAAATATTAATCAAATAATGATGAATTAATCAAATAATGATGGCAGATTTATGAAGTTCCTATCATTCCTGTTATCCTGTTGTATTAGTAACAGGACATATTATGTTTACATTTCTGATTTAGAGCAAAGAATAAGTAACAATGGTCATCAATAATTTTGTTTGAGAACAGGAAAACATGACGATTCAGAGAAGATCCCTGACTATGTTGACATGGCTTAACATTAAATCAGGTAAGAAACTATTTCTGAGTTCTTGTTTTCATTCAATATTTATTTGTGTTTTCAGAGCATTTTTCCATTAGCTCTTTCAGGTTTAAAAATATGTGCTGTCAGTTTTATTTTTTTATTCCTTAGTTAATGTCATTGTCCTTGAGAACATCTTCAGTCATGAACCAATAGATAGACCAATACTGCAAGCTGTCAAATAATCAAATGGTACAAAAGATCAGTCTATGTCAAAGGATGAACCGATCCTACTGTTTTTTTTAGTACACAAATCCTTCAAATGATAATTTCAGAGGCAAATCAAGTAGATACTGGTGATATCCAATAATTTGATGAAAAATCTAAAGATTTAGATTGTATAAAGTCTTCTAAACAGAACGCCTGGCTGAACACTATGTGATGAACATTTTTATTCTGATGTTTTAACTGTGATTTCTACTATTTTAATAATCAAGATTTATGTTGTGATTTCTGTTGTGATTTTTTTATATTTTTTGTATACAAAACTGTTCATTTTCATACGGTATTTGTATTAATATTATTTATTTTTTACTTACAAATGTTAAAAAAAGCACAAATAGGCACTACTTTGTTTTTTTATGTTTTTGAATTATTTTTTTTTTCATGTCCACACAGACGGAGTCGTTCACCATCAGGGGACATTTTCAATTGAAAAACTGTAATTACTGTTATTAGAGTTCAGCTGTATAATCTATCTCACTGGTGTGACTTAGATTTGTGTGTTGTTTGTTAGATTTGAATAACTGTAACCATATAATCAGCCCACTTAATTTATGATGCAGAAGAATGTCATACCTTTTCCTTGAAATAATTATTTGTCCAGAGTTCTTATTGTTATGACAGACCTTGCCTTGAATCTGCTATATAACCTTGTAAACAAATGCTGTATCATTCTCTGTTCAACTTTAGAGTGTTATGCAGAAAAGTATATATATACTGTATATATATATATATATATATATATATATATATATGTTTGTGTGTGTGCGTGTGTTTTATTCACAAAAGTGATATGTATAGGAAAGAGAGAGAGAGAGAGAGCATTACTTGAATTGAATTCCAATAAAATTATCAAACAAATCCATAAACGCATGGTTTTATTTATTTTTAATTAAAAACAAAATTTTTCAAATGTTTTGGGTTGAACTAGTTCTTTTGCTCAGTATTTCCCCAGCCTCTTTCACATGGAACAGATGGATTTACACTTTCACACCTTACTATGAGCGATCAACTCAAAATATTCCCACTGTGGGGACGATTTCCTTTTTTGGAGGCACTACCTGTATAAGAGAATTAGATTGTTGGTGTATAAACTCAGATAATGACAAAGCAGAATAACATGCCCACACGAAACGGGAGTGCATCATTCACAGTTAACGCATACAACCAAACAAACACGCATACTTTTAACCAACTCAGAATTGTAAAAGAAAATATAGCCTTGATCTCAACTCAGGGGCTACAAGTAAGATGTTCAATTAACTGACTAACCAGCTCAATGGTGCAATAACTCACTAACTCACAAATGCTGACAACACCTCAGTATGCTGCGATATTCAAAGCGCTTATGAGAAAGCAACACGCTCAATGAACCCATGGCATCACCCGCTCAAACCGAGGCCTCGGTCATGTGATTTCTCAATTCTTGACGTACGCCTCAAATCGACACTTCATCTGGCACGCCCACTTTTGTTCGAGACATACCTCTGAGCCTCAGTTCATTTGTCCAATCACTACCCACCGGATCATTGTGGTGTTGTCATGCCCTCTCCCATGCTATGTCCTTATCCTGATTCCTGTATCTTCTATAAATCCCCATCTGCACTTTGTCTGCGCTTAGGTCCTTCAACCATCCACCAGCAAAACCTGACACTAACAAGAAATATAACATAGTTATAATTAATATTGTTAACTACCTTAAAATGATATATTGGTATGTATTAACTTGCCATAAATTTGGTAACATTACCTGCATGCAACAGCATAACTCAGCTTACATAACTGTGCAATGTGGATGGATGTCGCTGGATGGTGTTGGAAAGCAAGGCACAACCTATGGATCTGAGAAAAAACGTATCAAAGATGACTGCGGTCATTACCCTTGTGAAAACTGGCATTACTAATTGCATAATGCTGCCCCCTCATGCTGCATGAGGGGGCAGCATGAGGGGGTTTCCAATGCTCCCCACTGTCGCCATGGAAACCAATCCAGCTGCAGAATCTGACATGATCAGGGCCATGTGGCTGAACAGAGGCAATTGCTGTCAATTGAACTGATTAATGTTTTGTTCCAGACCAGATAAAACTCCAGTGGAAGCACTCGTCATTCATAATTTTAGGATTAAATTACATCTAAATGGGTGAATTATAAATTTAAAAAAACATAACCCCCTGAGAGTTGCTATGATGGTAAACTTGATCTATTAAACCTGATTTTTCTTTTTCTTCGAACCAAGCTGTAAGCAGCTTTATTTCTGCTGTGAAGTGTGCATTTTTAACATGGGAATCAATGAGAACCTTTCTGCAGCCAGTCCCCAGCAGATGAAGGGGAACTGCATTTTTTGTCATTTCCTGTTTGGCTTCACAGTTGGGCGGTTGAGTTTGCCCCTTTGATGTAAATGCAACCTAAATGACATGCTTTTTTAATATCTCAACACAAATTAGAAAAAAAGCATCTCTACTGAAGTTGCAACTTACTTTACTGTTTCATTGAGGTCATTCTAAATATATTTGGGCATTACGGCCTGAATTCAAATGTTAGTTTTTTTTTGTAGATGGATTAAACTACAACAACAACGTGGGAGGGGGAATAGATAAAACTCCATGTACAACTGAAATATAATTTTTTTTTTAACTGGCAGCTTAACTGGCAGCTTCAGCAGACTGAGCTACATTTAGCCAGTCACAAAATGCCCGCCCTTAAGTAAAGATAACCAGTCTGTTGGTTAAAAAACCCACAGTGTTCTAGAGCATTTCCTCTTAAAACCATATTCTTCTAAGCTTACACCACTTTATCCAGTAAGCGTGTCACATGACCACTTGTTTTAATAGACATTCTCTTAATTTACAACTTGGTATATTGAAAGATAAACAGTATTGAAGCTAAATGTCATCAATTAGATGGTCACAATGCAATGATAATAGAGAAAAGATACAACAAATATATAGTTTGGTTCCTTGTCTAGTGGAATTACATGTTTTAGATTTCAAATCATTAAATTTAAGCTGTAAACTATTCTCAACAACAATATAAACACAACACTTTTGTGTTTGCTCATACTTAGAGAGCTGAAATATTTTCTAAAAATACAAAATATTTTTTTCTAAAACATTGTGCACAAATCTGTCTAAATGTTTGATAATGAGCACTTCTCCTTTGCCGAGATAATCCATCCTACTTCACAGGTGTACCATATCAACATACTGACAGCAGATTATTAAATCTTATTTTAGACAGCATGATTATTGCACTGGTGTGCCTTAGACTGGCCACAATAAAAGGCCAAAATGAAATGTTTAGTTGATTCACACAGCACAATGCCACAGATGTTGCCAGTTTTGAGGAAGCATGCAATTGGACCTCACATCCAGCATGTTAACCTCCAAAATCGTCTGAGACCAGCCACTTGGACAGCTGCTGAAACAATCGATTTGCATAATCAAAAGATTTCTGCACAAACTCTCAGAAACCGTCTCAGGGAAGCTCATCTGCATTGCATCTGCTTGTCATCCTCGTTGGGATCTCAACCTGACTCCAGTTCGTCATTGTACCCGACTTGAGTGGGCAAATGTTCACATGCAATGGTGTCTGTCACTTTAGAGAGGTGTTCTCTTCACGGATAAATCCCAGTTCATACAGACAGAGTGTGGCGTCGTGTTGGTGAGCGGTTTTCTGATGTTCAGTGTTCTGGCTCGAGTGGCCCATGGTGGTGGTGGGGTTATGGTATGGGCAGGCGTACATTATGGATAAAGAACACAGGTGCTTTTTATTGATTGCATTTTGAATGCACATAGATACCGTGACGAGATCCAGAGGCCCTTTGGTGTGCCATACATCCAACAACATCACTTCATGTTGCAGAATGATAATGCACAATCCCATGTTGCAAGGATCTGCACACGATTCTTGGAAGTTGAAAACATCACAGTTTTTCCATGACCAGCAAACTCACCGGCCATGTCACCCTTTGAACATGTTTGGGATGCTCTGGATCGGTGTATAATACAGCGTGTTCCAGATCCAGCCAAAATCCAGCATTTTCACACAGCCATTGAAGAGGAGTGGACCAACATTCAACAGGCCACAGTTGAAACCTGATCCTGGGAACCTATGCGATGGAGATCTATTGCACTACATGAGGCAAATGGTGGTCACACCAGATACTGACGGGTTTTCTGAGTCCCCAGACCACCCCAATCAAAAAACAGAAAATTTCAGAGTGGCCTTTTATAGTGACCAGTCTGAGGTACCCCTGTACAATAATCATGTTGTCTAATCAGCATCTTAATATGGCACACCTCTGAGGTGGGATGGATTATCTCTGCAAAGGAGAAGCACTCACTATCACAGATTTAGACAGATTTGAGATAATTTCTTATTTTGTGTGTGTAGAAAATGTTTCAGAGTGTTGCGTTTATATTTTTGTTCAGTGTAGATATCACATCTTTAATACACATGGAAACATGTCATAACATATCTCATTGCTGCAACTGTTGTACTGACTCGAACACAAAATGAAATACAATTTGTTTCTTTTTCAAAAGCAGCAGAAGTTTCTCTTTTATTTTCATCAAATCATTTTTGTTTACTAATGTGTCACAAAAGCTACCTTTTGTGTGGCTGAAAGAGCAAGGCACAAAGTATACATATTGAGAGGAAAAAAAACACACTGCAGGGTGGTTAGTGGTATGAAAAGGAAACCAACAATCTATAAATTGTTCCCTGCCTACCTGTGAAGTTTCAGTCTGACTTTTTCATCAGCTGCTCCACTTTCAGTTGTTCTGTTAAGAAGTTGAAATAAGTCTCTAAAGTAGAGTGATACATTGTCAATCTTGTATGTAAGGATGGGCTTCACCCTGCTCTGTCTGCTGGATTTACTGTGTAAGTAGATCACTTTCTCTGTTTGGATGGTGCAGATGAAGGAAAATGTTTAAATTGTGAGCACCATTATTTAAGTTGAGTTTCTCTGAAAATGAACTGAGCAGATATAAATTTTTCCAACTGGTTGAGTTAAATAACAAACGTAGTAGATCTAATAAAGTATCTATATGTTTTAGTTCTCACTTCCCTCCTATGCCGTGGAAACACTCAAGGTAAGGATTTGGTTTTTAGTGTTCATCAGCTATTCTCTTTAAGTTATGAGTTCCTTTTCCTGTTGTCATTTGTTAAAGTGAACAATTCAGTATCACTACAAAATAAGTATATTTTTATTGTGTTTTTCAGTCGGTACTTTACATAATATTTTTTTTGTCTGCATGTTTCTGACAACAAAGCAGTGACTCATAAAATTTCAAGATTTTTTTTAAACGTTTTCATTGTTTTTGAATCTCTTTGCTACAGCGCCACATTCTGTCCTGACTGTTTCTCCATCATGGCTGATTCCCGGATCCTCAATAACTCTGAACTGTAAGGTTGAACCTTCATCTGCCGAATGGAGGTTCTACTGGTATAAAGCTGTTCCTGATAATTCTAGCAGCTACTACAGGTATGAGCTTTTGCATGTAAGACCTAACAGGACCGTACAGGGATCCTACGTCGTTGATGGACAGGAACACACATCAGGATATTCATGTAGAGCTGGAAAAGGAAACCCAGATTATTTCACTGATTACAGTGAACCAAAGTTTGTCTGGTCTGCAGGTCAGTTCATTTTGTGCCACCTTTGTGTTCATGTGTTCAGTCATCACCTTCGTGCATTGTGGTGTCATTTGAAAACTTTACTAGTAATTTCCAATAAGGAACAAAAAATGTCTCAAATGTGACAAATTCACCTTTTACTCTTCAGCGTTTGTTTGAAAAAAAAATAAAAAATTGAAGTTTGAAAAAAAAACTGACTGTTATTTACTTTGTAAAAATAAATGATGCTATCATGATTCCTACATTGTTTAATAATTTATTACAAGGAGGATCAGTGAACCTACACACAAACATGTGTTTTCATCTGACCCTAACGCTACTGAATTTATAACAGTCTTTTATACTGCAGGGTTACCATAGCCACCTCGAAGCGCTGCCCCTCTCTTTGCACCTCATAGTTTGAACAGGCCTGTTAGCTAAATTGGAGCCACTTCAGAGTCAATCTGCTGTCTCCTAAACAAAATCTTTTTTTTTTTTTACTTCTTTATTCTGTAACCTAATAACCCTGATTTCTGTTAGTAATAAAGGCGTAACACACAGTTAATAAATTAGGTCCTTTATACTAATATACGATTTTGTCAAACTCTGGTGCAACATAATTTACCCTAATATTATTTTTGTGTTTTACAGTCATACTCAAAAGAGAACTTTTGAAAAGTTCTTCTAATTTAATAACTCGGTTCAACAGGTGAAACACATTACTGATGTTTTCAAGACGTTATTTATTTCATTTTTGAAGACCCGAGGAAAAAATGCTAATTATATGACATGATTTTATCTAGTCTTTAACATTAAAGCAGATAAAGGGCATATCTGCATACAGGTGTTTTTTCTGTCTGCTTCTGTTGATTATTCTCTCCCTGTTTGGTTTTTTTCTTTGTCAGGTTCTCATCCAGCAGCGTCTCTCACAGTGAGGCCTGACAGAGAGCAACACTTCACCTCTGAGTCTGTGACACTGAACTGTGGAGGAAACTTTGCTGGGTGGAGAGTGATGGAGTTTAGAGAAACAAACTATCGGTCATTCTTAACAGACTGCTTCTACTGGGGTATTATGACCGAATCCTCATGTACCAGTACCAGTGACAGTTCTTTTAAATCAGTGTACTGGTGTCAGTCTGGATCAGGAAAGTTCAGCAACGCAGTCAACATAAGCATAAATGGTATGTTAAATATGTTATTTCATTCATCTCTGTCAAGCTGAAGAAGGAGTCCTATATGGCCTTTCTGGCCTGTGGGACCCTGGAAGCAGCTAATAGGTACCGGCAGGCCAAGTGGAGTCCGGCTCGGATGGTCACTGAGGGAAAAACACGTACGTGGGAGGAGTTTAGAGAGGCCATGGAGAACGACTTCTGTATGACTTCAAAGCGATTCTGGTCCACCATCCGGCATCTCGGGGGGGGGGGGGGTTTAGCGGTCTGCCACCAACACCGTTTACAGTGAGGATGGTGTGCTGCTGACCTCGACACAGGACGTTTTAGTTCAGTGGATGGAATACGTTCAAGACCTACTCAATCCCATCAGCATTCTTTCCTGTTTGGAAGCAGAGTCTGGGGACTTTGGGACGGCCTCTCCAAACTCTGGTGCTGAGTTTGTTAAAAAAACTCCTTGGTCGCAGGGGTCCGGGGTGGATGAGATTCGCTCCTCAAGGCTCTGGATGTTGTAGGGTTGTGTTGGTTAATCCGGCTCTGCAATATTGCGTGTGCATCAGGGGCAGTTCCATTGGATTAGCAGACTCGGGTGGTGGTCCCCCTCTATAAAGAGTGGGAGCACAGAGTGTGTTCCAACTATAGTGGGATCACACTTCTGAGCCTCCCTTGTAAGGTCTATTCAGGGGATCTGGAGAGGAAGGTCCAATGGATAGTCAAACCTATGATTCAGGAGGAACAATGCGGGTTTCGTCCTGGCTTTGGAACACTGGACCAGCTCTACACCCTCGGCAGGGTACTGGAGGGTGCATGGGAGTTTGCCAAACTGGTCTACATGTGTTTGTTGGACTCGGAAAAAGCGACCGTGTCCCTAGGGGAGTCCTGTGGGGGGTACTCTTTGAGTATGGGGTACCGGGCCCTTTGATATGAGCTGTTAGGTCCCTTTTTGACGTGTGTCAGAGCTTAGTTTGCAGTGCTGGCAGTAAGTCAGGCTCGTTTCAAATGAGAGTTGGACTCTGCCAAGGTTGCCGTTTGTCACCGATCCTGTTCAAAACATTTATGGACAGGATTTCTAGGAGATCGATAGACAGATCGGTAAGGCGTCTGCAGTTATGCAGGCGCTGTACCAGTCTTTTGTGGTGAAGAGAGAGCTAAACCAAAAGGCAAAGCTCTCGATTTATTGGTTGATCTACGTTCCTACCCTCATCAAATTCTGGATGGTAACTGAAAGAACGAGATCACGGATACAGGCGGCTGGGTTCTCCCTTAGAAATAGGTAGAGTAGCTCGGTCATCTGGGGGGGCTCAGAGAAGTGCCGCTGCTCCTCCACATCGAGAGGAGCCAGTTGAGGTGGCTCAGGCATCTGGTCAGGATGCTTCCTGGACACCTCCCTGGTGAGGTGGTCCGGGCACGTCCCACCAGGTGGAGGCCCGGGGGAAGAGCCAGGACAAAATGGAGGGACTATGTCTCCCAGCTGGCCTGACAACGCCTCGGGATTCCTCCTGAGGAGCTGGCCCAAGTGGCTGGGGAGAGGGAAGTCTGAGTCTGTCTGCTTAAGCTACTGCCCCTGCGATCCAACCTCGGATAAGCGGAAGATTATGAATGGATATATTAATCTCAGAATTGTTACTGTTTATAAGAAATAAGAGTGAATGCCACTGGCTATATGTTATTTCCACCTATTGTGCAGATTAAATGTAAATTAGTTCCCAAAAAAAGTTACCATCTTTCATCAGAATCAGACAGGAAAAGTTTAATATCCCAAATATCTTTTTTTATTAGTCTTATAATGTATTCTCTAAAGTCTCTGTTGCATTAGCATTTTGTAAACATCTCAATACAGTGACTCTCTGTTTTCCAGATGGAGATCTTCTTCTGGTGAGCCCCGTCCATCCTGTGACTGAGGGAGCTTCTGTTAGTCTGAGCTGCAGACTGAGAGGACAAAATCCACTTTCTAATGTGTTTTTCTATCACAATGACAAACTGGTCCAAAATGACAGCAGAGGGGAGCTGAACATCTCTGCAGTGTCTCAGTCAGACGAAGGTTTCTACAAGTGTGAACATTCAGGAAAGGTTTCAACACAGAGCTGGATGGCTGTTAAAGATGAAGGTCTTTATACACTCACATATACAATCATGTATTTATTTATTTTGTGTGACATTAAAGTTTCATTGTCATAGGTACTGATTTTTGTTCATTTCTAGAAAGAGCCGTATCCAGACATGAAAGCTCTTCACTTCCTCTGCTCACTAGATCAGCGATTGGAATAGTAATTTTTATCTTCCTGCTGCTGCTCTGTTATTTCCGACAATCCAAATGTGAGGTCATCCTGTTCTTACTGAAACACATTCATATCATCACACATCAACACCATAAACACCTATACACATAGAATATGAAAAGATTTAATCGATTTTTGTTTAAAAAGGTGGTGGTGCAGAGCAGCCAGTCAGCCAGGATGAACAGCTGCAGCAAGTATATTCCTCTCTTCAACATGGTCAGTCTTTCACTTTGTCCTGGATGTTTGAAAAAAAAATGTAACCACATAATCAGCAAATTTTTCTATCCATCCAATCCAGTTATCCAAATACCTATTTCCAGTTTCTTAATATTTATATCTGTATCACTGACATGATGCGACTAATTTAGCTTACTTGTGTTGAATTTTCACTGACCTTTAGGAGATATTTGTGTCTATGAAACGATCACTGGCCCTGATAACTCTGGGAATGGTACAGTATAAATTCTGATTATTATTATTATTATTATTATTATTAATAATAATAATAATAAATGACATTGGAGACTTACTACTACTAAAGCAATACAGAACATATTTAACGTTGTTTTAGTTCAGAATGAAGATTATCCTGTTAAATTGTTTCTGATTCAGCATAGTAATGAAAAAAATGGTAACAATTGTTTTATATACTCACATGGACAGGACAGCGTGGTGATACAGAGAAGATGCCTCACTATGTTGATGCGGATTCAGAATGAAACACAGGTAAAAAAATCTTAGGATTAACGCTTTATAAAGTCTTTGCTTGTTTGTTGAAAACACATTTTTTTTAATGTTTTAATATTTCCAAATGTGAGTTTTTCAGATTGGATATATATCAAATTTATTGTTTTTCTAAATCACAGTCCTGCTCCCATACAAATGTATCTATTAACAAATATGAAAAGGCAGACTATATGCAATGCAGTGTTCACATTTTGCTTTGAGCTAAATCAGTTTATTGTAGAGAACAAATATGACTCTAAATTTGACAGGTTATTTTGTCAAAATATAAAATATATAAAAATACATAAAAAGCTTTTACCAAAATATTTTCATAACACAAAGACTTCCTAAAAGGTCATTCACATACTAAATATTGAGATATTTATATTTTTAAAAACTGCCATTTTTTAAATGATAATGGATGTTTTGTTTTTCCATTAATTATTCAAGCAGTAGGATATTGCTTTACTTCCTCGCGTACATGTTCAATAACTAATTTTGAAGTAGACCTTACCTGCAGTATGTTTCTAATTATGTTCTTCAGCTGCTTCATGTCTCCCAGGTCCATGGAGAGAAATTTTATCATAACCATTGCAGGGAAATCACTCAGACTTCCTCCCACAGTCCAAAAACATGACTGTCAGATTAATTGGTCTCTCTAAATTGTCCTTGTGATTGTGTGCGTGTGGTTGTTTTTCCTGTCTCTTTGTTGCCCTGCGATGGACTGGTGAGCTGTAGAGGGTGACACGGGAATCAATTGTCGCTCACGTCCCATCCCGATCCCAAAAACATACTCCCGTGACGTCCCGATCATGTGACAGCCCCCCCAAAAAAATCTTTGTCCGAAAAAATCCAGAGAGAAAGACTCCCGTCCCAAATCCCGTAGATTAGTAATTTACCTCCTATGGCGCTCGATCCCTCCGCCCCCCTTTAAACCATAGCGTAGCACAGTATCAAAGATAATCTATTTAGCTTTATCCGCCATCTTTAACCATATCCTGCATTTTCGTTGTTTGGCCACCTTACCAAGTCATGAATGGAATTGATTCGTCTGACTACCAAACTATTAAGATGCACGCATTTTCAGCCGGATATCTTATGCTTACCAGTTTATCCAAGTGGTGTAGCAACAACGTAGCAGTTTCAGTTTTGGTGCGTGCAGTGTAGTAGACCCGATGGAATTCAACTAAAGACAGCGTTATTTTTTAAAGCTAATTCCCTGATATCTGACAAGATAAATGTAAAAAAAATAAATTACATTTCTAATTTCCGGTTTCCCGCCCGATCCTCTGGATTATTTCCTGTCCCGTCCAAATCACGTTACCAACAGTTAAATTGACTCCCGTCCTGCTGGAATCCTGCTGGAAGCTCGTGACCTGTGGGAATCCCAAAAAATTGTCACCCTCTAGTGAGCTGTCCAGGGTCTACCCTGCCTGTCACTCGTTGACAGCTAGAGATGGGCACCAGCCCCCCGCAATCCCTTGAGGATAAAGAGGTTTGGAAAATGTGTATATATATATATATATATACTGTATATATATTAGGGCTGGGTCTCGATTAAAATTTTTAATCTAATTAATTACAGGCTTTGTAATTAATTAATCAAAATTAATCGCATATAAATAGTTGACCTGAGAAAAGTGAAAATTTTCTTCACATGGATTTTTAGTACAAAACTTTGAGTGATTACATAAGTTTAATTTATCAGAAAAAAAACCCAAAATCATCATTCTGTCAGAACACCAATAAGAGAACGAATTATGGAGAAAGCGGAAATGTATCTCAAATAGAAATAGATAAATTAACACGGTGATGACCAGGAAGCTGCAGCGCACAACAGGTGTTACGTCATTCTGCGTTTTCTCCGTCAGTATGTGTTCCGCCTACTTCTCCGCGCCGGTCACGCGGCAAAAGTGGCGCGCACCAACTACAAGCTCGCTCCCGAACTGTACTCGCCGCGCTCTGCTCGTACACAGGGGAATGACGGAAGCCGTGACAGTTCAAACGTTCTATTTTGGCCAAGCCAACTCCTCAGCTACAGTCCACAATATTACTGCTCTGGGATAGATAGATAGATAGATAGATGGACTGATTGATTGATTTGTTTATTCATAATTTCAAACAGAATATAATAATAGTGAATAATCATTAATTTTTCCACTATTGGGAAATAAAGCAGTAACAACAACAAAATGGCAGGTAATATATGCATTCAGATTCATGGCTATCATGGATATAGCCATCAGGATGCGTTTCTCTGTATTATAAGGGGGGAACGCTATATGACGGGTGTTTTATAGCCATCAGGATGCGTTTCCCTGTACTATAAGTGGGGAACGTTATATGACGGGTGTCATATAGCCATCAGGATGCATTTCCCATGTATATTAGTGGGGAGCGCTATATGACGGGTGTTATAATGTCGTCAGGATTTTTTTCCTGATATTTGACGTCAAGATGCATTTCCACAATTAAAATAGGATATACTTTATTAATCTCAGAATTGGGAAATTCTGTACATTCATTAGGCCTAATTATTTTTTGCTTTCAAATTATTCTTCTCAGTTGTACATTCTAATCTATGCCACTTTATTTTTTTGAAACTGCACAGTACTTTGGTTTTGTATTTTTTTCCCCCCTTTATGTACTAGCTACATATTATTCTTAATGCTGTTTTTATACTTTTCTTTTGGTATGAATCTGAATGCATATATTACCTGCCATTTTGTTGTTGTTACTGCTTTATTTCCCAATAGTGGAAAAATTTATGATTATTCACTATTATTATATTCTCTTTGATATTATGAATAAACAAATCAATCAATCAGTCAATCTATCTATCTATCTATCTATCTATCTATCTATCTATCTATCTATCTATCTATCTATCTATCTATCTATCTATCTATCTATCTATCTATCTATCTATCTATCATCACAGAGCAGTAATATTGAGGACTGTAGCTGAGGCGTTGGCTTGGCCAAAATAGAACGTTTGAACTGTCACGGCTTCCGTCATTCCCCTGTGTACGAGCAGAGCGTGGCGAGTACAGTTCGGGAGCGAGCTTGTAGTTGGTGCGGAGAGGTAGGGGGAACACATACTGACGGGGAAACGCAGACTGACGTAACACCTGCATCCCTCCATGGAGAACTGTGGAGGATGAAATCCCTCTCTTGGAATGAGTTCTGAGATTCTCTGGAGGAAAACCCAGAGGAAATATAAACTTGTGAAATGCGTCACATCACCAGTGAGAGAGGTGCTGAATTAACAGAGGCGTCCTGCAGTTTCCTCTGTAATGCACAGACGCTGGAAGCAACGCATTGCAGCCTTCTGCGCCACGTAACACGAGAGCGCACGCACGGAACAGAGTAGATGAGACCGCTCTGACACGAAAACCTTCACGGCAGAATGAAATAGCTACAGCTTAAGTTGTAACTGTAGTGAATGCTAAATTTCTGTCCATCAGCTCCTGGAGGAACGACAGCACGCGGCTCAGCGGACATGAAACGGGATCTGCGGCTTTTTCTGCGCACCAGTGCTGGAAGGCTGCGGTGCATAAATAGGTGTGATTAAAATGTGTTAAAAAATCAACACGTTATTTTTGTGTAATTAATTTATCTTAATTAACGCGTTAAAGTCCCGGCCCTAATTTTATATATATATATATAGCCTATATATATATATATATATATATATATATATATTTTTTTTTTATAGGTTTCGCCAACTTCTACTGATGCTTCATTAAAAACTTCACCGCTCTCATTTCTGTCAAGAAAACCTTTCCATGGCTAATCATGCATTCAGAGAATTGCAAGAGAAATTTCCTAATGCTCCCATCCTCATTCAGCCAGACACATCGAAACAGTTTACCATTGAGGTCGACTCCTCCGATTCTGGAGTGGGTGCTGTCCTTTCCAAAGTAAGTGAACAAGATAATAAACTACATCCCTGTTTTCTTGTTGATTGTCTCCCATAGCACGGAACTACGAGGCTGGTGACTGTGAGCTGCTTGCTGTTAATTTGGCTTTCAAGGACTGGCACCACTGGCTGGAGGGAGTTGAACTGCCCGTGATCATCTGGACAGACCATAAAAACCTTGCCTACCTTCAGGAAGCTAAACATCTTAACCCTCATCAGCGCAGGTGGTCAATATTCTCTCGATTCAACTTCATTCCTTCCTATAGACCCGGTTCAAAGAACAAAAAGCCTGATGCCCTCTCCTGATAATTTTCCTCGGACAATATCTCTTCTAGCACCATAATTCCTCACTCCTGTATAGTTGGGTCAGTGACCTGGAACATGTTTTGAACGCATTTTTTTCAGGCCCAACAGACTGAACCAGACACAGGTACAGGGCCTCCCAACTGCACCTATACATTCCAAGCTCCACCCATGCTCAATTAATCCTTGGGCTCAAATTGATCGTAATTTGTCAACAACTATAAAATAATCTATAGACCTCCAGACATCATGTGAGTCTTAGAGCATTAACCTTGCTATGTTATGTCCATGTGCTTTCTATGTGTCAATATTGGACTAATAATCAATCATTGCTTAAAATAAATTACAACGTAGTCAATTCCTTGCTATGATCACGGACATGTAAAGAGCAGCATCAGGAAGATTATAATTCTGCATACTTTTATGAAATGTTTACTTGTTGCTGTGTGAGCAACAAGACAGAAAAATCCATTGCAAAATAACTAAAGGAAATCTAAGAATCTTAATAAAAGCATGTAAAATAAATGCCATATAAAGTTGAGGAAACGTTGGTTTATGTACCTGATATGAAGTGGTCGTCACCTAAGCAGAAACGTTTGATCGTGGGGTCCCAAAGCTTCATTTTTGCCTGATAGCTAGCGCATTTCATTGCAATAATCCAACATTATCTGTATTCTGGATCCATGGGAATCTTGTAGAACGCTCCTCTCTTATCTTGTCGTCGTCTGTTATGGCATCCTGGGGCAGGTTACAACCTACAAAACTCTGTGGATAGGAACTTTTTGGAGTAAACTTAGATATTACATTAAATTATATGCCACATTACATGAAATAATATAACTTTATATACATTGTGGCAGCTTCCACACTTCATAGACGGTTGTCCTCTATTTCCTGCCCCTCCAGCCTTATGACTATGGTTATGGTAGCGCTGGAAGTCACTGAAGTCGACGCCAATTTCTGCGGCATACAGGAAGTTCTACGAAAGGCGGCACGATAACGACAATCAACAGGTACCATAAAGGCACAGTGTGTAATTTTCGGCCAGTAGGGGGCAGTGCATACCTAAATTATCACAAGCATGCGGTATCTCTGTGTCTTCGAGTAAGAAACCCAACAACGGAGGTCCAACTACTGCTGATATGAAACGCTCAATTCCCTGATAATTATGTATTTGCAGCAACATGATGAGCACATCAGTCTCTCTTTCATTGTTTAGAACTAGCAAAGAGGTAAAAACGTATTAATTGCAAAACTTTTTTGCATTTTGAGGGGAAATCAATATTTTAATAGCAGGCGTGCTCCTTGCGCTTTGTTCGTCCGGCTCTTGTAGAAGTAAAGACTGAGAAGATGACCCGCGCCTTTGTATTTTAAAACGGATTTTTTAAAGTCCTATTTTACAATATCGCCAATATTTTGCAATTAATGTGCTTTAATGGCTATTTTCAAAGATGTACTGCAAAAACTACACACTGTCACTTTAAGGGAAATTTGAAAAAGAGCTTCAAGAGGGCTTTGAACCGTTCAGACGTAAAGAGGTAGGGTCCACAAAGCCTGGCCATGTTAGTGATGTTGCTTTTGGAGGCAACAGGGAGACCCAGGTGACAGACCCAAGCGCAGATATGGGTGAAAAGGTGAAGACCAGGATTTATTGCAGGGTGGAGACACATGCAACATCATTAAAACAACACAGGAATAACTACAATGATCCGGCAGGGAATTAAGCACCCGCCAGATCTTAAATAACAGAAAATAAGGGGGGGGGGCGAGGATCAGATGAGCCAAATGAGGCATGCACGTGCAGACAATAATCAGTAATCATGGTCAGAGCTCTGAAGGCTCTGGCAGGCCAGAGGATTCAACTCAGTGGTTAAGGGATGGAGGAGAAACACCTCATAGAACCGGCTCTGGAATGACCAGTAAGGGCTCGGGGTGAAGGTTGCTTGCCTACATGCCCTGAAGTTCTCTGCTTTCTTCAGCTGTGGAAGAAGCGCTCATTGTGCCCTGCTTTCCGGTTTTTATAATATCACCCAATGCAGGGGTGATTTTAGGCCATTTTAGGTGCCAAACTGAGTCAAAGCACTCCCTAAAGTTGGATTTTTGCTTTTTTACTATGCACTTTTTTAAAAAATACAAAAGTGTAAAAATAAATACATTATTGCGTGAAATGTAATATTTTTAAGAAGTACAACAATGTACTTTTTTTAATTCTGTTTCCATGCAGCAATATATTTTTTTCCGAGCCGTCTTTAAACACATCCTACACATATGCGCGTCTGGTGAATCTCCAGCGGGAGTCTGTTGCACAGAACTCAATGTTCAGCAAAAAAGTAAAACATAAGAGGATTTGCTGTTTTTACTAAACAAATTACACATTGAGCTGTGTTTTTGCGTGCAGATAATCTTTGCTTAATGATTAGTTAATACATGCCAATATATTGTGTTAAGCTACCTGTCACGTCCTACTAAATTGTACGGCAAAATAATAAAAAACATGAATAACACCAATATCAACAAATTACATTTTATGTAAAAGAAAAACTAATAATATACTTTAGAGATTAGTATTTCTCAGAATCTAAATTACAAACAAAGTAAAGGTAAATTTAACTAAACAAACAGGACATCTTTTAGTTCCTGTTTATTTGAATTTAGGTATGTCTTTCACCTTGGACTGCAGGTGAACACTTTTGGTTGCTTTAGTAAAAACACTGTATTGATATGTATTAAGTTATTTTCTATTAACAATTAAAAAAACTTTTCTTTTCAAAAATATTGATTTTTTTTGTTATTTCATAAATAATAGCTTGTATTGGTGAAAAAAAGCTTTAATTCATAAAACAGTGAGCTTTTAATTCATTTATTTTCTGGTTAATTTAGAAAAAGCTAAGCTTTATATTCATATTTTTTGTTTTGTTAATTCAGAAAAAACATGTTTTTTCATTCTTTCAAGCATTTATTTTATCCAGGCATCAGAAGTCCACCAAACTGCAGTAGAAGATGAGATAAACACATTTTTTAATATTTCAAAACGTTTTCTAATGTTTTCATATGTTTCAGATATTTCTTATGACTAAAATAAATCTGACAAAGAGGTTATTATTTTTTATTATTTTATGGTTATTGTTTTAAAGATGTTTATCTTTCTGTGTCCGTCTGAATAATGGATGAATGAATGAATGAATGAACAGTGTCGAAAAGTACATGTTAAGGCAACACAGACATAAACACACACACACGCACGCACACACACACACAGTAAGCTATCGAGTAACATAAAATGAATACATGAAAATAACACTTTTTGTTAACAAAATAACTCAAAGTTGTTGATGGAGTTGGATGCAATATTCAGGAAATGTCATGATTGGGCCAAGGAACGAGTGTGTCATGATCCATTCCTGTCTGTGTTGTTTATTCCTCCCTGTTTCCTCCCCGTCTGAGTTAATTAGTCCTAGTTTGTTTCACCTGTTGTCCTATTAGTCCTCCCTGTGTTTTCCACCTCTGCTCCCAGGTGCTCTTCGTTTCCTGATTACCCTCCCCACAGTATATATGCCCTTCTGTGTCTGTCTGTCCTCGTCGGGTCGTTGTTGTCGTTACCTCCCCTAGTGCTTGTGGTCTCTGTGCTTCTCGTCTGCTTTTTGGGACTATTAATAAACATGGGCCGTAAGAGCCACAAACGCCGCTCCGCATCTGGGTCCTCCTTTAACCCAAACCTGACAGAGTGATTACATTTTGCTATTGATCAGGTATAAGGGAGGAATCTGAACTGTGTGAGGTGCTTGGCAGAGGGCTAAGCTCTCAAAGTTCTTCTTTTCTAGTCATTTAATTAATAATTTCTGATTGATTCAGTCAGTTTGTGATATTTCTATGACCAGTGACATTCTAAGTCTTATGTTAGATGCATGTGCTGATATCAAAGCCTAGGTGCTACTGACTAAGTGACTGGATGCCCATTGACATTACATCTCCTGTTGTATGTGTGTTAAAATGTACAAAACAGTCAAATGTGTCTCGCCTGGCCGGGCAGCTCTTCGGGTGCTCAACACCCCTAAATATCTGATCCTAGAATTGCCCCTGTCCCATAGTACTACTACTAGAAATTAAAAGACATGAAAAGAAATAAGGGTCAGGAAGTAACTTTTTAACCCTTGTCCAGCTAGGTTGTAGGTGTTTTTGTGTTTTTTTATTTACAGATAAATAAATAAAAAAACATTACACCGTTTACATCACTAAAACAATCCCGCGAATGTCTCCTATAATTTGTATTTAGATTAGTGAATAAGGTGACCAAGCCGCTGGAGAGCTGAGAAATCCATCCATCGATACAGTCTAACTTTTACAGGCATGCTAGGGAGTTGTTGCCTATCTCCAGCAATCGTTTGGCGAGAGGCACCAACAATCTGAATGAGAGCTGAGACAAGTCTAAGAAATAAAGAATACAAACTGAAAAGAAGAATTAGAGAGAATCTGACAAACCAAATGCCACTAATCAGTTTTAAAGACAGCGGATAATTAATAGGGATGCACCGAATATTCGGTCACAGAAAATTTTCGGCCGAAAATGACCCAAAAGTGCATTTTCGGTTTTCGGCCGAAAGACCTAAATCACCGAAACAACACAGCCGAAACTTTATTAATTTAATTTATACTGTGCGTTGTTATGTCAGTACTAAATAAATATCTTCATAGTTTTGTAACTGATTTATTGCAATGTCTTGATTTTAGTGAGGTTAGTACACATCATACCCATAAATTCTATGGTTCTAATAATTTCTTTCGGTGTTTCGGTTTTCGGCCTTAGTTTTCTTCATTTTCGGTTTTCGGGTCCGGCCAAGCGTTTTCATTTTCGGTGCATCCCTAATAATTAATAAATGTAAACGATAAATATAAAATAATGACATATTTAAGAATCATAACAAAACAAAAAAACGGGTAAAAAAAAAGGTTAATGTGCAATGATTTGATCAACACTGAAATGGATAAAGGACACATCTGAACAAAGGTGATTTTCTGTCTGGTTGTGTTGAATATTTGCTCCATGCTTGCTCTCTCAGTTGCTTCAGCTAAATGCCAATAAATAATTAAACAGGTATAGTGTTTCATTCAGGCATACCAACATTTTCCTTTTTTAAATTTTATTTAAAACAAAGAAAAATCTAACCTGAAACTTCATTGTTTTACTTTATAGTCCTTGTATAGTATGTGTATACTTTTTCCAGATATTTTGGTCTACACACTTTGACCAATGAACATGTGGATCTCGAGTTATGAACCTAAATATTGTTGAGTTACCAGTTTGTCATATATTCTGTAATCTGTCAGAGATCTGATCTGATCTGATTTCCGTTGTTCTTATGATTATGAATTTTGTGCTTTTGTGCAAAAATATTGTAAATCTTCTGGAACAAGTCCATGAAATTCAAATTCTAAAAAAAACAAAACCAAAACACATACTACAAGAAAGAAAAACACATTTATTGACACCTTTGTTTTACCTTTGTGATAACATAACCAAATTTCATCTGATTCTTGTTAAGCTAAAATAATTCTTTCAATTTTATACTTTATTGATATGTTTACTGTCATCACACAATACTAATACATTGATAGATTTGTGCCCCTGATGGTAATCAGTTTTCTCTATTTATATGGATATTTTGTGTTATATCTTCAAACTCACTGATCATTAAAATCAGGTCAGGGATTTGGATGGTTTAGCAATTCATACAGCAAGACAATTACTAAATCTCTACATATTGGTTTGAATTTACCTGTATAACTATGAACATTTCACATCTGAAACCATTTGTTTTTTGTTGTTTTTTTGCAATAATGCACAATCCGCTAGACTCAAAACTTCCCCCTATAGCTTAAACAAACATAATGTACATGATGCATAAGATATTTGATACAAAATGCAACAAAAATTACAATTTAAATTACTGTGTTTAATATTTTAATTTCAATAATAACATGTGTTGTTATGCTACTAAAACATTGGGTATTGCACCCAGAAACAGTTTTCTTCTCCACCTCTTTGTTAGTCACATTTGCATTTAAACACATTAAAAATAACTTCCTTTTCAGTCAATATGCATTAGAGATAATGATACTTCTAGAATTTCCCTTTCAAAGTCTAAATCAAGGGAAAAGGATAAAAATGTGATTCAATACATTTTAAAAAGTTCAGATTTAGTCAATCTGTATTTCTATATATATATTTTTTGTCTTGTTTGTCTTTATTATTTTTATCTTACTGTTTTCAAAAACATAGTGAATTTAACTGTTTTCATAAAAAAACGCCAATATTTTTTCAGTCTATCATATTAAATTTATTCACTTTATCTGCTTGTCCACTTTCTAGATGCAGCCTTCTTATTAATGGTGTTGCATTAATTGTTGAACCTGTAGAGGATCCTTGAAGCACAAAGATCTGGGTTCTATCTGGGCAGATAATCAGCTATGACCGTTAACTGGACTTAAAAAAATTAAACGTCACCAAATAACAACAGAACAGGCAGGGCAACCAAAGTCAGCTGAAAACAAAACAAGAGCAATTAAAGCTAAGTTGAGCATCCTCACTCTGAAGAGCTGATCTTATTACAGAGACTGTAACAACAGATTCATTTAAAGTGAAAATGGTTAGTCTCGAACGGTAAAGTACCTGGAGATCTGGAGCTTTGTATTTACAGCTCTACAAATATTTCTTAATCACCTAGAGGGTTGTCAGTCCCTTTCTCCAGTTCAGCTAAACTCATCTTGAATAGATTTATACTTTTTATGTTAGAGCTGATGGTAAAAATGACCAAGCAAAAAAGTTGTAAACTAGCAGTTTTCTGTGTGAGGATTTTGCACTTATATTTTAGGCGAACCTTATCTGACTAAGTGACTTGTATGGCTAATTGGATTTGCAGTTTAGATTGAATGAAGCATTCAATACATAATATGGGTTGGGATTTCTAATTACATTATTTTTTTAGGAGTTGTCTCTATTTCTTTTCTGTTTTTTAATTTTTTAAAAATAAGATGCTCAAAATTGATGTTTCTGAGGCCCTGCATACTAGTGTTGTTCTTCTTCTATCCTTATTAGTATAGTGCCTTGAGATGGTGTTTTGTAAATCGGTGCTATATACAATAAGTAAACTGAATTTAATTATGAGTTTCTCCTCCTAATTATGAGTTAACTCGCCGGGAACTCAGAATTTCCTCACCTGGGATTTGAAACTAGGAGCAGCTTGAGCTCCACTTCCGCTGCTTCATCTATCCTAGCCGTGGTCGAGCTTTAGCTTTAGCTATTTGCTAGCGTTAGCTATTGTGATCTCTAGATGTGCGCTCTGATCCTGGGGGATGTAATACAGGCAGTTAATAATGTTACCAGGTGATGTTATCAGTTGTATGAGAACTGGTGAGATTTACTTCTTAGGGGAAATGCAATCTGTGGTTCCTTGTGATGAGACGGTTGTCTGTTAACTGTTGCTACAGAGTCCTGAGTGGGACACAGGATAAAAAGATGTCAGGAGCTGATCGCGATCCTCTTTTGGATTTCGATGTGCAAGGTCATAACGTAATTGCGATCGATTTCGATACAAAATCGAGATCGTGTCACCCCTAGTAGCTATACAACTAAGACCATCACAAGTTGCCTGACTACAAAGAGAAGAGATGGCTCTAGTGCAGTAGAGTTATTGTGTAACATGCAGAATAAATTCCAACAATTCTGCTTCTTTTTAAGTTAAAGGGTCAAGTTTTCATTGTACTATCATTTTGTCCTACATGAGGTTTCAGTGCTATCAAAAAACATCCAAGGCTTAGACCCCGGAAGCCCCCACAATGACGCCTTGTTATCAACCGATTTACAAAAAACCTATTCTCCTTGCCTTTTTCTTATACAGTAAAGCCAGATTTTGTTTCTAGTTAAAATTTTGAGTGACCAATACTTATACTGTTATGTTTTGTAAAAAACAGCCATCATTACTAAAAAACATTATTGGATTGTAATATTTAGATGACACATTACTATTAGTAGGGATAACTTGGTATGTTTAGTTTTATAACAAAGGGGCGGGGCCCAATTCCAAAACTTCCCTGGTCACATCACAATCCACCAATCAGGACAAGGGGGAAAGGGCCCAGCAATCAGCACCCCCAATTCAACTTCAGCATCCCAGCAACACAGTACACCCAACACCATGAGGAGCACACCACAACAGATGAAGTATCTGGCTTTATAAATAAAACAAAAATGCAGTTATTCTTGGTTGAAGCAGAAGTCTATGTTATACTCGATTTAAATATTTGCAATGTTACTATTGCACTATTACTGCTGTACATTTCCTAAGAGAAGAACTTATTGTCAATTAATGTTAAGATTTGGAAATGAGTATAGATACACTACGTATAATTAACTATTAGACATCAGAAATACCCACTGATAAATATATGTAATGGTTAAGGCAATCACTCGCAAACATTAGTTTTAAAACCTCGAGTTCTTTAGTAAAGGATAATCTTGGAAACAAGACTTTATGTAAGCAACGATTGATTTGTTACGTTTTTTTAAAAACTAGACATCCCAGCGCAATCACTTACCGGCTTTAGTAAAGATTTCCAATTAGGGTTTAGAGTGTAGAACAGATGAAATTGAACTTCTCGTTATCATTCATTTTAACCCACTTAAGTTGTTTTCCCGTCTCCATGGCTCCAGACATGTCACAATCATCCATCACTCCATCTGAGGCCCAGTTCTTATAGCTGACCACCTCATCACTGACCCAGAACCAGAAATCCAGAGTACAGGTGTAGCGCATTCCCATCCAGACGTAAGCAGTGGAGGCCTTCTTAGCTTTCTCCTGGACCCATCGCTGTTCATCCAGGTTGGTGATGGTGACCAGGTCATGGTAGTGTTCTCTGCAGTAGTATAAGGCTCCCTCCCAGGTTTTATTTTCGTTGATCAGGATCACTTTATCTGTCATGTTGTGGATACAAAACAAACTTATCTAAACACACTTAAATGAAGTTATCAGTGGAAATTGGTGGCTTTATTTGTACAGTTTTGAAAGCAGTGTAACGTTTGAATGTTAAGATACAGAAATATCTCTAATCTGAAAATGGTAATGCACATGTGAAAAAAATTTGGTTCACAATTTCAGTTTTATACGGATAAGTAAAGTCAACATGAAAAGAAACAAGAAAAACCTAAAGGACACAACTGCAAAAAGATTATTCATATTTTAGATGTGTTTTTTTTTTTTGTTTTCTTGCCTTTTTTAATGTGGGAAAATATTTGTAAGCTAGGGAATCTCACCTCTATAGCAGATGAAGGGTTTCTTGGCTTTACAGTCCTCATTCTTCCATTTTCCTTCATCATCAAACACAGCTGAAGCACATTCACCACTGTTGATTTGCTGATTGTTAAACTGCAGGTTCCAGTGTCTGAAAGAGAAACTGCTTCTATCTGACCACCTCCAGGTGTCTCTGAACAGGCCGGTAAAAATATATGTACTATCATCAACAGGACTGGATTCGTTCTTTAGCTCCTCATCCTCCAGCTGTGTCAGTCCACTGACCAGGTCTGTGTGATGTTTTCTACAGTAACTCTGAGCTTCTGTCCAGTTTTTCTTTTCTTGAATCAAGTGGAATTTCTTTGATGAATTTTTATCTGTGTAACAAAATGTGAGCAACAGCAAATAAAAATATTAATTATAGAGCATTATCTTAAATCAGAGTTGCAACAATAAAATGAAATATTTGAATCATCATGGTTCAGTTATTTTTCTAATTATATTTAGTTGGTAATTTTCAGTGTTTTATTTCTTAATTTCCCCCAAAGAAATTCTAGATTTAAATTAAGTCTTAAACCTAAAATGTACTCACCATCATAGCAGACAAAATATTCACGGTCGTTACAGGAGAGGTCTCCCCACTTCAGGTTCTTCCAGATGATAACACAGTTCTGCATCCCTCCTATATCATTTGGCTCATGTGTGTTCCATGGTTGGTGACTTTTATCAAACTCCACTCCAGGCAGAGACCAGTGCCATGTTCTGTTGCCACTTGTTTGATCATACAGACCAATCCAAGCTTCCCTCATATCTCCTGCTGAGTTACTGAGTCTCTCCATGTCTGTCATGTTAGTCACTGTGGCCAGGTCAGTGTGTTTCTCTCTGCAGTACTGCTGAGCTTCAGACCAGGTCTTTTCTTCATTAATATAGTGATACTCATAGAGCTGACAAACCATTGCACAGCACTGACCTAAAACAGCAAAAAGCAAAACAAAAAAATACTCAGAGGAGTAAAGCAGAGCTTTAAAGTGCAGTAGAGCAACTCCAACCACAAAGACCTTATGATATTTTTTTGTAAATATCTTGAAGTTACCATTTAAACTGTTAGAATATTGGAATGAAAATGTCAATACCAGAATTAATGTAAAGCCACTTACCCATCCAAATAAGCAGCAGCAGATTACACGTCATATTTGCCCATCTAGATGGAAATGCCTTTTCACAGATTTGTATCTATTAGCAGAAAACATATTAATAATAACAGATCTTTTAGTAGCTAAATGTGAAGACAAATAAATAAAATGACAAAAGTACACCCTTCATAGAAACTCCATTGGTTTATAAGAATTTGTTTTTAAACTAACTGAGGATTTTAACAATATGCTTATTGTAAAGAGGCTTTGGAAACACAGGGGGCATACGTTTTTTTTTTCTAATATAATCTGTAAAATAACCACCAACATTTGAAGGAACTCTAAATCCTTCTTTAAAAACTATACAACTGTACAATAAAGAGCATAAGCAACACATAAATATTAATCTCAATATCAAGAATAAAGTAAAGAAACATGCAATAAATACACACCTGATAAAAAACAGAGCCGATGTTCTGATGTCCTGCTGATGACTGGATTATGGGACGCAGGTGTCTTGAAGCAGAGACTCATATAAAAGTTGCAGGACATCAGTGTTCTGACTACGCAGACCCCCTGCTGCAGTGATCATGGGTAGAGAGCAAGAGGCTTGCTGTGGCTTGTAACAGGATTGGAAAAGTTGTTTATCCTCTACATTAATAAAAAAGTCCCTCTGACAGAATTATCTAGTAAAGATCTAGAGCCAGAATATTTTACTATTCAAATATTAACATTGGTGTTGAATAGAAGGAATACATGAAACCCAGGATAAAAATAATACAGCGAACAGCTTTAAAGAATGAGACCTCTAGCAGGAAGTAAATGAGATGTAAATGAGGACTGGCCAGCCTGACACGCTTCCAAACAGTACTGTTTCCATGGTATCCATAGGAAGTTATAACTTACTTGATTAAATTAAACAGATGAATAAAACAAATTTTGCCCCATATCGTAATCATATTATATAAAATAATTCTAATATGGTAACTGTCCCTACAACTAAAAATCATGTTGACTTTTTAATTTGCTGAAAATCCAATCCCTCAGAGTAGCTAACACTACCATAGAGTATACACCTCTGGGCTGTTTTAATTCCACCTCTACGTAAAAATTGTCATGCTAGTAGTTCCCATTGACTTACATTGGTTTATGCTAAGCTAAAGTAAACAGACTGCTGCCATATCAGGGTAATTACCTGGTTGGCTACAAAATGTTTTTTTATTTTTTTATTAGCACTTATCTAACCCTGAGGAATATGGAAATAGAAACATTTTTACTTATGGGTGGAATATCCCGTTAAAGCTTCACCTGAGTTGCTGTGGAGGTTAACCAGTTAGATTTATGGGTTTATTTAGTGAGACAATTATTAGTGGTAGTAATTATTTCATAATGTACTTTATATAACTTGTTTAATCAGCTACCAGCTATCCTATGGTCTTTTTAATGTTTGATCAACACATCCCAGCAGCAGCGTCTCAACAGCAATAAAAAAGCAGGCTAATTCGGCTTTGTATGGTCCCTTACTGATGGTGTTGGTATATTATGTTGAGATACTCTATTAGTCTTTTGATGGATATTGGATGTTGCTATTCAGGATGATACACTCAGCATGTGAAGTTATGTTGTAAGCCGTTTTAAAATCTTGTTATATGTGCCCCTTTTTGAACTCTGAGCAGCTGCACCTCTCAAGGTCTCTGCACGGTCCTGTGTTGGGAGTAACAGCGTTTAATTATAACGCCGTTATTTTTAAGGTAATGCCATAATCTAATTAATTACTTTTCCTATCATTGCAACACCGTTAGTATTACCGGGGATTTAAATTGGCGCTTTACGCTGTGGCTGAATGAAGTGCAGCGGTGCCAGGCTTTCTGACAGCCACACTTCAGCTTCAGGGAGAGAGAACAGGTGTCAGTGATGAACCGTTGCAAATATGATTATTTGCAGGGTGGGCGGAGACCCTGAGTGATCTCGCTGTCTCATTGTTAAGTCCGCAATGAACTTAATTTTAAGTTGGCTATTCAACAGACATTAATTTGCTTAAAGCAGAGACCCCTCCAACGTCTCACCCATAATTTCCGATACATACGCTCCACCACACTTGATAGCCGTTTGCTCCAGAATTGGGCTGATAGAGCGGATACATCGCCTCCGAAGGCTCACTCCTAGAAACAGTTGTTTTGGTTAGGATTTGATTTTTAATAAATCTCCATACATCCCAGAAAATACCCGTGAGATCTACTAACAAAGTAACCCCAAAATACTGATTCATTGTTGCTCAACACCACGGAACCTGACACAATTTATTTTTAAACAGTTAACCTATGTAATATTTTTTAATCGATATGTTATTGTAAAATTTGATTTATATATAAAATAAAATATAAAAAGTTTGTATGTTTGGACTGATGTAGAGACGAGGCATTGTGATTGTTAATATCCTGCTTTAACACTGCTTCACTCCCAGCAGCCGCTGTTTACTGCCTGAGTGCAGCTGGAAGCTAACCGCTATAAGGCTAACATGTAGGGGCGCATGTCGACATCTAGTTGGGGAGTCGAACGTACTTCATTTAATAATTCGGTTTTCTGAGTGACACGTCAACTGGGACTCTGCTCTCAACAGGGGGCACGCCCTTAGTCCAGTTACACAAAAAAAAGTTGTTTTAGCTGTGCATGAAAATGTACTAAGTGACTGGGCTGCACGGTGGCACAGGTGGTAACACTGTTGTACTGGAGCAGGAAGGCCTTTCTGCGTGGACATGATATGTCGTCCTTGTACATGGGTGGGTTCCTTCCAGGTACTCTGGCTTCCTCCCACCATCCAAAAACATGACTGTTAGGTTCATTGATCTCTCTAAAGTGTCCTCAGGTGTGAGCATGTGTCACTGTGTGTCCCTATGTTACCCTGGGATGGACTGGGGACCCGTCTCCCTGCCACTACCCCTATCCTTCAAGGAGAAGCGGAATAGATAATAGATTATCTATGTTTACATACATATTGTAATTGTGTTGTATGTTGAAACACACTGATAATTAAAATCAGGTCAGTGATTTGGATGATTTAGATATACAAGACAATTACTACATTTCTATATATTTGTGTGATTTTTAGCTACATAACTGTGGACTAAACTAATGAACAAAAACAAGATATTCTGTTTTTAACAATGCACCTTCCCCTAGCCTTTGGTTTCAAACTTCACCTTATACCTTAAATAAACATAATGTACATGATTAATAAGATATTTCATGCAAAATACAACAAAACATTACAGTTTATAGTACAGTTTAATGATTACAGGTAATTATAAGCAGATGCGTTATTACAGTTTTAAAACATTGTGTATTTCATGCATATGTAGTTTTTTTCTCCATCTTTTTGGTAGTCATATTTACAAGTATACATATTTTAAAATTTCCATTTCGTTCATAAGCAATGGTTATAAAATCTATGACCATCTCTCTCAAAGATTCTAACAAAAATGGAAAGGGATAAAAATGTGAAAAGACATTTTAAAAAAATCGGATTTCTTCTATTTGTATTTCTTTAGTTTTTTTTCACCCTGTTTTACTTTATAGATTATTTTGTCATTTTAGTATCTGAAAAAATATAAGAACCCTTTTTTTAAATTACAATGTTTGAGACTAAACTAATAAATGTATTAGCTGTCTCAGTTTGTCCACTTTCTGGACACAGCCTTCTTATTAATGATGTTGAATCCATTGCTGAAGCTGCAGATTAATTTAATCACAAAGATCTGGGTTCTATCTGGGCAGATAATCAGCTACAGCCATTCACCGGATTTATTAAGTAAAACTATCACCAAAAAGTCCAAAACAAATAACAGAACAGGTAAACCAGAGTCAGCTGAAAATAAAACAAGAACAATAATGCTAAGCACAGCATCCTCTGTAGAGATGATTCTGTTACAGAGACTCCAATAACTTAATCATTTTAAGTGAAAACAGTAGTAGTGAAGATGTGGAGCTTTGCATTTACAGCTCTGCAGATGTTTCATAATCCCATAGAGCAGGGGTGTCAAACTCATTTCCAACTTGGGCCACATTAAAATAAGTTAATGTCCTTAAAGGGCCGGTTGTTGCAGAAAGTATTGATAAAACTATGTTTAACAAACCACTAAGATAATAAAGAATAACTGAGTAGCGGCATCGCTGCATAGAATGAGCACCGTCTATAAGCGGTACATTGTTTTCTGCCAAACCTAATGCTAAATATAGATTAGCTCGAGTAATTTTGTGACTCTGCCTCGACAGGAGCAGCCACTGTGCGTAAAGTCCGCAACAGATAATGTGTGTTGCAGAGAGATGTATACAAGCATAATGAAAAACATTCAGGAATGTGCAAAAAAAACAAAAAACAAAAACAAAAACAAACACCATCACAATTATTCCATTAAAAATGAACTCTTAGCCCAGATTTTATTTGTCCATTTGTTGATATATCTGTTATTCTCTTTTTCATAGGTAATGAGCAAATGTCAGAAAGTAGGGGTAACCACCTGTATAACGGAGCACCCAGGTTTTGAGCCGATTGTGCTGCAGGCAGTTCATGTCATGGCTCCCCGCTACGGAGGTGTGGCCGAGACCGCTATATACCCCACCTCGGCCGGACTGCTGTCGTCACTATTCCAAGCCTACATAGATAACCCGACATTATCCGTTAGCAATGCAGGATTTGAATTCCAGTGAATTGCAGTTCAGTGTAATCGTTTAACCACTCCGAAGCACTAATGTAATGGTTTTTGGTACAAAATTTATATTTTCACTCAAATGTACTAAAATACATAAAATAATTGCTGGAAATGTAGATAGTGCTATTACAGACACAATTATACAGTCTATCAACAAAAAAAGTTAATTTTGGGGTGAGTTACTCTATAATAAATATCTGTCTCAATGAGTACATCTTTATGTTTGAAAAGTACTTCTTGAAATTAAATTATACTGAACACCTTTTCACAATGATGTGATTTAGGACTGTTCAAATAAAAACTGATTTGATGGATAAAATAGTTTTTAGGTGCACATTAATCAAACTTAAAGGTTCTATTTATAGGATCCTCTTTAGATCTGAGGGAAACATAAATATCTATGGCGGCCCAGATTTGGCCACCGGGCCTTGACTTTGACACGTGTGCCCTAGAGGGTTCGCATTCCCTTTCTCCACTTTAGCTAAAATGGTCATGAATAGATATATACCGTTTGTTAGATCTGCTGGTAAAATTTAACTAGAAAAAAAGTTATAAAGTAGCGGCTTGCTGTGTGAGAAAGATACACATATATTTTTAGGCAAACCTTATCTTGTTTAACATTTATTAAATTTGGATACTTTGATTGGCAGTTTAGATGCAATGATGCATTCAACACATAATGTTGTTTAGGAATTCTAATTACATAATATTTTGCTGTCTTCTTTCCACTTTTGTTTTGTTTAGTTATTTTTTTATTTTATTTTTTAAATAGATACTCAAATTTTGCATTTCATATATCCTAATAACCTTACTTTTCTTTTTACTGTGCATCTCATATACCCTTTACCCTACTGGTAAACTGCTTGAAGTGATGTGTTGTGAAATTAATTCTTAGTTTCTCCTGCACCAGCCCTGGTAGTAGTTACATGATGAAAAAACGATATAAAACTTGTGACACTATATGGCTAAGAATGTCATCTGCTGCATGAGTACACATAGAGTGCATAGAGACAGACAGCTCTAGTACAGTAGACCTATTGTGTAATATAAAATATAAAAAAATAAATATCTGCTTCTTTTGGAATCAACTTTTGAATTTCAGTGATGTTTTATGGGTAGGATGCACATTTTCAATGTACTTTAATTTTTTTTCCTTCGTGAGGTTTCAGGGCTATCAAAAAAACCTGGGAGCTCAGGTCTAATGACGCCTGGTTAAAAGCCAATTTACACCGAATCTATTCTCCTTGTCTTTTCTTAGAACAAATGAAATTAAGCTTCTTATGATCATTTCTTTTAAACCACTTATGTTGTCCTTTATTCTCCATGGCACCAGACATGTCACAGTCATCCATCATTCCATCTGAGGCCCAGTTGCTATAGCCGACCACCTCATCACTGACCCAGAACCACAGATCCAAAGTGCAGGCGTAGTGCAGTCCCATCCAGACATAATCAGTTGAGGCGTTCTTGGTTTTCTTCTGGACCCATATCTGTTCATCCAGGTTGGTGACGGTGACCAGGTCATGGTAGTGATTTCTGCAGTAGGATAGAGCTTCCTCCCAGGTTTTATTTTCTTTCACCAGGAAAAACTGTTCTGTTTAAAAAATGAACAAAGACAAAGCTTCACCCTGATAACTTCGATCAAAATGCTATTCTTTTCAGAAACCTTCAGATATAAACATAAATATATTTTATATGAAATATATTTGAATTAAGTCATATTTGTTTGTGTTTTAGACCTTTTCTGATTAGATGTTTAGAGGTCTTAAGGAATAACTCACCTCCATAACAGATGAAGGGTTTCTTGGCTGTACATTTCTCATTCTTCCATCTTCCTTCATCAAACACAGCTGCAGCACATTCACCACTGTTGATTTGCTGATTGTTAAACTGCAGGTTCCAGTGTCTGAAAGAGAAACTGCTTCCATCTGACCACCTCCAGGTGTCTCTGAACAGGCCGGTAAAAATATATGTACTATCATCAACAGGACTGCATTTGTTCTTTAGCTCCTCATCCTCCAGCTGTGTCAGTCCACTGACCAGGTCTGTGTGATGTTTTCTACAGTAACTCTGAGCTTCTGTCCAGTTTTTCTTTTCTTGAATCAAGTGGAATTTATTTGATGAATTTTTATCTGTGTAACAAAATGTGAGCAACAGCTAATACAAATATGAATTATAGAATATTATCTTAAATCAAAGTTTGCAACAATAAAATGAAATATTTTAATCATCATGGTTTAGTTATTTTTCTAATTATAATTAGTTGGTAATTTTCAGTTTTTTATTTCTTAATTTCCCCCCAAAAAAATCTAGATTTAAATTCAGTCTTAAACCTAAAATGTACTCACCATCATAGCAGACAAAATATTTACGGTCGTTACAGGAGAGGTCTCCCCACTTCAGGTTCTTCCAGATGATAACACAGTTCTGCATCCCTCCTATATCATTTGGCTCATGTGTGTTCCATGGTTGGTGACTTTTATCAAACTCCACTCCAGGCAGAGACCAGTGCCATGTTCTGTTGCCACTTGTTTGATCATACAGACCAATCCAAGCTTCCCTCATATCTCCTGCTGAGTTACTGAGTCTCTCCATGTCTGTCATGTTAGTCACTGTGGCCAGGTCAGTGTGTTTCTCTCTGCAGTACTGCTGAGCTTCAGTCCAGGTCTTTTCCTCATTAATATAGTGATACTCATAGAGCTGACAAACAATTGCACAGCACTGACCTAAAACAGCAAACATTTTTATTTTTTTTAAATACTCAGAGGAGTAAAGCAGAGCTTTAAAGTGCAGTAGAACGAATCCAACTACACAGACCTTATGATAATTGTTCTAAAAATCTTGAAGTTAGCTTTTGATCATTCTTGGGTGCAAATTAAACTGTTGGAATATTGGAATGAAAATTTTAATAACAGAATTAATGTAAAGACACTTACCCATCCAAATAAGCAGCAGAAGATTACACCTCATATTTGCCCCTCTAGATGGAAATGCTTTTTCACAGATTTTTCTCTATTAGGAGAAAACATATTAATAATGACAGATCTTTTAGTAGCTAAGTGTGAAGACACGTAAATAAAATAACAAAAGTACACCCTTCATAGAAACTCCAGGATTTGACCAATATGCTTATTGTAAAGAGGCTTTGGAAACACAGGGGACAGATGTTTTTCTAATGTAATCTCTAAAATAACCACAAACATTTAAGGAGCTCTAAATCCTTTTAAAAAAACTAAACAACTGTAGAATAAAGAGTAGAAGCAACACATGAATATTAATTTCAATATCGAGAATAACGAAAAGAAACATGCAATAAATACACACCTGATAAAAAAAAAACCAAGCCAATGTTCTGATGTCCTGCTGATGACCGGATTATTTGACTCAGGTGTCTTGAAGCAGCGATTCATCTAAAAGTTACAGGACATCAGTTTACTGACTTTGCAGACCTCCTGTTGTAGTGTTTATGGGTAGAGAGCAAAATGCTTTCTGTGGCTTTACAGAGGGTATTGAAAGGTTGTTTATCCTCTACATTAATTTTACTATTCAAATACTAACATTGCTGTTGAACAGAAGGCCTATGTGAGACCCAGGATAAAAATAATACAGAGAACAGGTGTAAAGGATGAGAACTCTAACAGGAAATAAATTAGATGTAAATGAGGACTGGTCAGTGTCACACATTTCCAAACAGTGTCGTTTCCATGGTATTTATATCCCATTTCTTTATGACATACACAAAATAAATCCAATACGGTAAACAAAAAAGAAAAAGCATTGTTATGGGAAAAATAATACCAAGGGATGAAAGATAATTCCTTTAGCATTTCAGGAGTTTTAATATTGACCGATCAGCAAGGAGGACAGCACACACAGTACAATTGCATAGACTGACCTGCTCCTCCCAACCTGACACATAATTATATAGGATTCAATAATCATAAGACTATCACGAGAACTATCTACTTAAGCAGCCTTCCATCAGAGACAGGTCTAAAGCCCAGCAGGAAGGCGTAAGTTGCACCAATAGAAATTGAGTCACCCTGCACTGTTAAAAAAAGTTCGGTTAAAAAACGGAAAAAGTGCTGGTAATAAATTACCAGCACTTTTCCGTTATTGTACGGGCACTTCCGTAAACCTAAAAACTGAGATTTCCGTAGATTCAACTGAGTTTTTTTGTACCATTCACGGACACTTCCGTCAAACCTAAATTGGAAAATTCCTTATTTTCCGTAAATTATTGCATTATTGGACGGACAATTCCGTAAACGCTTCAGTCATCCTAAAATGTTTAATTCCGTACAGTTCTCTATGCCGTTTACCATCAATAAAGCATAAATGTAGAATCACAAAAAATATTTATTTCCTTTAACAGCTGCCAGTGCTTTAAAGTGATTGCACGTTTTGTGGTGAATGAATTGCAATATTTACATTACAACCATTAAAACATTCAGAACATTACCTTCACATTCAGAGCAATTTCACATACATAAACCAGCTGTTCTCTCAAAGAACGACAGCCATGTCCTTTAACAGGGAACTGCCAAATCTAGCAACTTTTTAGCACCCACAGACTGACAGGCATTAATAACAAATGGATTTGTTAAAGACATTGACAAAATAAGACAATAAAACTGCCAACATTGCTGCTGGATCCAGGAGGATGCAGAAACCTCCAACTCCAAATATCACACCGTCAGGCAGAGCTCTGCAACCAGTGTCTGACCTTTCTACAAAAAACAAATAGAACATTAGAAGTATTACATTATACAACTTTTCTACAAAACATCAGTGCAGCAATAACAGCCATGACCTTAGAAGTATGACTCTGTGCAACATGCCATAGAGAGATTTCTGCAAAAATAAAACTTAAAACGTACACCTCCAACTCCACATTAACAGGCAAAGCTCTACCTGGAATGACAAATATTGCCCACTTTCCCTCCCCCTTAACATGGGGGATTTGAAACTGCATGTGTGTGTGTGTGTGTACATTCAGTCCAAAAAGGTATTTTCTGAGCTTTGAGAACAGCTCAAATTGTCATGATCCATCCCTGTCTGTGTCGATCATTCCTCCTGGTTTGTTTCCTTCTAGTCTGTTTGAGTTTATTAGTCCTAGTTTGTTTCACCTGTTCTTTTGTCCTCCCTGTGTTTCCCTCCTCTGCTCCCAGGTGTTCCCTGTTTTGTGATTACCCCTTCCCACAGTATATATGCCCTTCTGTGCCTGTCTGTCCTCGTCGGGTCGTTGTTGTCGTTACCTCCCCTAGTTCTCTGTGCTTCTCGTCTGTTTTTTGGACTATTAATAAACATGGGCCGTAAGAGCCACAAACGCCGCTCCGCATCTGGGTCCTCCTTGAACCTAAACCTGACAGTACGACCCGACCCGCCACTGGACCCAGCGGAGTATCGCCACACTGACGATGAATGGAGGAGACTGATAAATTGGAGCGTAAGTCAAGGACTCTATTCAGACTCACATTTTTGTGGATCGCGGCTGGCCCTCTGTCCGCCCGGAGTTGGGCCCCGTCGTCGTGAGGGGGGCGGCCTCCCCGCTCCTTGGGTTTTGGGCCATCGTGTCGCTCCTAAGCGCCCTCCTGGGAACACGGCTGCTGTTTCCCCAGCATTTCTCCTTGCCTCCATGTACGACGATTCGGAGGAGGAGGATGACGGTTTCCCGGATTTCTTCTCGGACTCCCTGGATGACGAGCTGGACTTCTGCAGCGGCGCCCAGGGTGCGCCGGTTTCTCCACGGCTTTCCGCCTCCTGGTCCGGCCGGTCGTCCTCCCTGGCCCCTTCCACCGGTCCTCCACCTGTCTCCGGTCCCTCTGAGGCTGGTCTTCGTCCTGCTTCTCGGCGTCGAGGGAGGAGGCGTCGCCGAGCTGCTCCATCTTCGCTTCAGGGGAGCTCCGCTTCCTCCTGCCGCCAGCAGCCAGTTTCGGGTCTGCCTCCTCAATCCCTTCGGCACCACCAGGTATCGGTCTGTTCCCAGCCAGCTTGTCCTCGTCCACCTCTGCCGGTCTCGGCTCGCTATCCTCCGCCACAGGAGAGCGCGGCTTCCTCTCTCCTCTCTCTGGAGCGGGCCGCCCCTGGTGGCACTTCGGTGGCGGATGCTTACCCCAGCGTCCAGCCTTCTGTTTCGAACTCTCAGCCGCTGCAGTCCTCTTCCGCAGTCACTTGCTCGATGCATCCAGCCACGAAGCTTCACACTGGCACCGGTGGAGGTGGCGCCATCTGGCGGCCGTCGACTGAAGCAGACTTTGAAACGTTATTTAAGGAATTCAAGAACGACTCTAGGATGCTTGAAAGCATTTTTGAACTCTATTATGAGTTCGTTCGGAACAAAGGAAAGAGTTCCATAGGGAATATAGAGCCCAAGTTCCCTATAGAGACTGATTTTGAACCAGAAAGCTCCAAGGAGATTACTCTTGAGCGTTCTTCAGAGGCTCACCTGGAACCCCGGACAGAGGATGATCCAGAACCCAGTTCTCCTAGGTATGATCTGGAGTTCGGGTCCTCTGACTCGGTTCCTGAGGTCTCTCCTGCTCCAGAGACGGTTCCTGAGTAAGCTCCTCTCCGCGGCTGCCAACAGCAGGCCGCAGTCCAAGTCTCTGCCGAGGGCGTCCAGACGGATGCGCCTCGGTTCCGAGTTCCCTCCGAGGGCGTCCAGACGGATGCGCCTCGGTTCCGAGTTCCCTCCGAGGGCGTCCAGACGGATGCGCCTCGGTTCCGAGTTCCCTCCGAGGGCGTCCAGACGGATGCGCCTCGGTTCCGAGTTCCCTCCGAGGGCGTCCAGACGGATGCGCCTCGGCTCCGAGATTCCGCCGAGGGTGTTCTGGAGAGGACGCCTCGGGTTCCTGATTTCTCCGAGGGTGTTCTGGAGAGCACGCCTCGGGTTCCTGATTCCTCCGAGGGTGTTCAGGAGAGCACGCCTCGGGTTCCTATTCCTCCGAGGGTTTCTGGAGAGCACGCCTCGGTTCCTGATTCCTCCGAGGGTGTTCTGGAGAGCACGCCTCGGGTTCCTGATTCCTCCGAGGTGTTCTGGAGAGCACGCCTCGGGTTCCTGATTCCTCCGAGGGTGTTCTGGAGAACACGCCTCGGGTTCCTGATTCCTCCGAGGGTGTTCTGGAGAACACGCCTCGGGTTCCTGATTCCTCCGAGGGTGTTCTGGAGAGCACGCCTCTGGTTCCTGATTCCTCCGAGGGTGTTCTGGAGAACACGCCTCGGGTTCCTGATTCCTCCGAGGGTGTTCTGGGGAGCACGCCTCGGGTTCCTGATTCCTCCGAGGGTGTTCTGGAGAGCACGCCTCGGGTTCCTGATTCCTCCGAGGGTGTTCAGGAGAGCACGCCTCGGGTTCCTGATTCCTCCGAGGGTGTTCTGGAGAGCACGCCTCTGGTTCCTGATTCCTCCGAGGGTGTTCTGGAGAACACGCCTCGGGTTCCTGATTCCTCCGAGGGTGTTCTGGGGAGCACGCCTCCGGTTCCTGATTCCTCCGAGGGTGTTCTGGAGAGCACGCCTCGGGTTCCTGATTCCTCCGAGGGTGTTCTGGAGAGCACGCCTCTGGTTCCTGATTCCGCCGAGGGTGTTCAGGAGAGCACGCCTCTGGTTCCTGATTCCGCCGAGGGTGTTCAGGGGAACACGCCTCTGGTTCCCGATTCCGCCGAGGGTGTTCAGGAGAACACGCCTCTGGTTCCCGATTCCGCCGAGGGTGTTCAGGAGAACACGCCTCTGGTTCCTGACTCTTCCGAGGGTGTTCAGGCGAACACGCCTCCGGTTCCTGACTCTCCCGAGGGTGTTCAGGCGAACACGCCTCCGGTTCCTGACTCTTCCGAGGGTGTTCAGGCGAACACGCCTCCGGTTCCTGACCCTTCCGAGGGTGTTCAGGCGAACACGCCTCCGGTTCCTGATTCCACCGAGGGTGTTCAGGCGAACACGCCTCCGGTTCCTGATTCCGCCGAGGGTGTTCAGGGGAACACGCCTCTGGTTCCCGACTCCGCCGAGGGTGTTCAGGAGAACACGCCTCTGGTTCCTGACTCTCCCGAGGGTGTTCAGGGGAACACGCCTCCGGTTCCTGACTCTTCCGAGGGTGTTCAGGCGAACACGCCTCCGGTTCCTGACTCTTCCGAGGGTGTTCAGGGGAACACGCCTCCGGTTCCTGACTCCTCCGAGGGTGTTCAGGAGAACACGCCTCCGGTTCCTGACTCTTCCGAGGGTGTTCAGGGGAACACGCCTCCGGTTCCTGACTCCTCCGAGGGTGTTCAGGAGAACACGCCTCCGGTTCCTGCCTCTTCCGAGGGTGTTCAGGAGAACACGCCTCCGGTTCCTGCCCTTCCGAGGGTGTTCAGGAGAACACGCCTCCGGTTCCCGACTCCTCCGAGGGTGTTCAGGAGAACACGCCTCCGGTTCCTGCCTCTTCCGAGGGTGTTCAGGGGAACACGCCTCCGGTTCCTGCCTCTTCCGAGGGTGTTCAGGAGAACACGCCTCCGGTTCCTGACTCCTCCGAGGGTGTTCAGGAGAACACGCCTCCGGTTCCTGCCTCGTCCGAGGGTGTTCAGGAGAACACGCCTCCGGTTCCCGACTCCGCCGAGGGTGTTCAGGAGAACACGCCTCCGGTTCCTGCCTCCGCCGAGGGTGTTCAGGAGAACACGCCTCCGGTTCCCGACTCCGCCGAGGGTGTTCAGGAGAACACGCCTCCGGTTCCTGCCTCTGCAGAGGGTGTTCAGGCGAACACGCCTCCGGTTCCTGCCTCTGCAGAGGGTGTTCAGGCGAACACGCCTCCGGTTCCTGACTCTGCCGAGGGTGTTCAGGCGAACACGCCTCCACCTAAGCTTAGGTTCCGGCTCTGCCGGCCTCCTCGTCTGACGGTCCCTCGCCGCCGGCCTCCTCGTCTGCTGTTTCCTCGTCGCCGGCCTCCTCGTCTGCTGTTTCCTCGTCGCCGGCCTCCTCGTCTGCTGTTTCCTCGTCGCCGGCCTCCTCGTCTGCTGTTTCCTCGTCGCCGGCCTCCTCGTCTGCTGTTTCCTCGTCGCCGGCCTCCTCGTCTGTTGGTTCCTCGTCGCCGGCCTCCTCGTCTGTTGGTTCCTCGTCGCCGGCCTCCTCGTCTGTTGGTTCCTCGTCGCCGGCCTCCTCGTCTGTTGGTTCCTCGTCGCCGGCCTCCTCGTCTGTTGGTTCCTCGTCGCCGGCCTCCTCGTCTGTTGGTTCCTCGTCGCCGGCCTCCTCGTCTGTTGGTTCCTCGTCGCCGGCCTCCTCGTCTGTTGGTTCCTCGTCGCCGGCCTCCTCGTCTGTTGGTTCCTCGTCGCCGGCCTCCTCGTCTGTTGGTTCCTCGTCGCCGGCCTCCTCGTCTGTTGGTTCCTCGTCGCCGGCCTCCTCGTCTGTTGGTCCCTCGCCGCCGGCCGCCACGTCATGGGTCTTCTGGGGACTGTGGTTTTGTCCCTCCGTCCTGGACCCCCTCCTCCCGCCCTGGCTTGAGTTTCCTGCTTGGTGCGCCAGGTGGCGCACCTTGAGGGGGGGGTACTGTCATGATCCATCCCTGTCTGTGTCGGTCATTCCTCCTGGTTTGTTTCCTTCTAGTCTGTTTGAGTTTATTAGTCCTAGTTTGTTTCACCTGTTCTTTTGTCCTCCCTGTGTTTCCCTCCTCTGCTCCCAGGTGTTCCCTGTTTTGTGATTACCCCTTCCCACAGTATATATGCCCTTCTGTGCCTGTCTGTCCTCGTCGGGTCGTTGTTGTCGTTACCTCCCCTAGTTCTCTGTGCTTCTCGTCTGTTTTTTGGACTATTAATAAACATGGGCCGTAAGAGCCACAAACGCCGCTCCGCATCTGGGTCCTCCTTGAACCTAAACCTGACACAAATGGCCCACTCAGATTCCTCATGCTTGCATTCAAAGTCCTTCAGCTGAGAAACCAGCTTGAACACCTTTGGAGGAATGAAGTGCCGTTTCTTTCCCTTCTTCTCTGCCTTGGAACCTCGCTCAGGATTGATCCCAAAGAAAACTCTGAGAAAAAAACAATAATAGTGAGATGCAGGCAAAGTTTGCACGTGGAGTGTGGCTTGACAGGAGTGGAGCAGTTCAATAAAATCATACATTTGTTTTCTTCAATATGCCACTATGTGTGAACCTCTCTATCATTCTAGTTGACCATCTGTCTAGTACCCAATGTTGTTATGATGCTGGTGCCAGTGGCTAAGCTTATCTCTTCCTTTGTCTTTTCAAGACACACATTCACACTGCGCATATACAGAAATGTTTGCAAGGGCGAGAAGTCTGCTTATCACCAACACATGACAGCATGCATCCTCAACGTGTGTGCAGGGATATTATAAATGCACAGAAATATAAGATGATAGGAAATAGAAAGACTATAAAAAAAAAAAAAAAGAGGGATCCATTACATATTCCAAAGACTCACTCAAATCGCCACTTGCAGGTCCCGGGGACTCACTACATTGAAAACCTATCAACATCACTGAATAATGGTAATAATATTATAGTATAAATTGATGGTGATGATAACAATACTATAATAGAGCACATGTCTGAGAAATTAATATAGTCAGCTCATTATTATGAAGGCAAACATTGATGATGATAATTTGAACAAATATGTTTATATATCACTGGGAGTTCGACTTCAGGATCTGCAGAGACCTTTTTTGGTAACAGACATGACACATGAATTAATGTTTCCAGTGCACACAAACCTGCTGTCAAATTGACTATCTGCTAGTGTCTTCATCAGGCAGGTAGCTATTAAGCACAGACATTAATGTAAATAGTTTATAGAGAGAGAGTTTATAGAGAATATCTGCAGCACAATTAGGGGAATCTATACTTCATACTGTGATTGGTTACTTGGTCCACCACTGGATGCAAATAATTATCTTGCATACAGTTTAAAATTTACAACAACTACCTCTTTTTTGTCGAAGAGTTTATCAGAGTCTTCCTTGAAGTATTTTGCAATGCCACAGATTAGCTTTATTGGACCTTCGCCCGTCTTCATCCCTTTGGAGTCAAGGAAGTCATTGATCCCCTTTTCTTTTTTGGAAAGTTCCTGTTCAAGGTGTTAATTTTGTACAGGTATATAAGACTAACACTCATTTTCGGTTGGCCTACAAAAACTGCAGCTATGGAGAGAATTTTGAAAAAAACAAATTATTTAATTTTCATTTGCAACCTGTTCTGTTTTGATCTCAAATGTTTTGCTTTTTTGGTTGCCACTTTCTGATTTTTGGTCTCAAATCTATTGTATTTGATTGTTCATGTAATTTATTCTATTTGATTGGTTGCCAGTTTATCTTTTTGAGTCTCAACTCTCTTTTTGGTTGCAAATCTTTTTTTGATTGATTAATAAAGACAAAATTCTCTCCATATGGAGCAGCACAGCACAATCATAATAATAACAGTAACAACACACCTGTGCCAGCTTGTTTTGTACAGAGAAGCCAAGGAGTTTAGATGCATGATCAAACAGGTGAGGAACTTCAAACAGGAACGGCCACTCGTCCTTTACAACAACAATAGGGGTATCATCATCGTTGAGGATTTCACGCTGAATGGGATATGTTTCAGTCATCAATTTTCGAACAGATGACTCCTGAAGATATGAGGCAGTTAGTTAAACAGTCGAACAGTTAGTCAAACTAACCAATTAAAATAATAAAACAGGGTATCAATTTCAATAGACTATGGGCGTAGTGATGTCTGACGATCTACAATTTCACAATGTGTCCTACAATTTCACGTGTCCTTACAACACAAGAAAATAATGTATGATTGCAGACCCACCTGAAGAGCCCGGGTTTGAAAGGCACGTTTCAAGTCATCTCGTTTAGACAGCAGGTCTTCTCTACACACAGTCCCCTCAATGATTGGATACCATGCCACGCATCCATACAGATCTGAATTCATGGGCCTTTTCTTTGTTGAATTTTCACCCCCTGCTCGCCTCTTCAGTGAGCTTTGTGGCCTCTTCATATTTTCAAATCTGTGTTCCAGCTGACGAAAGAGAGTTTCAGAACCATCTTTTGCAAAAGGTTTGTTTCCAAACGGCTCTGTCAGCTTCAAGGAGGAAGGATATTGTCCTACAATCATACTGGCGAGTTCCCTCAGCTTTTGTCTACCAGGTCTTCCTGGGTGTTTATGGAGGTAATCTTCAGCGACGATCCGAATCATCTCTCGTCTGTCTTTCCCCATTATGTACTTCTTTTCACGCAACTCATCCATGACTTTTGAGGGAAATTTGTGCCATGATACAGAATATGTGTCTTGGGATGGGGAGTCGGCTGTCTCAGGTGGTGTTGAGGGCAGCTGAAACCTCTGTGGCTCAGGTGTTGATGAGGGGCCAGGCATGGTGAACTGCAGTGGAGCTTGTGAATCTATGGATGACATGACAAACATCTCCATAAATTAAACACATCACGATTGTTACAAATCAATTAATACATTGGTCCTCAATGTCCAGTTTGGGTCCACCAGGAATACAAATGGACCTAATTATGAAAACCAATTATAGGGTAGTTATTACCATGTACAGCTGATGGCAACCTTTTTTTTTTGTTGCATTTTTTGATTAAACCTTTGTAGTTTCAGAAAACTTTCATTAAAACAGAGGGGCAAAAACTCACCTTCTTCCAATGCTTTGACAGCTCTGACGAATCTTTTGCACTGAATGAATGGCAGGGTTTCTTTAATGTCCTCCGGGTCCACAAGGCTCAGGTCATCTACAGAGATACTGCAATGTTTTCCTCACTGCTTTTTTCACTTTAGGGAATGGAAAGTCTTATAATGAACTGGGGGAAATCTTATTCTACTTAATCATCACCCCTTTTAATTATTACCATTTTCAGTTGTATGGTAACGTAACAAGGGGAGCTATAACAATACACATACGTGGCTAATTTAAACGCGCACGTGCGCACGCACGCCTAACTTATGGACTAACTTCAACTGGGCAAACGGGCAAAACGCACACATTCAAATGTTACCATGAAACACACACGGCTACCAACTGACTATCGAGACCAAATTTCATGTACGAGGAGGAACAAAAAATTGGCTTTTGAAGTACTTACGAAGCGCAGGCGGCGGGCTAATGCTAACGCAACTAGCAGCAAACAATCCACTCACGCTTCAAAATTACGCAAAATTTACACATTCAGATGTCGACATGAAACACACACGACTACCAACTGCCTACCGAGACCATCCCTATTCTCATTACACACAACCAACCTGTTTCCAACTTTCTATGTGACTTGCAGAACTTCAGGCTGGCACTGACCGCACTGAGTTAAATGGCGTCGGAAAATTCTGGCTGGGGGACAAAGTTCTACCCATACTGCCTTGCGCAACAGCAAACTTTCCGTATTTCGCAAAACGGAGCGAATCCGTAGCAAATCCACGGTAAAGGGACCCCTAAATTTACGGATTTTTTTAACAGTGTGCTTATGTCCAAGTGTCCACAGATATCTGGCGGTCTCCATGCCAACCTGAAGTCCATGGCTGAAGCCTAAGATGCTGTCTGACATGTCATCAAGCATACAGTGTCATTCTATCATATTCGATTAACATAACATTAAACAGAAGAAAACACCAGTAACATAAGTAAAAGGAATAAGAAAATAACACAATCATTATTCAAATGCACAGGTGAGAATATCATCTTCACTAAATTTCCACCACACCATCAAGTAAATGGACATGCAGTATTTTGGAGTTTGTACAGCGCCTACTTGCCTTTCTATGCCTACTTCCTCCACATATCAAAGCTGAATGAAGTACTTTTGAGCTAATGTTAATATTTCTTCTGTCTCTTAGTTTATGAATCTTGATCCAATAATAAATATTATTATTCCAGGATGAGAACCAAGCATTATATCACATTTGAATCAAAGTAATATGCAGTGCGAATTCAATATGATATTCATTATAAATATGTGTGTTTCTTAAATATAGAGGGTCTTCTTTAAATCTATCAATATTCAAACAATTTTGATTCTACAAATTGTTCACATAAATATCCGATAAATTCAGTTTATGTTTGAATATTCAATATTTCCAGGGTTTCCTGGGTTTGGCGTCACGCCTGAGTAAAGGCCAGTTTATTCTTCTCCAGTTTGATGGAGACGGATTGACGCAACACCATTATCTGTCGACGCAAGGGCTCTCCTTTATTCATTGCTGGTTATCTGCTCAATGTTGCTCATGTCAGGAGCTGGTGTCTTAGAATATAGCATAAACTGACACCCCTAAGTGGAAAAGGTGCAAAACTGTTTTATTAAGGTGATAATGAGGACGACGGCAGGAATGATGAGCAGGAGGGAGAATAGCAGGGTGAGACAAAGCTTGGAGTGGCATCGATGATCTGACGGTGAGTGACAGGACATGAGGGTTTTAAATAACCGAGGATGGAATGAGGATCTGGTGAGAGTTTAGAGACAGGTGTAGACAGTAGGAATAAAAAAACTGCCTGAGCTGAAAGACAAAATGAACTAAGAATTGACAGGTTACACATGGTTCTGACAGCTTTTTTCTGTAATGAAGGACTCTGTTGTCTTCCTACCATGTTTCTGGTTCTGGCAAGGGCCAAACTCGATGGGCGGAACCAAGCATACATTTGAATATCTCACTGTGCGCAATTGGATGACGCCACAACCAATCACACACGGTGTGACATATCCAGAGCTACAAGCAGAGCTAACTGGTAGATTAAACTCTGGCCGTTTCGTGCTGACAAAACAGCAAAAACGTCCTTCTTGCAAAGGAACGATTCGAGCATGGTTTCTTGTTTGTGTTTTACATGAAAAGCCAAAGTCTAACTCATACATTGTAGTGGCCAAAGCCGTTTCAAGCAACTGGTGTTCATCTGTAGCCATCTTTTAATGTTTACTAATGATTTGAGACGTCACAGAGCTGTCGTCATCAGTTTGGCTCGCATCTGGCCCGCCTACATCAGATACACCAATTTGATTGGTTCCCCGAGCTGCTTACATAATGCAGTAAGAGTATCTTTGTTCAATGCCAGAGCATTTTGCAGATAATTCAAATTGTGCTCTTGTGAGACCTCTGGATTCCAAGGGTAGGAGATGACAGAATCACTGGAGAATTGACCTTCACTAGCTCACTAATGGGTGTTTTGGTGCACGCTACTAAACTAGTGACACTTTTTAGACCTCACTAGTTAATTAGGGGTCGTTTGTGTCTTTGCTAGTTAACTAGTGAGCAGTTCTGCCTTCACTTGTTTACATGTAAGTGTCACACTGAAACCACTAGTTTACTAGCTAAAGTTAATTTGGCCAGCAGTTTAACTTGTGTGCCAAATTCAAATGTTTTGGTTGGGATTTTGTGAAATTCTGCGTTGTGATTGGTTGTCATATTTTAGTTGGACATAGAGAGCCAATAGAAAGCCTCAATTTCAAAAATTGTCCATCTCCTAATTAGAATTCTGTGCCTACTAGTTTACTAGTATACATTTATGACCTCACAAGTTAACTAGTTTGGACAGAGGATGCATCAACTAGTTAACTAGTGAGCCTGCTGCCATCACCTAGCTAGGTAGTGAGCAGTTTTCATTAGTTAACTAGTGACATCTACCTACTCCAACTAGTTACCTAGTGAGGAGTTATGCCTTCACTAGTAAACGTATGCACATTTTTGGCTGTCACTAGTTAACTAGTGAGACAAAAAAAAAACTTCAACTAAGCTGACTGGTATGCATTTTGGCCGTTACTAGTTAACTAGTGGACATTTCCGGCTCTCACTAGTTAACTAGTGAAGCCTGAATGTGTTCACTAGTTAACTAGTGGACATTTTTGCTTTCACTTGTTAGCTAGTTTCCACAAACATGGCTCTCTGTAGTTAAGTAGTTTACAAAAATGGCATGTATGTTGGCCTGATATCAAGATATCAGAATAAAATTCTTAAGCGGCTGGCCAAATGATGTAGAAGTTAACAAGTGGGAATTTGACATTCATATTTGTGTGCTGGTTAACGCTGACATACAGGTTCCTTCCTGACAGTCATCCCCCTCCTCTCCCCTTAGTGACCAAGCTGCAGCTCCAATTTCAAGCTATTTGCTCCTCTGTCACCAAGATCAGCTTCAAGCTCTACCTTCCCACCTTCTGTGCTCTGTCCTCACACTTAGAATTCCTCTCCTTCCTGTCTCCCAGAAAACCTCAGAGGTCTCAAAGAGAAATCCCGGGCTCCTTGCTCACATCCAATGGCATCCTATCTATGTTTCCTGCAAATTAAAAGTTCTCTGAGAACTATTAGACTCTCAGAGGTATTCAAAGAACTATACTGTATGTGGTTCCTCTCATCTCCCTTCATCCATGCAATTTTCGTGATTCCAACTAATAAACAACATTCCAACATTTATTTTTTCAATAAACTGTTTTACTGTTTCATAAATGGTGTTCTGTATCTGGGTCAGAAAACTTAACTCAAACATGATACAAATATAGAATGTTATATAGCTTGAAACAAGTAAAATCTATTTTTTATTCATTTATATCCGCTACTTCTCTATTTTGCAAAAGCACAGCTGTTGCTGAACATACACAGCATTCTGGTTTTGCTGATATCTTCCACATTATAAAAAAGCAGAAGGCAAGTGATATAGCACATGGAAAAGCACTGTGCAGAAAACAGGCTTTCAAGGTTTACTTCACTGTTACTTTACAGATATGATAACATGGATACGTTTCTCAATGCTGTCTGATCATCCATTAATGATGATACACAGAAACATATGTATTTAAATAGTGCAATTTTATCCCCAGCAGTTTTCCTAACATTTTCATTTTGTTTTTTGTTATCTGATCAATTTGCGATTCTGTACCGCACTATGGATATGTCTTCATCTGGCACAAAGGGAATGTAGAGTCTATTGAGACTCTGTCACAGTTGCAGAGGCCAGTAACAGTGAGGGGTAGGTAAATGTTAGACGGTGGTTTCAAAAGACAGGATGTTTTTTCTTCTTTTTTTTATTTTGTGGTAAAACAACCTCATTTAGTCATTGTTTTAAAGGAAGGAAATAGAGGGCCGGACTGTGAAACAAAACAATGTTGTCTTGGTTCTCTTTTTCATCAAACTTGTTCTGTTCCGTCTTCGTAATCTTCTGAGCTCATCGTTATGTAGAAATAGTCATTATCTTTTTTAGATGAGCATGGGGCAAACCTTACACTCTGGTCTAACTTTACTTTGTAAGTACAATAATTATAATGTATCTTTGTGTGGCTAAAAAGATTATGAAATAATGTGTCAAAAAGTTGCTGTTTTTGATGTCTAAAATATGTTTTTTTGTTCTTTTCAGTGCTGAATGTGATATTCAATTGCGGACATGCACAAGGTGACAGATTTTCCTCTCTTTTCTGTTTATTAATGTGGATCTTAACACTGAAATAGATCTTAACACTTTTTCAACTCGACATATCTTGTCTTAACCCAACAAACCCTTACATTCAGTGCTTACATCCTTTCCTCCTTTGTAAATTTGGTGATTGTTTTTTTTTTTATTTAGGTGCTGAGTTGACTCATGAACCAAGCTCAACCTTATTTTTTCAAGGAGAGTCTCTTAACTTCACATGCATTATAACAGAAGGATATGACTCTAACTGGCATTACAAATTCCTACGAAATGGTCAAGAAATCTTCTCCAAGTCAAATGCTTCCAACTTCCTTCAACTTAACTTAACGGCTGATCTGAGCGGGAGTTACCAGTGCACCGGTTATCATAAGGACTCACCAAGTTTTATCAAGCGGAGCAACAATATCACTCTTTTTGTTTCAGGTAGGTTAATGTTACTATCACTGCTGTTGAGTTTGTTATAACCCTCAAATAAGGCATCAAAAGCATCACGTTTAAGCAGGTAAAATAAAATTAGGAGAACAATACTTTTAGAGTCAATTCAAACAAATGCAATGTCTGCATACTGGCTAGTGATCCACAATGCAAATTAATTACAATATAACTAAGGATTCTACTGTTTCATTCGTCAATTTAATATTTGGAAAGCTGGAAATTATCATGAAGAAACAAATTATAAGATAAATCTAACTTCATACGTGGCATTTGGGAGTTCCTCATTAATCGTTACTGGCTGATCTCAGAGTTGCAGATAGAGGGAGGGAATGTATAGCTACAGACATTTTACCTTGAATGGTGATGCTAATTTTAAGACCTCTGTATAGAAGCCTTTCTAGAGGTGGAGCATATACAATCATTTACCAGAAGTCACAGCTAAAGATTGTGTTAGATTTACTGCTGCTCTAGAAATGAGCAGTTTGAAAGCATTTTAACTAGTGGCAGATGCAGAGTTGTGCTACTGAGCTTTTTCACAGAAGTGCCACAAGAAATGGAGATAGGATCATAGTTTGTGAATTGAGAACAAACTGGAGACATTGCATGTTTTTGTAACACACATTACAAAAATAAAACTTTGTAATATGATCAGAAAATATTAATCAAGGTGCATAAAAACATTGCTGTTAGGAAAATAGGAAATAGTGAGGGATGGATTAGAAATAAAGTTGATCAAACTACAGTCAACAAATCTAAAATCTGTTTTATACCATTAATTGTTTTTATTTCAATCTGGAGGTTAACTTTGGGTAAAAGGGTAGAACAGAACTGTGTCTACCTGTCTTTTTACAGTAGCAACCGTCTAGTTGATATGAGACCGGCTTCCTCCCTGACCAGATGGGAACATTGTTGGGTTATTTTTATTAAGTTATGCTTACCTCATAGCCTGACATAGCCATACTCAGTTCTTATCAGAATGTGAGTACTGCTCCATTGGGCTGTGATTATGGGTCGTGTTTTAACCAAACAAGGAAAAAAATGCCTCTGCACTCAATTGGATAGACCTAAGACTAATGAGAGCAACGGAAGTGTTTGACGTTGCTCTGCAGAAGAACGGACGTTATCTGTTCCTCTTTTAAAATTCCTTATTTTAAATGAATACACTGTCGATATCTTCTAGAACAGAGTAGATGGCAGAATCTACACATCTCAGTTCTCGAACGGCAGCCATCATTGTTGTAAACTAATTCAACCCAGGCGCTCTTTGGTGACGTGGTTGATTACGTTACTGTTGTTCACCTGTCAATCATCGTAAGCCCGATTTGATTGGTCCGAACAGATCTTGTTCGGGCATAATTGCTCCTCAATGGAGGAATGCCAGACCAAACTTTCAGACCATGTTGTGGGCGGGAATAGGTTCGGCTGGCACCCAGGGTACTTAAATCAAGGTTGGCCACGCAGAGTTAAAGTGAATAAATCATTATAAGATGTCTTTAACTAATTAACCATGCTGCATTATAGGAATTAACTTTTTGCAAATAGCCTTGAGTAGGTGATACTTATCCAGCTTACCATGACTGTACATCACTGGCTAAATGCCAAAATAATAAGATTTATTTTAATTTTTTTAAATATAATTAGTATTATATATATACACAACTTACAGGTCTAAAATTAGCATATTTTGATAAAGTTCATTATTTTCTGTAATGTACTGATAAATATTAGACTTTCATATATTCTAGATTAATTACACACAACTGAAGTAGTTCAAGCCTTTTATTGTTTTAATATTGATGATTTTGGTAAAAAAGTAAATAAAAACCAAAAATTCCTATGTCAAAAAAATAGCATATTTCATCTGACCAATAAAAGAAAAGTGTCCTTAACACAAAAAAAGTCAAGCTTCAAATAATTATGTTTAGTTATGCACTCAATACTTAGTCGGGAATCCTTTTGCAGAAATGACTGCTTCAATGCGGCGTGGCATGGAGGCAATCAGCCTGTGGCACTGCTGAGGTGTTATGGAGGCCCAGGATGCTTCGATAGCGGCCTTAAGCTCATCCAGAGTGTTGGGTCTTGCGTCTCTCAACTTTCTCTTCACAATATCCCACAGATTCTCTATGGGGTTCAGGTCAGGAGAGTTGGCAGGCATCTTCACCTCCATAAAGCTTTTCAGCAGATGGAAGCATGAAGTGCTCCAAAATCTCCTGATAGCTGGCTGCATTGACCCTGCCCTTGATAAAACGCAGTGGACCAACACCAGCAGCTGACATGGCACCCCAGACCATCACTGACTGTGGGAACTTGACACTGGACTTAAGGCATTTTGCCATTTCCTTCTACCCAGTCTTCCTCCACACTCTGGCACCTTGATATTCGAACGACATGAAAAATTTGCTTTCATCCGAAAAAAGTACTTTGGACGACTGAGCAACAGTCCAGTGCTGCTTCTCTGTAGCCCAGGTCAGGGACTACTGCCGCTGTTTCCCATTTCCTTCTGACGCCTGTGCACGGTTGCTCTGGATGTTTCTACTCTGGACTCACTACACTGCTTCCGCAGGTCCCCCAAGGTCTGGAATCGGTCCTTCTCCACAATCTTGCTCAAGGTCCAGTCACCTCTTCTCGTTGCCCAGCGTTTTCTGCCAGACTTTTTCCTTCCCACTGAGGTGCCTTGATACAGCACTTTGGGAACATTCTATTCGTTCAGAAATTTATTTCTATGTCTTACCCTCTTGCTTGAGGGTGTCAATGATGGCCTTCTGGACAGCAGTCAGGTCGGCTTGAACTACTTCAGTTGTATGAAATGAATCTAGAATGTATGAAAGTCTAATGTTTATCAGTACATTACAGAGAATAATGAACTTTATCACAATATACAAAATTTTTGAGAAGGACCTGCAGTTAAGGACGGTATTGATGACACAGTTTTGTAAAATTCTGATAGCATTTCGGTTAAATGGAGACCACCTTTGGACATATTTTAAAGAACATCTCAGATATTTCATGTGCCTTTTGGAACAACCCCAGTAAAACCTTGAAACCTTCTGGATTTGGAAAGAATAAGTAAAAATGATTGAACTGAAATCCCTCCTTAGATATGCAATAAATCCTGTGAAGCACCTGACCTATGTGCTAGACAAGGATTTAACCACGATTTTGCCTGATAATAAAATATGTTAGGGCACATGTGCCAAAGTCAAGGCCCGGGAACCGAACCCGCCCGCCCTCGCCATTGATGTGGCCTTCTAAACTGTTGAGGACCGTATACATAGAACTTTGAAGTCATATTTATGTGCACCTGAATACACTTTGATCACTCAAATCAGTGTTTATTTGAATAGTCTTAAATCACATCATTATGAAATTATGTTCAGTATCATTTAATTGTAATAAGTACTTGTTGAGACAGATACTTATTCATGTTTTAGCAGTTTGTTAAATATAGTTTTATTAATATTTTCTGCCACAACCGTCCCTTTCAGGACATGCATTATCTTTATGTGGCCCAAAATGAAAATGAGTTTGACACCTCTGTGTTACGTTAACTAAACATTTTTGTGTCCAAGGACATTTCCACTTCTCATATTCACGAACCTGGAGACATGACACAACCACAAAGTGTAGTGCAGTGTTAGACCGACCGGTGCCGTATGAGTGGCCAGATCCTTTGTTGTATTCTTATTTTGTTAATTGACTAGTCTATTTCCTATGCGGTATATGTGTGTGATGTATTTGCTGTGACTCAGGTTTGCAAACAGAATTGCCCCTCGGGGATTAATAAAATAATCTGAATCTGAATCAAAATGAAGGGAAACTTTAAATATGTTGAAGTCAATGAGTTATTATCCCCACTGCAAGTACTTTTGATATTGTTGTTTAACTAATACCTGAAAGGGTAATGTCAAACAAAACTTTTTTTCCTTATTTTTCACAGGCTCCAGACCGACAGCTACTGTGACTGCAGACAGGAAAATCATTTCAGAAGGCGAAACAGCTGAACTTACCTGTTCAGTTAAAGACTCTGCTGGCTGGAAATATGACTGGTTCATACGTAGATATTATGAAGCTCAGATTGAGAGCAACACCGACAAAAACTCAATCAGCATCTACGAGGGAGGAATCTTCTGGTGCCGGGGAAGAAGAGGAAGCCCGGGTTTCTTTACAGAGCCAAGTGAAATGTTCTACATTGAGAAAGTTTGTAAGTTTTATAAAGTGAAAAAGAAAATGTATATATTTAAAATGTAGTTTTTTGTATGCCCTTTACTGCTTGATTTTGTTTTTTTACTTTTCTCTGGTCATAATTAGTGTCCAACCAGGCTACTGTTATATTGCAACATAATTGGACCAAGATATACAGAAGTGAGATGATATCCTTTAGGTGTGAGATTAGTGGAGGAAGCCCTGAATGGGACTATGAATGGAGAACAACCTCCAATATGCCATCAACAGAGAGTACCAGTCATATGAGAGCTTCTACTTCATCCAATGGTTACTTCTGGTGTAGGGGTAGAAAAGATTCCTTTTCCTCTACAGAGTGGAGCCAGGCATACTATCAGAGCATATCAGGTAAGCATTTTTAAATAGATTTTATGATTTTATGGTCATTATTCAGGTAATGATGCTTCATTCCTACCACAAAAAAACTACAGATGAACCGAGGCCCACAGTGAGGGCAAGGAAAAGACTTATACCACTAGGGGGCACTGTGACCCTCAACTGCTCTGTGGACGATCCGACTGAATGGAAATACCGCTGGTTCCGACACACTGGCAACTTTTCTGAAGTTCAGATCATTGAAGAAGGAAAATCAGAAAATTTCATCAATATCTCACAGGGAGGTGTGTACTCCTGTCAAGGAACAAGAGGAAACCCAGCTTTCTTTACTGAAGAAAGTCATGGCATCACCATTGAAAAAAGAGGTAGGTATGAAAACTGGTAGGTGCTTTTTAGGGCTTCTACAGGGATACATGAGAAATGCTTAAAAATTAACCACTTTTGAATTGTTGTTTTAAACAGTTTCCCACAAAGCTGTTGTTTCTGTGGAGCCTAGCTGGTCTCTGATCTACCCTGGTGAGACAGTCACTATTAGGTGTACAATTTCTGGAGGTGAAAACAACGAATGGATTTATGAGTGGAGCAAACCAATATTTGATACATTACATACAAATGAGTACAGAATTGCTCATGCATCTGAGTCCAGCAGTGGCATCTACAGGTGTTTGGGGAAACAAAAGGAAGATCCGTATTCTTCAACTGAGTGGAGTGACATCACGACTGTCACGGTTTCTGGTGAGGATAAACATAAACTAGAGCCAGAATGTATGTTTTAATTTATAGTCTAAAATATTTTTTTTAAACCAAGTAATAGATAAACATTTCTGGTTTCATCTATTCTTACCATTATACATACGAAATAAATAAAGACATTAATGATTAACAGATGTTCAGTTGATTCTGTTTCACTATAAAGTATGCAATTTCACCTTTAATTAGAAATTTTCTTTTTTTTTAACCTGGACCTTATTTTTTAGCAAATTTTATGTTTTCTTACCCTGAGAATTTTGGAGCCAGTCTGAGCCGTTCAGCAGTATTTATATTCACTTCCTCCATCAGTGGACATCCATAGAACGGGAGTGCTCGGGGAAGGACAAATTCAGCTTATAATAAGGTTTAATCAGCCCAAAACGCAGTAGTTTTACCATGTTTATATTCCTCTTGGATTTGCAAATGCCTCGGAAGTGCTTCTTGATTCTCGTCCAGGTTGATTAATACAACATAATACACATTTATGCAGCAGCAGGACTGTTAAAGGAAAATTCTGTCCCGCTTACTCTTGTGTCAAAAGATGATTCTCAGGACTAACATTATTAAACAAGGGCCAAACCCCTATTATTTTACATTAAAGGTTTAAAGGTTCAGAATTGAGGGTGAATATTTACAGAGACACTTGGAGGTAGGGCTGGCAATATGGCCTAAAAATTTAATCTCAGATTATTTTCATGCCAAATCTAATTTCAGATTTTAATAAAAATTTTCCTACCTGATTTTTTTCCGTAAGAAGATATTGAACGTGATAAAAAATATTTTATAAAAACCTGCTTTTATTGCAATCACCCTGTCCGGGGACTGACTTGAATTTAATGTTCAACCAAAAACAAGCTGCAAAGTATTGTTGTATCTATTTTTTGGGGCTAATATCTTTAGTAAGAAGTCAGAGGTAAAAGTCTGTTTTTACCAATATTTTAATTGGGCACTTTTTGAGGAGCAGCAGAGGCCGTGGATAAATAATGGGGAGTATGTGTGACCTTTGAGGACCTCTGAGACAAAGAGTTTTATTGCAGGCTGTAAAAACAGGATGTCTGTAGATTTAGGATGCCAGAACCAAGGCCATAAAGCTGGGAGTTTTGCTTAGGACCATAAACATAAAACTCAGAATGAACTTTTGACTTGGATCCAGGAGAAAAGACACGTCCCTTATGACTGCATGATTTCTTGACATCCAATCATTGTTAAGACACTGTTTAAAACGTTCTGATTGGAGCAGATTAATCCTGGGAGGTTTTGGATGTTTATAAAAGTTATGACACGGAAACCATTCTTCGTCAGAAATCTTTGTCTGGCCCAGAGAAAATAGGGCATGTTTTCTCTGTAAACTGCAATTTGTTAATCTGTTTAAAATAAATGTTAGAACTGGAAATTGGTTCCTTGTCTCTGTTTTGAACATGCACTGAATTATTTTTGATAAAATTTAATTCTACAAATGGTGACCTCGACCGTGTGCAGAGTTTGGACCAAGATCCAGTTATTTTTTAAGTTAATTATACGGACATGTATTTGCTCTATTGACAATTTGCGCAGAGTTGCGTAGTTTTTAATTCTGTTGATTGGTTAATCTAACATTGGGTAATGTTGTCATGCAAGTTAAATATGTTTTTTTGTTTTGAGCAGATTAACTGTTGCGGGCCCGTTGAAGCTGCTCCCTTGTCTGTGTCTCTGTTCTGCGCATGACTGCGACCTGCTTTGCGCTCCGCAGAGAAACACCGGTGCCTGCTGGGAGATGGAGTTTGTTACTCTGCAGGACAATGGAGCAGATGGACCGGATGGAGCGGTCCCTTCAACGAATAAAATCGGAGCCAAAGTGCAGATCGGGGCTTGAGAAGTGGCATCTAAATTTCGAAAGGACGCTTTTGAAGATTCTTCAGGGCTGGCAAACGGAAAACTTTGCGGTAGAGCCTGTGTGCCCTCCGTAATATGTACGGATTACCTTGTTGAAGCCGGCGTATCCCCAAACGCGCGACTGAGCCAAGCAAATTGGGTTGTGAATGATGGTCCGACTTTTGGTGTGGTCCGATTGAGGTTAGTGTTGTTAGGTTAGTTTTTAATAATATTATAAAAGTACTGTGTTTGGTGTTTTGAGGTGACGAGCTGCGCATGTGCGTATGTGTATGAGATGGTTTTTTACGCAGGCGCTTTGCGAGACGTGCTGGAGATGTTGCGTTTGTGTTAAAATGTTATAGTATAAAAAATGAACTCGAGTATAATAAATAAATTAAAATAGATAAATCAATATCTAACTAAATATGATGGATAACTGAAATTAAAAATCTATGAGAATTAGTTGTGAACATTTACAACAGGCCATCAGAGCGGACGCCCAAAGCTAGGTGGTGTGATGGCGGAGCTAATTCTGTGTGATTTTCTGCTTAATAGCACGGCTAACATACAACAGCTTTGACTATATGTTTTGATAAATAAATTAGTAGTAATAGGCGGTTTTCTGCCATCTGTTCGAGTCTTTTGAGCGATTTTCTGGAGGCCGGCGCCGGGAAATTTCTCAAAGCGGACTATGAAAATTGTAACAGATTGGTCTAAACCTCCGCGATGAAATAATTAATAAGGTCTTAAAATCACCGCTTATAATGTTGTGTTTTTTGTTAATGGTTTTGGGTTGTAACGGACGTTGTAGATTCGGTGTTTTCTGTGCGGAACGGCTGTTAGGAAACATATGTTTCAGTCCGTGTTGGACGGACAGGAGATTGTTTTTGTTCATGCCGAATTAAAGTTTGGTAAAGTGGTATAAACTGTGCGGAATAAGACCTGGCATTGCGGTATGTAATCTTCTAAAGTGTGTGTTGCGATTTTCTTGACTGTTTTCGCCGTACGTTTTGTACTGTTTTAGGTTTCGTTTCACAAAGAGCTAACGGTAGCACGTGGCTGTAGGCTGCTGTGCTATGCTAGCGGTTGTTGCTTTTGTGTGTCAATGTGTTTTGTGCTTTAATCCTAACTGCATGTTCTGTGTGTTGCAAGCTAAAAGTTGATTTTGGATAGAAAGTGATTACAGACTCCTGCAGACGATTGCCTTGTTAAGACTTAAACGAATTTGGATTTTGTTAAATTTTTCTGGTTAATTAGGATGTAAAACGGCCTCAAGATAACTGTTCAGATAAATTTTGTTTGCTACTCCCTTTCGGCAATGTTTTAGCACATTTTCTACGAAGGGCAATTTAAGGTGTTTCACATTTAACTGAACTGTTACGGTACGGAGATTAAAGATTAAGAAGTACATGCTGAATTTGGTTAACTGGTTTTGCCTGAGAAGGCTCAATTGATCACATGAGGAGAGCATGTACAGTTATTGGGATAATTATGCATGTTACAATTAAACGCAAATGACTGAGAACAGTTACTCATGAGTCGATTCTGACTTGGTGAAGTTTTAATTTTTGATTTCATCTTTAAAATTAAAAAGAGGGGAGTGTATAGTAAAAATAAAAGTTGCATTTTTTTAAATCTTTAATTAGGTGGATTTGTTGCTTTTTGATTGATCTAAGCAGGATTTGATTAAGTTGGCCTAAATAAAGATAAAGCTATGAGCAGTAATTATAAGAATGGAACGAAAAGCAAACGGTGTTAATTGGAAAGCAACAAACTGGTTTAAATTATTTTTATAAGCACCGTGTTGAATGGTACAGAGAATGAATTCTTTCTGTGATTTAAATAAGTATCATTTATGCTAAAATTATGTTTGGCTTATTTCTGATGGCTCTATAGACTTTAGAAATATAGCTTAGTCTATGAATAAATAACCTAAAGGAGAAGGATTTTGTGGACACTAAATGCTTATTGGATTTATCAAATTTCAACTGGGGCTCAAGGAGTAACCCAGCATATTTCAATTCCGTTACAAATTGAATGTTTTTACCATGCAAAACAATACTTATCATAGTATATTTTCTAAACTAGTGGGATTTGAATGTTTGAGTTTGAAAAAAAGAAAACATTAAAACACAGAGTCATCTTTAAGGCATCAGTTTGTTTTTAAACAGGCTGGGGATAAATTTGGAATTGGTCTAAGGATTGAAAGTAACAACTAAATTCTTTGGTAGATTTGTTTATCAGCGGTGATCGAAATGATGGTTTAATTTAGAAGTAAGAAGTAAATTCTAATTCATTTATTCTGATCGTGTAGAAGCAAAATGTGATTGGACCAGCTACATTGAAATAATTTTTACCATATATTTGAATGCACATTTTGTTTTGACAAATAAGAATTGGTTTTAGTTTTAAAAGTTTATGTTATTCATTGATTGTTAGCTAGTCTACTTGATGCTGAGAGTAAATTTACAGGTCCTAAAACATTTTAGAACAGTTCTGATCATAGAATAATGGCATAATATATCATTTGATTAGTGGGGACTCTGTAACTGACAATTTATTTAGATTGTTTTGATTTTATTTTTTCTTATTTTTATTTTTTTCTCTTTCTCTCTCGACCTTTATATATTTGGTTCGACTTGGATTCTGACCCATATTTCTGAACTGCGGTCTGCTTATTAATAAGAACTTTGGAAAATGTTAATTTGAGAAGCTGGATTAAAGAAGCCTGAGAGGATAATTGGGATACTGAAAAATGCTAGTTTTTGTTTTTATTTTAATGCTACTAGTTTTTGTTTAGAGAAATCTTATCTCTTGAACCTCCTTAATTGAATTTTTTTGTTGTTCTACTGCTAAGGGGAATTAGACTACTATGTATCCTACAAAAATTTAAGAGGAGTTTTAGTTGCAAAAATCAGTTTGACTATGTTTGATTCACTTCACAGAATCGGACAGATGTTTTTGAAGTATGAAATGTTTTCATTATTTACAATCAGAATATTTGGGCAAGTTAGCACATTTGGGTTTGTTTAAAGAGGAATCATATAAGCAAAAGTTACTTTGAATTTAGATTGGATTGTGTTTAAAAAAAAAAAAACAAGTACTTTAGGTTTGGCAATTTCTATAGGGAAGCTGTTTTGTCAGTGATTTAAATCTTGGATTTTTCTTTAGAAATATGGATAGAATTTGAAGTATAGCAAACTGAAGACTATTTTTGTAAACTATGTTGTGTTTATCAGTCAGTACTATTCTCTGATTTTGTTTTAAACATTTGATGTTTTTAATTTTGATATTTTTTGTCTGAGCCAGCTTGATAGAGATCCAGTACACTTAAGTGATGGGGAGTTGGAGACTGGATCTTTGCAGATGGTTATTGACTTTATTTTTGTTATTGCAATGTTTTAGTGGTGCTTTAGCAATATCTAACAGAAAAATCCAGCCTTTTTGTTTTTTTAATTTTATTTTATTTATCTATTTACTTTGTGAACAGACCACTGAACTTTGAAGAAAAGAATTAGTGAATGGTATCAATGCAGTTTATATCTGAGGAATAGACATTATGTCATAAAAGTTATGTTTGCTCTCAGACACCATTTTGTAGGACATCAACATAGAGCCTACTGATCTTACTGATTAATGTTCAGATATTTTACTCACCTCAAGGATTTGGGAGACTGCTGAGACTGAAATGTATTGCCCAGGAAGGAAGTTATGGGGGTGATGAAAGAATTTGCAGAGTGGGTAAGACTGACTGATAGAGGTTAACCTGCGTTTTTCTATACTTTTGATTGTATTTGTGATCAGACCATAGATCTACTTGTCTGGACATGTTTGGTAAAACTAAATAAGATTATATTGATTTGCCAAATTAGGGCATGGGACATGGTTATGGCTGTTTGTCCACTGTTGACGCACTCCAATGGCTGCAAGGAAGCTCGGTGCTTTGTGTTGAGACTGGATGGAATGTCTGGTCTGCTTATCTGTGGAATGTCTTGTCATAACTGCCTTTCGACAATAATGCAGGAGACAATTTGCTGAGATTAACAAACGTTCTTGGCTTTATCCACAGCAAGCACCTGAGAAAATGGGGAGAGCACAAAGCTGCTGCCCCAGTAGGACAGGCCTGTCGGGTGCTGGATGGGAAAACATGGCTCTGTTCCCATGCTCAGGTTTGGTGAATTTGAAGATAATTGGATACTTTAAATTTATAGGTTTAGTTTTGTTAATTTATACTTGGAAAATTTACAGGGTCTGACAGCTAAAGTGTGAAAAACTCAGGCTAACTAAGTTAGTTTTTGCGTATTTTATGGGATATATTTCTGGCTATTTCTGACACATGTTATGGGTTTTTTAAGCTGTAAGGAAGAATTCAGAAACAATGCGTAAATGTTAAATTAATCATTTGATTCCATACCAGGTTTTCTTAATGGCATCAGATCGCATCTTCCTGCACCTGAATGAATTGGCTGTGTTTGGGAAATGGTCAATTACGGGAGTAATTTACCATTAAAGAGGGATTATTATTGTAATCATCTGATTGTGATTTCATTTGGAAAAGACAGTTCCTTTAAAGACATTTACTGAATGCAGCTCCCAGCAGCCTTGGACGGAATGCCAGCGGTGCGGAAGAGAAGATATGAACTTTTAAAAGAACAAAAATGTTACTTCTAACTATTTTTTTCTGTTTCACAGGGTTCTTCCCACTTTAAGTTTGATTTATTTCAGAATATAACATAGTAAGAATGTATATGTTCATGGATTTTCTAAGCTTCTTCCACAGTATTAACATGTATCAAGTCAGATTTAATTATCTCTTCACATGTAAGACATTCTTATACATTTTTGGGTTTTGAATTAGTTTTTGGGAATTGTTAAAATAATATTTTTTGTATAATGCCAAAAGAGGGTGAATTTATAATTAACAGATTGACATTTTTGAGTAATGGGAGTTAAGGTTAAAAAAGGTATTTCAACAGGTTGTGTTTTGAATTTTAATCTGGAAGTCTTGTTGTGGTATCATATGAAAGACTTCATGTTTTAAACTGATAAAATTTCTTGGGTTTGATTTTTTTGCATTCTCAAATGTTTTTAGATCTTAAGTTTTAAACACTAAACCTGAAGGAGAGTACAGAGAAGTTATCAATCTATTTTCAAAAATAGATTGAAAGAGGGAGTTGTTGTATTATTTCTAATATGTTTAAAGATTTATTCAGAGGTAAAAATACACACTGTTTAGGAGCAGCAGAGGCCGTGGATATGGGGAGTATGTGTGACCTTTGAGGACCTCTGAGACAAAGAGTTTTATTGCAGGCTGTAAAAACAGGATGTCTGTAGATTTAGGATGCCAGAACCAAGGCCATAAAGCTGGGAGTTTTGCTTAGGATCATAAAACTCAGAATGAACTTTTGACTTGGATCCAGGAGAAAAGACACGTCCCTTATGACTGCATAATTTTTGACATCCAATCATTGTTAAGACACTGTTTAAAACGTTCTGATTGGAGCAGATTAATCCTGGGAGGTTTTGGATGTTTATAAAAGTTATGACACGGAAACCATTCTTCGTCAGAAATCTTTGTCTGGCCCAGAGAAATTAGGGCATCTTTCTCTGTAAACTGCAATTTGTTAATCTGTTCAAAATAAATGTTAAGAACTGGAAATTGGCTCCATTTTGTCTCTGTTTGAACATGCACTGAATTATCTTTTTTATAAATTTTAATTCTACAGTATCCTTGTAAAACAAGATGGCTAGATTAACATCACTCTGAGCTATGGAAGTCTAAGTAGTTCATTGGTTAAAAAAAATCTTTTTTTCCAAAAATTAAATCTTCAACAACAGAAGAGAGATGCTTTTTGCTGGAGCTTTTGTTAAGATAAGCCCGCCCACCTCCTCGCCCACTACAGTGTTAAAGCAGGATATTAACAGGCTGTACCGTACTGGCCCTAGTGGAAATGGGGCAAAGGCTATTCTAATCTGGCAGACCTGGACTCAGTGGTGTTAACAGTCAAGCGAAATAAACAATTTTTGCGCCTCCAAGAAGTGGAATAATATGCGGTAATTGACACTGACATAAAGTTAGGGCTAATTCAGTCAATTTCAATTGGTAACAATATTATCATGTAATAAATTGCCGAAATAATTTCTAACTAAAAACATTTTTAAACATTTTAAAAAAATTATTTCCCTGAGCCCCTCTCCCTGTTTGGGCCATGGGTAGTCAGGTCCTCTTTCCCCCCTACTACCACACCCATGTAGGGGAGGCACTAACAGTGACACAGGGATTAAAGCATTTTAGATAGGAATCAATATGGATATTTTTTTCAAAAATATGAGGAAGACGACAGTGGTTTAAACAAATGTCTGGAGTAGTGTAGAAGGGCCCTTAAATTATTTACTTCATACATAGGAGAGAATGCTTAATGAGTTTGATAATTATTATTTTTTTCTATGATACTAAAATGCATGTTTTCATTTATTGTGAAGTTTTGTTATTTGTGTACTGCTGCTAAGATTATGTTTTTTGTTGTTTTTTTTCCTTTTTTTGTGTGCTTTTTTTCTAAACTGAACAGCACTGAGACCAAAGGCTCATATTAATCCTGACAGAGACTTTTCACCAGGGGGCAGCGTGACTCTAACCTGCTCTGTTACACCATCGTCATCTAGTTGGAATTACTACTGGTACAGAGATGAGAACACCTTTCAACCTCTGGAATTGAATTCTCTCTCAAATAGAGAAATTATTGTATCAAAGAATGGATCATATTACTGCAGAGGAGGAAGAGGACAACCCGCTTACTACACAGAATACAGTCATTGGGTTAAAGTTAATATAACAGGTGAGTGTTTTTTAACATGTCAATTTTGTGGTTGTAACATCAATTATTCTTTTGAACCTTTATTTTGCTTAATTTGGAACAATGACAGACACAAAACGACCTACTGTGACTCAGGAACCGACCTGGCCTGAGATATACATGGGTGAGCAGATCACTCTGACATGTGAGATCCAGGGAGAACAACATACAGATTTGGTTTTTGAATGGATGAGAACAGGCGGAGATGAACCATTGACCCAAAATGAGAAGAAAATTACTTTAGAGTTTTCATTTAACGGAGAGTACTTCTGGTGTAGAGGCAGGAGGAAGAGTTCTCCATATACCGTCAGCTTCTGGAGTGTCCCCTTTGAAGGAAAACGAGTGGACCGTAGGTTCAAAAGTGTTTTTTGTTTGTTTGTTTTTTAAATATCAATCTAGATCAATCTTTTAAATTCTTATAGTTACTGAGAAACTCTCTTCAACAGGGGAACCTGTCCCTGTCCTGACTGTGTCTCCATCATGGCTGATTCTTGGAGCCTCAATAACTCTGAGTTGTGAGGTTAAAAATCCATCTGCAGGATGGAGGTTCTACTGGTATAAAGCTGTTCCTGATCTATCGTATGAATATGGTTGGGCTCGACGCAGACGATGGAGTTTTTACAATCCTACATCCTTCTACGATTTTGAACCACTGCCTGATAGCATCAATGGAACTGCGCAGAACCTCTATGTCATTTATGGACAGAAACGCACAGCAGGATACGCATGTAGAGCTGGAAGAGGAAACCCAGAGTATGTCACTGATCACAGTGAACCACAGTTTGTCTGGTCTGCAGGTCAGAAGTACATCTTTCTAACCACGTTTCAGAACGTCTCAGATTATAGGAACCACATATACATGTTTAAAAATATAATGGACATATTTTGGTTTAAAATGAGGACATTTCCCAGAATGTTTTCCGTACATTTTTGTTGAGTGTGATTAAACATGTAAAATAGTATTTTTTTTTTTTAATTCATTTTGTTTTTAGATTCTCATCCAGCAGCGTCTCTCACAGTGACTCCTGACAGAGAGCAACACTTCACCTTTGAGTCTGTAACACTGAACTGTGGAGGAAACTCTGCTGAGTGGAAGGTGCGAACATCTGGTGGAAATTATATACCACTTGGTTTACCCTGGGAGGAAGATAATGGATTCACAACAAGAATAAGAACTTCCCTGCCTTCTAATGGCGTGTACTGGTGTGAGTCTGAATCAGCGGATTTCAGCAATGCTGTTAACATCACAATGCATGGTACGCTCTCTTTTTTTCTTTAGTTGATTTAACCTTCATTTGAAATAGTACTTCAAATGTTAGTAGTTAGATGTGTTTGAATAAACCAACAAAACCAAAAAAAAACAGCTGCAGTTTAAAATGCATGTTTTTAAAATCATGAGAGCATAAATAGATCACCCAGTAAACTGTAAGCAATTACATATTCTCAGTAAAGTTTATAATACTACAGCAGTCTCATATAAAGCTTTGGCATTTTGCATATGATAATTTAATCCTGGTGAGCCCTGTTCATCCAGTTAGTGAGGGAGCTTCTGTTACATTTGGCTGTAACCTGAGGAGAGGAAACTTTACATCCACTGTAACCTTCTACAAAGATTATAAGCCTATCCAAAACACGGTCAGGGGAGAGCTGAATATCCCTGCTGTGTCCGCTTCAGATGAAGGTTTCTACAAGTGTGAACATTTGGGAGAGATGTCCCCACAGAGCTGGATGGCGATTAAAGGTGGGTTTTATGAAAACAATTTAGGGGTATTTCATCTCTTTCCTCCATCCCACATTAAATACAACTTTGTAACTGTAGTTTGTACCAAATGCCACAAATCTGTTGCCCAACTATTTCTTCTTTGACTCTGGTTTAATTTAATTTTACTGTGATAGAGTAGAATAATCCTTTAATAGTCGCACGGGGGGTAATTCGGACGGAGGAGCAGCACCCACAACACATCAATGTGCAAAACAACAATTAGTAAAAATAGTACGAGAAAATAGTAAGTAGTAAAGTAATGACTATCATAATATTGCAGAAATTAGGGGAAAATGAAAAGAAACTGCTGGCCTGATGACAGCAATCAGAAATTACACACCTGCTTGTGTGAACATTTGTTTTATGCTATCTGAAAACATATTGTTCATTTGACAGCGTCAAATTCATCACTTCCTGTGTCGCTGATTGTTGGATTGGTTGTTGGTTTCTTGCTGGCTGTCCTCCTCGTAGCGCTGCTATTTGGTTGGTACATTATGTTTACTGTCCGTTTTAAACAATTGTTACACAACTTGTTCTGCAATATGAAGTACAGCTTTCTCTTTTTTGTTCTACATTATTTTCATGTAATATATTAACTTTTGTTTGTTTTTCTGCAGCGAATTTGCGCAACAGGTTAGTAAATAACTTTTTTTCACAAGTTTTTGTAAAGAGGTTTAAGCAAAAAAAAAAATCAAAAATTAAATATGTGAGCAATAATGTTAAATACTAATGTATACCCTGTATTAGGCTCAATAAGTGTCATAGCGCCAATGAAACTCCAGCTTCACCTCATACTCATAACCAGGATGAAAATCACATACAAATATACTCCTCCCTTCTCCATGGTCAGTCATCACCATAATCTGTTACAATTTGTATTTTCATTAAAAGAGAGAGACTCTTTGTTATTATTGTATTAATTTCCCTCTATAGCTGATGCTGCCATCTATGAGTCCATTAGAAGTCCTGAAAATCCAGTCAGTGGTACGATATTATCTCTGATTTAAAAAAAAGGATTACTTTAAATAAGAATGATACTTTTATTTAAATTAATATTTCATCATTTAAGTTGAAGAAAGAAAGGTGGACGACAAACTCCAACATCACATTCAACCGAAGCAGAAAGGTAAGTTCATTAAATGTTGAACATTTGGACTAGAATGCTGACTTTTTGACAGAAAAAGGAACACCAGGTTATTCATTAACAATAAGAATGTCATTAGGAAAACACAGGGAAGAATCTGACTACACGAATATGAATCCAGACATGGCAGGTAAAGATTTTATTTTTTTTAAGCGATCCATCTAGTTTACGTAACAGGCATCAGTTGTATTATTATGGGCTCCAGGTCATTTTCCCCCTTCAACATTCCAAACCTAAGAATCACCATGTCTTCTTTCTATTCCCACAGTTTCGTACCTATAAAAAACATGCTGTACTTTTTTGTCTACAGGTTCATGAGTATATAACATTGATGTTGTATTCTTAGACTTACCACAGTGCACACTTCTCTTTCTTTTGCTTAGCCATTTGTTTTAGTTATTCAGAAAGATACAAATTCATATTTAAAGACAAATTAAACAAAAAAAAAAGTTCATTTGTGATGCACTTCTTCTGACTGACATAAATTAGTGATAGTAAAAGTAAGATCAGCACTTTTTTTTTATCATACATAGTGGGCTGTATGTAAGGAATTAGGCAGCCAAAAGTGAACTACCTGAAACTCTGAACATGTATGTCAAACATTATGTGGGTAACTAATTGATACTCGAATCAGTGGAAAGCATTTCCAAGTAGCTGGCCCAATTAAGGACCAAAACGAGAGGTATGAAAGATCAAAACTTCCAATCTGCGGAATCTGGAAGGGGCAAAATGACCAGCACCCATCATTTTGGTGGACATTTTTATGTTTATTTCTTTTTTGTTTCAGATCCATAAAAGGTATATAATCTTGAAGAAGCAGAAGAAAACAACAGAAAAACAATAGAATACATTATAGTAGATTATCAGTCATCCAATAAACTGTACTGTTGAGAGTTTTAATAGAACAGTGGATGAGACATCTAGAGCACAAGAGAAGTCTTATTTCCTTCCTTTAAAGCTCTCATGACAAGAACAACAGAAGAGAATGAGCTCGGTGAAATGCTATAAAATTCCTAACACATGTTCAAATCAGATTAGCTTTAATGCCGTATATTTTTTGCCTATTAACAAGTCCCTTTTTAAAATGTATTAAATGTGTCTGAACACATTTTGAGAAATTTTTTCAATACTTTTAATCTCTTAAAGGAGCAGGGGTCCGGATTGAAGAAATTAAACCCGCAACTGCCGTGACCGGCGCTGCGAGTAACTGCAGCCACCGCGGGAGCGTGCACAAAAAGTAAATAAATCAGTGACATAGGGTACTTTCAGTCTAACGCACATTGCACCCATCGCTAGCTGTACGACAACAAGCAACATGTCCAGCGACGGAGTAAGTAACAGTGTTTATTTGACCGTGTCTGAAGTCAGAGTTCTTTCTCTTCCTGTTAAATCAAGAACGCATAATAATTGAAGATTGGCGTCACATCCGTTTGTAAGCGTGGGAAATTCGGGCCACCGAATCACAGACTATTTTGCAGCATACAGGCTGTTCAAGATAATGGGATTATACATGGGAGCCCTCAATTTACTTAGTTTAAAACGCGTCATTACCCAATACAATTACAAAACGAAACATGATTATAATTTATTTTAGAAATCCAGCCCCCTGCTCCTTTAATGAACCTGCACAACATCTTTTCATTCTTGTATAATGTTTGTTTTTTGTTGTTGTTTAAAAGTGTTTTCTTTATATATCCAAATTGTATATTATAAAAACGATATTTGTAGATTTCAGTCATAAATGTGTAGATGTAACCCCCCTCATTAATACCTAATTCATTTTTTGGGGAGTGTACCCTTGAGTATTGGCTCCTTCTCCATTTAGACATCTGAGGATTAAGCAAAAAAAAAAAAAAAAACTTACATTACAGATGGTACAGATCAATTAATTAAACACACATTGGCGGTATATGATCACATAAGCAACTTGATAAACGGCTAACACGTATCAGCATTAGCATGTAGCTACTTACTTCTCTGCCCATCAGACATCTTTGTTGTTTTAAGTGATCCAGCTGAAGCTCTTTAGGAATGTAGAATAAAGTTCTGTAATCCACACAGCCAAACGGGCACATAGGATAACATAGTGACGTAAAATACGTCGCTATGTCACCACTCAGTCGTTTTCCAGAAGAGGGCCGTACAGCTGCTCAGAGAGCAGGATTCAGGAGGATTCCAAATACAAAAACCACTCTGGTAAGGTTTTTCATGAGAAAATTGCACTACCAGGTGGTTGAAAACTCCAAAAAACTTGATTTTGCATGATATAAGCCCTTTAATCAAAATGACCACAAAAAACATTAAGTGAAAAATAAACAATTCCTGCAACATTATTGAAGAGTTTCTACATTTTAAGTTTAAGTACATGGTAACTTTAACTGATCCGAGAAATTAGAAAGATATTGGCCTAATATTGGTATTGGTGCATCCATAGCAAATATAAAGATACATCCTTAGCAAAAAAAATCATGATAGCAGATAAAAGGTTTCTGAAAGCACAGCCCTCATTGTTACAACTGCCTTTATTATCAAATATTTTTGAATGTTAAAGTTTTAAACTTTAGATTTCAGTGTCTGAGATAAACTACCTTCTCCGAATGGGCAATAATTATGTATAGGGAATAAATCCTTATTTTCTTTTATCTTGTGGCTGGTTTGGTCAACTGACCAGTCACAATGAGTGGAAGAGGAGTGGGGGAGGAATATGGCATCTAGGACAAATGTAAGAGGGCGATCAGTGCATGTTTGAACTGATTAAGAGATGCTGTATTTTGACTGTGAATATCCTGCTTTGACTCCTTCTGCTTCACTCCCGCCAGCCTCTGTTTACTTCCTGAGTGCAGCTTGAGGCTAAAAGATATGAGGCTAACACATAGGGACGTATGACGCCATCTATCGTCAGGGAGTCGAACGTACTTCATTTAATAATTCAATTTTCTGAGTGACATGTAATCTGCTCTTAACAGGGGGCAAGCCGTTAGTCCGACCACTCCAAAAAGCTTGATTTAGATGTGCATTTAAACATACTGAGTGACAGAAAACATTATTACACAACCTATTAAAACATATGATACATATATAAAAACATACATAACATACAAAACATACATAAAACATATGATAAATATATGATAAAATATGATTTTTGGATCATTTACAGAAATAATACATTAAAATTTTGTTATTCACATTCTAATATTTTACATACATATTTTACTGATGGTCATTCTCAAGAGCTAGACTTACACATTTAATGCATGACACATTTTGTGGCTAAGGGCTATAGCTGCCTGTGATTATACACATGGCCAGTAGGGGGTTTCGTGTGCGCATGAAGCTTCATGAGACGAACCCTTCCTCAAACCAATTGGCTAAATTGGTTTGATGCCTTGTGAGGCTTCATCTTACCATGATTGCTTAAAGTCAACCACAAGTTCGGTTCAGGTGCCTTTTATCACCTGAAGAAAATTTTAGAGGCACATGCTAGGGTTTTACATGTACGGTTAGGGTTAAAATGTATTTAATCTGATTTTACTTTGTATTAAAATTTGGCTGTGTGCATGGGCCCTGGAAAAATGTATCAGATTATGAGAAGAGTTTACATCTGCTACATGTTTAAGCTGAATAATGTACAGAACTATCTAAAATACCAGAAACTGACTCAGAAGACAATGTAGCTGACTTCCCTTGTAATCAAATATGGCTGCACACATTTAAAATGCAGCAGTCAATGTTCTTCAGAGTGCGCTTTTTATCTGTTCTGGTCGCAGTTTTATATCTACAAGCCTTCATTGTCATATACACCATGAAATTAAAAACCAAATCCCTTCATTTTTTAAGCAGATATATTGTACATTTAAATATGACTTAACAGACATGCAGAGTAATGACCCACATTCAGAATAAGAGTTTACATGTACCGTGATCGGATTAACTATGGGCATAACCCACCCGGCTCAATGGGAAAGACATTTTGAAATGAGTGTATTCGGGTCAGACTAATCTGAATGTCATTTTTGAATGAAGAATTTTTATTCTAATGAGGCTACTGAGGAGTCGAGAGGATTGCGACCTTTGGAATGATGTTAGGCCACTTTCATACTGAAGATTGTGCTTATGAGAATGTCTACATAACATGTTTTTTTAACCAGGAAATATGTTCTATTTTTTATGCCTAAATGCATAAATAGCTATCTCTACCCAAATAAAATGGTTGAATTCTCTAGCAATGTAGTAAGCTCTGCAGAGGCCTGATAACGAGTTGTTATTTTGAGTCTGTTGTGTTGGAGAAGGGACACATCTAAACATTGCTCTTGGTGACTGGACGTGGAAACTGCAGGTGTACATTGAAGGTTACAATAGAACTAGAAGTCTAGTAACCCCTCCTTTCCATTGGACGCGTAAGAAACAGGCTCAAGAACACACTGAGAAGCATACAAAGCTGAGGTAGCTAATATCTGTGAGTTTACAAAGGATGATGACCCAGAGAATTCTTTTTAGGAAGTGTAACAGGTGGCTGAAGGGGCAACAGAGGAGACAGACAAAGCAAGGTATGGTTCCTAGTTGAGTTTCCACAAAAGAGGAGAAGCACTGTGGATATGAAATGTTCAGAGAGAATCCAAACAGAACTAAAGCACAGATATCTTACATTGGTTAACTTTACTCACATATTGCACTTGATACTGCACTATCAGCAACCATTAGGGAATGACTCCATCTCCTGCTTTTCCTTTTTAAGCAGAGTGCACGATCAGCTGATAGTCCGTCCAGCGAGTCCCTGGGTCTTCTCCTGGGCCTCCTCCCGGTGAGACGTGCCTGGGACACCTCACCAAGGAGGCGTTTTATGTCTGTAATAAACTCTGTTGGGCTACACACAGCCATCAGGTGCTACTCTGCTCTAGCCCCACAGGAAGTGGGGGGGCGGGCATCTATAAATAGAGGAGCCCAGCTAGCTGCTCTTCCTTAGCCATACAGTCAGTAGAGGACTGGCAGGCAAGATCCTTGCTTCGACCACCTTCTTTGCTGGCAGAGGAGGGCCTGAGTTTCTGGGAGAAACTCGCTTCAAGGAACTCAAAGACAATCAGGTGAATCCTAAATAGTGTCGGGTCCCAGCCGTCACACAGCTGAACCCCGAAAGGAGGGAAGCAGTGCCCCGATAGGAAGCTCCAGGAGCTACGAGCCTGCTAAATAGCCTAGCAACCCTTTGTCAGCCTGCTAGGCTAACGTCGCCCATTTCCCCTTCCCTCATCTACGCACAGCAACTTGGAGAACTCTGATTGTTCTGTAAGGTCTTTTTGGGCAGAGACAAATTACTTAGGATAACTCATTTTAAAGGTTTTTCCCCTTTTTGTGGTGTTGTATGGTTTTCATCTGCTATTTTTGGGTAATAGAGGGATCTCGGCCTAAAAACTTTAATCAGTGTTTTTAAAAGACTTTTCCGACCAAAAGTTGTTTTAAATCCTGCAATTTGAGCTGCTCAATCCAACAAGAGCTTCATTTTTTTGTTTGAAGTGTAGCAAATATGCTAGAACTGTTTCAAACAGCATCCGGTAGCTGCTGATAGCCTCGCGCTAGGGCAAGACCACATGTTTGGCCCAGATCCGCATTCAATCCATAAGCCATCGCAGATGTTCAAATAATGATCGGTTCAGGGAAGATTAAGAACAGAAACTAATCTTATCAGCCATTTTTGGAACTCTATTTTTATATCAAATACTGGAATTAATTGTTTAAGTTGGTGACCAGTTCATGAACTAAGTAATCTTCCAAAGATTAACTTACTCTTTTCCAGACCATTTTTAACAAACATATCTTTATCCGAAGAATCTGATCCACATACATAATCATAACAGAATTTGTGGTTTCTATTTTATTGCATTCCTTTTTTTATCGTGTTTGTTTTATTTTTAGCTATCCATTCAGTTTAATCAATAGTGTGTTACTTGATTACTAGTTTGAGTGTTTAAAAGTTTTTCTTATTCTGGTATTTTTGGAAAGTAACTGGTGTCATTCCTTGTTCAACACACACATATTGCAAGGTGCATGGTCAATAAATTGAATTCATTCCTTCAGATTATGAGACTGACATAGACTTTTGGCTATTAAAATAGTTCCTGATAACAGGTGGTGCGCCGAATAATAATAATTTTCCATAAATTATTAATTGTATTGACTGCCATAAACATTCCTTTGACTATTAATAGCCAAATAGTTATATTTTTTGTAATATCCCCAACAACTCTCATTAACTCTTAATATGTGGTGCAATATGGGTTAGCCACCTTAATTAAAGATAAACTTAAATATATTTGCGTGTCAGACATGTGCAGGGGAAGGTTTGAGCACCTATCTGTGTCCTCTGCGATGTCATAATCACCCTTTTTTGGAGGTTTTCTAGCTTTACATTTCTTTTTACTTTATTTGGGTGAGTGTGTAACAATCTAGATTTTCTTTTTTAAAGTTAATGTTTCTTTATTTAAGAGGAATTGCTGCAACCACTTTAATTTCAACACGCCATTAATTAACTCAAAATCAATAACATTTAACCCCCCTTCAGCAACTGATCCAACTGCATTATCTTTCCTTATATAGTTAATGATGTTTTTTTTTCCAGATAAATTGATATATGGTTTGGTTGATTAATTTGATCAGTTATGAGAAATAGCAATCGAGAAAGCAGGATATAATATTCTTAAAAGAGCATCCATCTTTGTAATCAAAATTCGATAAAAGATTGAAAGATCCCGCTGCAACCAAGAGTTAAGTAGAGATTTATCCTTCTTTAACCCTTCCATAATATTAAGATGTTCTCTAATTTTCAGTTCTTTAGTAATAATAACTCCTAAATATTTCACTTGGGACTTCACCGGAATACCAAACAAGTCACCTTGAGGTTGGCCATGTCTTGAAAGTAACTCACACTTCCTTAAATTCAAATGAAGACCAGAAGCTTTGGAAAAAGATTACATTTCGCGTAACACAAGAGGAATATGATCTGGGCTTTTTAAATAGATGGTAGTATGATCGGCCAACTCAGTTATGGAAATAAGTTCATCTAACACTTTCAAAGTTTCAGTGTCCTGGCTATTATTGATAAGAATAGCTAGGAGTTCAGAGGCTGGAATAAAAAGAAGAGGGCAGCAAAGACAGCCTTGTCGGATACCACGTTTTACCTCAAATCTTTTACAAGTACCCCAGGGAAGAGACACTGAAATGTTTATATCCTGATACATCATGTTAACAAATTTGATAAAATGTGAACCAAAACCAAAATATTTGAGGGATTTTAAAACGAAAGGTTGTTCTACTGCATCAAAGGCTGTGTAAAAATCTAAAAACAGAATTAATCCATTATGATCAACTAAAAAAATATAGTCTAATAAATCATGAACCAGTCTAATGTTGTTATGAATGGCCTATTTTTCAGAAATCCAGATTGTGTGTTACTTATAATTTTGTCCAATACCTTGTTTTAACCGATTAGTTTATAATCCACATTTAGTAAATTTATTGGCCTAAGATTATCAAGGTATCTCTAATTCTTTCCTGGTTTAGGTATCAAAGTAATAATGTCTTGCTTCACAGATGGGGTCTACATCACTTTTTTGAGCACATTCCGATAGGGCGTTTAAATACCAGCTTCTTTATGTCTGTTCAGAAGAACTTTTAGAAGTCAGAAGTCAGCCCATCCTGACCTGGAGATTTACCGATTGGCATTTGTTTAAGCGCTGCTTCCACCTCTATCAAATATCAGGGTCACACATATCTTTAAAATTCAAATTAATCTAAGGAATAAACCGGTTTAATATTCTCAACGAATGATGACACGTCTTCTTATGGACAGGAGGAGGAGTACAGAGTAGAGTAGAAGAAAAAAATGTGGCTTGAGATCAATTTAGTATCGGAGATCTCTATATCATTAATTACCGGGAGTGTATTGTATTCATTTCCTCTCTCCTTTTTTCAAGACCCAAAAAATAAGAGGAATTTTTCCTGCCTAGTTCCACCCAATTTGCCTTGGATCTGATATAGGCACTGCAGGCCTTTTGAGTAAACAAGGCAGCTAGTTCTTCTTGGAGAGTCAAAAGTTTTCATCAGGTTTCCTCACATAAATCTGTTGATTTACAATAGGTGTTTAAATTCTGTATTAATTCAGTTTATTAATTTTTTTTCTAAGCATCTGGCATCTGATTTTACTGAATTTTATGGAGAGGATTCTGACCTTGAACTTGAAATATTCCCATTTTTACTTGTGTGCAAAGTTATTTTTCTTCTGTAATTTGTTTGACAAGCAGTTTCATTTCCTTAATGAATTCCGCTGATTTTAGCAGCTCTGACTTTAACTTCCAAATATTTTGTTTTCTGTACAAAGTATTATTAACTGGTGAAATCATTTAATTGATTGGACAGTGATCAGTTAAGGGAGCACCTGATATTAAGATATCTGTTACAAAATTTGAGATTTCCGGGGAAATAAGTCCACAGTCCATTGTAGACGTCAAGCTGCCGTTGGGTTTTATCCATGAAAACTCTCTTCTATCCAGGTACCTGTTTCTCCACATGTCAATAAGGGAATTACTCCCCATAAAATGCATCAAAGTGCGGTTGAGATGATGGCTGATGTGAGAGGAAGGGCATCTATCTAACCAGTCTTCTAGAGCCATGTTAAAGTCCCTGCCTATTGCAGAGGATGGAATGTTATAAAATGCTTAATAATCTCTGATCATTTCTGAGTTTCAAACAAAGTTGTATATTGGCTTACATTATTATGACCATATACATTAACTAAGAGAATCCAATGACCTCTTTCACGAGATTTAAATGTAATAATATATAAAAACTAATTGCAACGACCCCAGATCTATTGCTTCCATGTCATTGTCGCCCCACTGATTCTTTTAAAACGTACACTCCTCCACACACAAATGAGTGATTCTCCGGATCTCATCTCTATGTTGGCGCTTCACAAACTGGATAAATATCTGGTGACTTTTCCCGTCTTCTTTGCATCCTACGCGGTTCACCGTGTCCACGTACTCCTCCATCTTTAGCTCCCACTGTGAGGCTATTTTCTTTAGCAGAGCAACCAATACATCTCAGTGTTTTCACTAATCAGTTCTTTCATACCTTTGATTCGCAGGTTCCAGCGTCTGCTGTATTGTTTGTACTCTCCTGCTCTGTCTTTTAGAGCACAATTTTCTTTCATCAAGGTGCACACTTTACCTTCCAGAGTTTCTACATTCTTATTGCCGTCTTTTAGTTCAGCTGCATTGAACTCTGGGGCTTTAGCAAGGCTGCCGATCATTGAGCTTGTCTCTTTAATCTGGCGGCTAATATCCTCTAGCTTTTTCTTTTGAAAGTCGAATCTGAATCCTAGCGAGTTTATCAGCGTTAATATATGCTTGAGAGATAGGTTGTCATTTGGTCTACTTCATTTTCTAATATGAGCGCCCTTAACTGGTGTGTTCGGCTGGGAGTCTACATCATCAAAGTCTCTTTTCTCAGGACCGTGATTAGCTGCCTCCATATTTTCCAGTATGTAGTCATGTTGTAGCACAGCTTCAGGCTTCTTACCGGTGTTAAAAGTATTCTCGTTTTCCGACATTTCTTCTTTTTTTTCCCCTTTCTCTTTGTTATTTGTTACATTTTCAGACTGTAACCTAAATGTTGAAAAGAGGGGAAAGAATTCTTATTTTGAGGAACTTTTTCGGAAAGCACAAAAGAGGTGTCCATTCAATCCGCCATCTTGCCGGAACTCCACCACTATGTTGAACTTTAGCCTACCGTTCAACTAGAAACTTGTGATTCATAGTCATTTTCAAATGACCCGGTGTTAAAGATGAGCATGTTTTTGTGTTAGCCGGTTTTCGAGTTCTGTTCAGAAGAAGCTCAGCCCAAAACAAAGTGTCCTTACAGCACTGCAATAAACTGTTCTAACTTGCCTCATTTAATTCCCAGTTATCATGTCTCATAGACATTAAAATCTTACCAAAACCATGGTTTAAATTAAAAAAAAGAAAGTGAAAGTCTAACTTGCGGCTCCGCAAATAAAAAAAAGTCCCTGATCTGCATTTTCAACACCAACGTATTTATGACTGCTGCAGTCCACTGTCGTCTCCCCCTTTTCAGCAAACGTTTACATTTGAGGGGTTTTGGTGAACAGTTTGACAGCCAGATTAACTTGTAACCGTTGTAAACAGAACGCAGTAATGCGACAAGCTACGTCTTAAACCATAGTGCAAGGCAAGCAAGGCAAGGCAAGTTTATTTGTAGAGCACAATTCATACACAAGGTATTTCAAAGTGTTTTACAGTTGCATAAATTAAGAAAACAGATAAACAGAAAAAAAAAAAAACATCAACTTAAAAAAATAATTAATTACAATAAAAAGCAAGAGTGAAGATAAGACTAATAAACTCTAAATCAACTGAAGGGTGTAAAATGTGACATTTTAAAAAGTTTAGATTATTTCGTTTTGTATTACTGTAGTTTTTGTCCATCTTGTTTGCCATTATTTTATTTTTTTTACATTTATGAACTTCAAAAACATTAGAAATGTCATTGTTTTCCTAAGAAATTACCATAATGTTTCACACTATCCTAATAAATGTATTAGCTTTCTCAGTTTGTCCCGTTTCTGGACGCAGCCCTCTTATTAATGGTGTTGCATCCATTGCTAAAGCCGCAGACTATCCTTTAATCACAGAGTTCTGAATTCTCTCTAGACAGATAAACATCTATGAGTGTTAACCATACTTCAAAAGTTAAAATATCCCCAAAAAGTGCGAACAAAACAACAGAACAGGTAAACCAGTCAGCTGAACTTTCTCCACATTAGCTAAAGCTGACTTGAATAGATTTATACTGTTTATGTTAGATCTGCAGGTAAAATTTAACTCTGAAAAAAAGTTATAAAGTGGCGGTTTTCTGTGTGAGAAAGATGCACTTATATTTTAGGCAAACCTTACCTCATGTGTCCACCAATACTTTTATTAAATGAGTTGTTTGGCTAATGATGAATTTAAAACACAATGTGTTTACAGAATTTGGATTACATAAACTCTTCTGTTCTCACTGCTTTTGTTTTTATCTATGCTTGCTCAGTATGAGGGATTGCCGTGGTTGCAGGTCTACATCAATGGGGCCCAACCCGTTGTTAATGACTTCCCTACATAGAAAACTGTTATCCGATCGGAATGTTTGTATAATTGTATTGAAATGATTTTTGTTGTAACATGCCTTGAGATGACATCTGCTGTGAATTGGCGCTATATAAATACAAGTGAATTGCACTGAATCTTTGTTTTGTTAGTTTTTTTTAATTTCTTTTTTAATTAAGATGCTCATACATTGGTATTTCCAAGGCCCTGCTGTCCTAACTATTTCTGTGCTTCTTACGATGCTTTTTTTATCCTTAGTGGTAATGTGCCTTGAGATGACGTGTTTTGAATCGGCACTATTTGAATGGCATTTTATGGCTATGATGCAAGTTTTTAATGTATGATAAACTTGGTTTTTCATGTAGTTTCAGTGCTATCAAAAAACATCCAAGGCTTAGACCCTGTAAGCTCAGGTCTAATGACACCTGGTTAAAAGTACATTTACACGGAACCTATTCTCCTTGTCTTTTTTTAGAACAGATGAAATTAAACGTCTCGTTATCATTTATTTTAAACCACTTATGTTGCCCTCCTGTCTCCATGGCACCAGACATGTCGCAGTCATCCATCAATCCACTTGAGACCCAGTTCTTATAGCTGACCACCTCATCACTGACCCAGAACCACAGATCCAAAGTGCAGGCATAGATCAGTCCCATCCAGACATAATCAGTTGAAGCCTTCTTGGTTTTCTCCTGAACCCATCTCTGTTCATCCAGGTTGGTGATGGTGACCAGGTCATGGTAGTTTTCTCTGCAGTAGGTTAGAGCTTCCTCCCAGGTTTTATTTTCTTTCACCAGGAAAAAACTTTCTGTTTAAAAAATGAACAAACACAAAGCCTCACCCAGATAACTTTGGTTGAAAGAATACAGCTGAAAAGTAGGTTAAATGCACAATAAAAAAGTCTAAATATGCTATTCCTTTCAGAAATCTTCCAATGTCAATTTGTTTATAGAAATATTTTTGAATGAAGTTATATTTTTTTGGTGTTTTAGACCTTTTCTAATGAGATGTTTAGAGGTCTTAAGGAATAACTCACCACCATAACAGATGAAGGGTTTCTTGGCTGTACATTTCTCATTCTTCCATCTTCCTTCATCATCAAACACAGCTGCAGCACATTCACCACTGTTGATTTTCTGATCATTAAACTTCAGGTTCCAGTGTCTGAAAGAGAAACTGCTTCCATCTGACCACCTCCAGGTGTCTCTGAACAGACCGGTAAAAATGTATGTATTATTACCAACAGGACTGCATTCGTTCTTTAGCTCCTCATCCTTCAGCTGTGTCAGTCCACTGACCATGTCTGTGTGATGTTTTCTACAGTAACTCTGAGCTTCTGTCCATTTTTCTTTTCTTGAATCAAGTGGAATTTCTTTGAATTATTTTCTGTGTGATAACATTTGAGCAAAAACTGATATAAATATTCATTGTAGAACACAATCTTAGATCAGAGGCTTAACCAATAAACTCCAAAAAATGAATCACCATATTTATTTATTTGATCACAATTTGTCACACAAAATTTTAGATTTAAATTAAGCCTTAAAGCTAAACTATTCTCACCATCATAACAGACAAAATATTCATGGGCGTTACAGGAGAGGTCTCCCCACTTCAGGTTCTTCCAGATGATTCCACAGTTCTGCAACCCGTCTGCATCATTTGGCTCATGTGTGTTCCAGTTTGTCTCACTTTCATTGAACTCCACTCCAGGCAGAGACCAGTGCCATATTCTGTTGCCACTTGTTTGATCATACAGACCAATCCAAGCTTCCCTCATATCTCCTGCTGAGTAACTGAGTCTCTCCACGTCTGTCATATTAGTCACTGTGGCCAGGTCAGTGTGTTTCTCTCTGCAGTAGTGCTGAGCTTCAGTCCAGGTCTTTTCCTCATTAATATAGTGATACTCATAGAGCTGACAAACAATTGCACAGCACCTAACACCTAAAACAGCCAAACAAAAACAAATACAAATAAAATAGAGAGGAGCTGACCCAGACTTTCTAATAATTATTCAAAATTTCTTTGTGTTACTATGTAGTTCTTTTGGCTCCAGATTATGCTGGTATATTGGAATAAAAATGACAACGACAGAATGAATGTAAAGACACTTACCCATCCAAATAAGCAGAAGCAGATTCCACTGCATGTTTACTCCAGATTTGTCTCTGTTGGAGAAAACATACAGTGTATGTAGAAGCTAAATAATAACATCTAACAACTATTTTAGTAGCAAAGTGTGAAAATACTTAGAATCAAAAAAAGACTCTGCACCCTTCATAGAAACTCACTCAAAGGTTTAAAAGAACTATTATTTGTTTTTAAATTTAAAGAGGATTTGACCGCTGAGCTTATACTAGAGAGGGTTCAGAAATACTGGACACTTGTTTTTAATAAAAATGTGATCTGTAAAATAACCACAAACATTTGAAGAACTGTAAATGCTTTCTAGAAATGTATCCCATTGTAAAATAAAGAACAGGACCATCAAATTGATATCTACATATCAAAATAAAGAAAGGAAACATGCAATAAAATACATATCCTTCTACAAATACACACCTGATAAAATAAGAGCCGATGTTTAGAAGTGTGAACCTGGTCCGGCACACATGAATCCAATGGCTGATTTACCTTCTCAGGATGCAGTCACGTTCTTCTGAGTCCAGCTGATGACTGGATTATTTGAGGTGTCTTGAAGAAGAGTCATCTAAAAGTTGCCCTCTGCCGTAGTGTGTGTTGACTGGTAGAGAGCAAGAGGCTTTCTGTGGCTTGTAGAAGGGTTTGTTGAGTTCTTTATTCTGTACATTAATAAAGAAAATCTCTCTGACGCAGTTCAGTGACTGATAAAGATCTACAGTCTGAATATTTTACAATTCAAATACTGACATTGGTGTTGAATAGAAGGCATACATGAGACCCAGACTAAATATACTACAGGAGGTAGCTGCAAAGAATGAGACCTCTTACATGAAGTAAAGTAGATGTAAATGAGGACTGGACAGCCTGACACACCTGACTCATTAAACATGCTTGTTAATATGCTATTCATAGCAAGATTATAAAGTTCTAACATTCATTTGAAATTAAACAGAAGAGCAAAACAGTTTTTGCATCTTCTCACTGTTACACATATAAAACAATTCTAATGAATTAAAAGAAAAAGCACTGTGCAATATGTTGGATTTTTTACTGCCACCCCTCCCCCCACCACCACCACAACCACCATTTGCCATTCTATGTCTGCTCCCTTGACATAACAAAGCCAAAGACACTACTTTAAATCAGTGTTAATATTTCTGTCTCTTAGGCTGTATTCAGACTAGAGGGTGACACGGGAATCAATTGTCGCTCTCATACCGATCCCAAAAAAATACTCCCGTCACGTCCCGATCACGTGACAAACCCCCCCCCCCCCAAAATCTTGTCACGAAAAAATCCCAAAGAGAAAGACTCTCGTCCCGACCCGAATCCCGTAGATTAGTAATTTACCTCCTATGGCACTCGCTCCCCCCGCCCCCTTTTAAACCATAGCCTAGCACAGTATCAAAGACCATCTATTTAGCTTTATCCGCCATCTTTAACCATATCCTGCATTCTCGTTGTTTGGCCAACTTACCACATCATGAACGGACTCGATTCGTCTGACTACCAAACTATTAAGGTACACGCGTTTTCAGTCGGATATCATATGCTTACCAGTTTATCCAGTTGGTGTAGCAACAACGTAGCAGTTTCAGTTTTGGTGCGTGCAGTGTAGTAGACCCGATGGAATTCAACTAATGATAGATGTAACAAAAAATTAAATAAAATCTAATTTCCGGTTTCCCGCCCGATCCCGTGGATTATTTCCTGTCCCGTCCCAATCACGTTACCAACAGTTAAATTGACTCCCGTCCCGCGGGAATCCTGCAGGAATCTCCTGATCCGTGGGAATCCCGAAAAATTGTCACCCTCTAATTCAGACCTGCACTGTTTAGTCCACTTTAAACTGACCAGAGTTCGTATGGAATGCTGGTCCAGACGTTTTATGCAGGTGTGAATACGGATCAGAGAACCGGACAGAGACCACCTTTTTAGGTGGTCTTGGTCCGGTTCCAAACGGACAGAGGTTCGCTTCGCTTCAGGTCTGAATACAAACAGCCTCAATCCGAACCAATTCCACAATACGTATGCCTTTTTGTCAAATTATTCATATTAATTAACCCACGCGTTTGACTCCCAGCACCAAAATCAATATCCCATATGCTGTAGTGAATGTTATTAATTCCTGGTCTTTGTCTTCTGTTTAATCATGCACTCAGCATGTCGGGGTCAGGGCAAGCAGAGCACCTCGTCTCCTTCGGATTACTGCAGCACGCAATCGCTGTTCTAAATTTTCAAACAGAGCATCGTGAAACTTGCACTGAATGAGCAGCTCAGACACACAATTCTCGGGAGATCATGACACAGACAAGACAGTTTTCTCAGAATAAACAGCTGAGCAATAGCTGAACAGGAACGAAGGTTAGCTTCAGTCTGAAGACTCATGCACTTACCAATCATCATTCAGTCATTGTTTCAACCTTTCCTCTGATCGTAACCATGCATCAGTTCAACAAACCATGTCACCACACATCTTGAAAACTCAGATCCAGTCCACCTGCTCCGTCACTCTCCAGCTTCGTTCTGCCGCAGTTCTCGCAGCTGGCTGTTAGCCCCAGTGCTAACAGCCAGCTGCTCCAATTCCTCTCAGGTCTCATCGGCAACTCTGCCCCATAGCTCGGCCCAGTCCTCGCTCACCACCGAGCCTTGTCATCTTGCTGTCCTCCGATGATGAAAACTAAGCCTTGGATAAAATTTAAATCCAGTATTCCACAAAGCGAGTTCAACAAATCAATGTTTATCTGAGATATCCCCACTTGGATTATCCTAACTGTTCACTCCAGGCTCATTCGGTTCCACCAACAAAGTTAAGGTGAATTCAACCTGCTCTTATTCAAGCGAGCCTTAACAAGATAAGTGAGAATAGAAGAAAAAGCTAGTTCTTTATGGGCTTATAACAATACCAGCTTAATATGAAACAGAAAGAAATATTGGCTCTGAAAAGAACATTTAGTATTGAAAAATATAAATGTAAAAGAAAATCTTAATTTTGAATCTGAAATAAATGTAGAGAAAATGAATGTATTGAAAGTGAAGTAAAAATTTAAAGTGAAAAACATGTAAATGAAACTCAAAATATATTCGTTAAAACAATAAACTCACAATCATATTTTTACACTTTCATTTTTTTTTCAATGCCAATTTTTTGCCCAATGTTTCAATGCCAATCTTTTTTCACTGTTGCCTCATTTCAGCTTCATTCAGCTGATACACATTTCACAACGTGCACTTGCCCAGGGGGGCAGGGCTTCAGAGCCACAGGTGCTTGCTTTCAGCCTTCAGTGAGTCAGGCCATTTTACACCCATTAAAACCAGGTCATTTGTAGTTGCTTTATATATTTTTAATTCTAAAAATGTCCACATTTCAGAACAAAATCCACTGCTATAGCTTCTGTAATGTTAATTTTGATAGAACTTTAAAGTTATTTCACCGTTTGAGTCCTTTCAATTGATTTAAACTGCACCACAGGTGCATCAAAACATGATTTCCATGGTGGTCTAGTGGTTAGGGGTCTAAATTAGAATTCTTATTGTTATGGAAATCATGTTTTGATGTACCTGTGACACCTGGTGAAAGGACACAAACCTTTATTAACTTAAAAGTTAGATCAAAATTAACATTACAGAAGCTATTGCAGTGGATTTTTGTTTAAATATGTGGACATTTTTAGAATAAAATATATATATTAAGGAAATAAAAATGACGTTTACTGCGGTTTAATGGTTATAAAATGGCCTGACTCACTGACAGCTCAAAGCTGCCAAATGCCAAATTTTATTTTCAGAGCCAATATTTATTTTCAGTTTCATCTTAAGCCTGGATCGTTATATGCCCATAGTTCTTCTCCCAGTATAAGAAAGACTTATTAATTCAGCTTATGAGTATCACAATTACATCATAACCAATAAGGGAAACACCAGCTGCATGTAAAAGCTCATCATACTGCATTATGTTAAAATGTAAATTAGGGGATGTTTCTTAAGGATGGCTTAATTTAGACTCAGATGAGTGACCACACAGACCTGTCACAGACCAGATAAGCAAATGACTAGGGCTCTGAGTGAAATTGGTGATTTTGATATGCAGTCGTATTTCAGACAGAAAGTATTTTGCATTGACATCAGAGGACAGCTAGGGTTAGCATCTTCAAGTGTATGCGGTGTATCAACATTCTGGATTCAGCAGGGTTAATATCTGTTCTGACTGAACATGATCTGAATGGGCAGAGCTGCAGCATGCTGGACTAGGAGCGCTCTGGATCGACTGCAGCTCTGCTGCCCAGTGAAAGCAGTAACAATAATATTAGAGTCTCAAAGTATCCAATAACACCATAGAAAGCTACTATATTTGGCGTTAGTCACCTTTTTTGAAAAAGAGTTGTTAGAGGAGAATAAACACTCGCTAAATATAATGACACAGTTGCTATGTTGGCAGCACTGTTCCCTTCTGTATTGGATGAGGTCACATGACCATACGTAGTGATGTATCTTTCTTTACATCTCGAATTTACAGACACTGACAATGACAAATGACGTTGGTAACAGTTATACATTTTGGTATCTGTACATTTTCAGTATACCGCCAAGCCCTATTTGTAAGTAATCGGCATATGAATGAAACTAGATATTATGGTGATGGGGTACTGATCCCAGTGGCAGCAAGTACGGGGAGAATAGACTGGACTGACTGGAATTTTTTGAAATTATGATTTATTTATTTTTTAGAAGAGAGCAACTGAATAAGCACAGTTTTTTTTTTTTCTAAAACCTTAGATAAAAAAAAGTAAATGAGAAAGTAGTTGGTGATTGAAGAGGACTGCTGGATCAACATTATATTTCTTTGGCAGGGGTCTGACTACATCATGATTAAAAACTGTTGGTTCAGATCCACATCTAAGACAGTTATTTATAAGTAACAGGAGATGGGTCCGATCGTGTTAAAAACCTTTTTAAATAAGATGGAATAGCATTCAGAGGATAGTTGGTTGGGCACAACTGCTGGATTATTTCTAGGAGTTACAGGGAAATGGGCTCAAACTTATCAAATACAGCAGGTGGGACGGGGTTATCAGGACCATAAAATTTGATTATTAACACTCAAACACGCACATTTAAAAAAAAAAAACTAAATAGTAAGAAAGTTGTCACAGGTTGACTTTAACACATGTACTGTAGACTAGACATCTGTGAGTCTTATTCTTTAAACTAAACAAAAATCATCAAAATATTTGGTTGCTGTGATGCCATTATACGTTTAAATGATGATTGTTTTTTTAGGTCAATAATTTCTTATACCATTTTCAATTAAATTTGAAAATTAAGTTTATTTGTATAGCACATTTCACTGCCAAGGCACCTAAAAATGCTTCATATAATGCATAAAACGTGATCAAACTTACTGTATGAAAAATACTAATTTTAACAATGAATCTTGTAGTGATATCAATAATATTGATATTAATTATAGAATGTCACAATGAGTGAGAGATAAGGTTAAACTTTGACTGTTTTTAGTTTAATACAGGGAGAGACGTGGTATAGCATGTAAAGACTGAGACATAGGTAAGTTATCCTTAACTGTAACAAGTGGAAAAGACAAAGGAATATCGTTTATTATCCAGAGTTCAGGTAGCCAATTAGGGCTGAGACAAGTGCTCAGTTTGTGTTAGTTGGATAGAGTTATGTTCTCTTTATTTAGAGACAGGTTCAGCATTGGGATAGACTTTATCCAGTATGGTAATGTAAATATATACTTTTTATATATAAAATAAGTAGCAACTAAATGTATGGTAATTTCATAATTTCCCGACAGTTATGATCTTTTTATACAATTTCTTCATTACAATAGATGAAATTTAACTTTTCATAATTTTTTACTCTTAACCACTGATGTACTCCTCCTGTCTCCATGGCTCTAGACAGGTCAGAGTCACCCTTCAGTCTATCTAATGTCCATTTCTTAAAGCTGACCCCTTTATCGTTGACCCACAACCACAAATCCAGAGTGCAGGCATAGTACAATCCCGCCCATACAAATCAGTCTAGACAAACTGGCCTTTCTTCTGGACCAGATTCTTCTGATTGGGTTGGTGATGCTGACCAGATAATGGTGGTGTAAGTCTGTAGGAGTTTAAAGCCTTGTCCCAGGTTTTGCTTAATTTGATCAGGATCCCTGTTTGCTGTTTAAAGAATGATCACAAAAAACTAAACATTACACCTACAGAATTATCTAAATCATCACTTTCTTTAAACCAAAAAAAGAATTAAATAAATCAAACCCAGAAAAAGTTGTCTTGTTTTCCAAGAGCTTAAATTGAATCATATTTAAACAAATGCTTGAATAAATAAAATCCTATTTGCGTCAATGGGTCAATATTAAATAATGTGTGTTAAGTGTTATTTTTGGAAGACAGCATGAAAAAGGAAAATCAATTCAGCAAGAACTCATATGAACAATTTTATTAGCAAGCTGCCCAGTGTTAGTACAGTAGCATCAGGGTCCATTCCATCACTTCACCTCATTCCTCAGAACCCAGTGTCCTAATACGCCACCTAGTGGTGAACACAATACCCCGTCTTAACTTTAAAAGATTGCATGTACCCAATTAAACACATTAAATATCATCAACCCCAGTGAAGCAACATTGTATTATGTTAAGCCTGTGAATATTCTCATTCATCCAGGTCATGGTTATCTCAAGGAAATTTCAATCAAACGCAACTGGACTTGGTAATTTGTCTTGGAAGACGTTTCACCTCTTATCCAAGAGGCTTCATCAGTTCATGCTCGCCGCTGACCAGGCTGGGACTGGTCCAACCAGTTTGATTGTATTATGTTTTAAGCATAGCCTTAGCTATAATCAAATCAAGCAGTTACTTACAGTCGAAACCAAAAGTTTACATACACTATGTGGAAACGCTAATTTCCTTTTTTTTTCACTGTCCAACATGAAATCGGAATAAACTTTTCCTATTCTAGGTCAATTACAATTAATACAATTACTTATATTTATTAAATGTCAAAATAAAAAGCGGAGGATTTTTTCAGACATTTTATTCGTTTTTTTCAAAGTCAGGAGTTTACATACACTATGATCACTATGACTTTAAACAATATGGGAAAGCCAATATAATGATGCCATCTCTTTGGAAGCTTCTGATAGGTTAATTGACCTCATTTGAGTTAATTAGAGACACACCTGTGGATGTATTTAAGGACACATTTGAAACACACTGCATCCTTGTGAATCATCATGGGAAAATCAGTCAAGAGATCAGGAAGAAAATTGTGGATTTGCACAAGTCTGGTTCATCCTTGGGTGCAATTTCCAGATCCCTGAAGGTGCCACGTTCAACTGTTCAGACAATTATACAATTGGTTTCGACTGTAAGGTCTGAAAACTATAATGTAGGCAGTTAATATGTATTTTTTAACGTTTACAACTGAACTTACAGCATATATTAACACATGTAAATGACATTGTAACATAAAACCTTGTTATATGAGCAGGCCTTTACCATTGAAACAAGTTCAACATTTATTTATGCTTAATTGCTGTTTTTACTTTCCATGCTAGGTTCCTTTACCACAAAAGCACCTTGAATTATCTTGTTGCTGAAAGTATGCCATACAAATAAAATAGCCTTGCCTTTAACAGGTAAAGCAGCAACTGTAGTACTCTTCCTCTGAAGCACAGACGCATTTTACAGACTTTGTTGTTTTAATTAGTGGTATATCTGTTGAACAGCCTGGCATTAGTTCACCTCTTATTGTCACTGAGAATGTAAGTACTACCTCCAATGTGCTTCTTGACACACAGCGGTGGTGTAAATTTTGATAAACCTTCGTAAACATGGTCAGGTGTATTTACCCTCACTATGTCTCCAGGTCTGAGCATCAGTTTCATTTGCTCCACAGCTCTTGTCAGTGTACAGTTTAATGTTTTGGTAGGCAATCATTTACTAAGGATTTTTATTTTTCCAAATCTATTTCAAGATATATTGTAATCTATGTTCCAGGTAATATTTATAAAAGTGTGGAAGTTCCAAACCACCTACATTTTTCAGCCTTCTATACATTTTTTAACTTATGTGGAGCTTCAGTTGTCCGTGAAAAAACTTATGAGAGAATCTCAGCTTGTCACAGAATGCCATGATTTTAATAGACACTTTTCATGAACCACAAAAAATGTTTCCTATTTGTTTACCTTATTTACGAGAAGCAAGTTGTATATTCTCTGATATTGAATTGTTTCCAATTCAAGAAAAATAGTTTAAAAAACCCAACAACCATAATTTGACAATGAAAGGCACACATTTACTATAATATAACAATAATATTCTAACATTTGCTAGCTTTTGCTAAGGATATAAGTGTTTGATGTGTATCTGGCAAGTTGCCGGTTTGAATACCGGCTCCATCTGCCCTGGTCGTTATCTTTTTGGGCAAGACTCTTTAAGGAAGCAAGGCTGGCTGTGTATGGTAGCCTCACTTCTGTCAGTCTACCCCAGGACAGGTACAATATAGCATGTCATCAGTGTGCGCCTGAATAGGTGAATGACTAAATGTAATGTAAAGCACTTTGAAGTGCTCTCAATGAAAAACTTTTGTGAATTTTTTTTAGGGAAACTTATTACTCCAGAGCTATATACATGATTTTTTTTTTTTCTTTTCTTTACTCTACAATGACCCTAATAGTTCTCCAAAGAGCTTTAACCCTTAGAACAAATTAACTTCAATTCCTCTGTATCATTTCTTTGGAACCATCTATGTTCTCCTCCAGCCGCCATGGCTCCAGACATGTCACAGTCATTAATCCAACCTTCTGGGGCCCAGCTGTTCTTGCCGAACATCTCCTTACAGACCCAGAACCACATATTGTTCAAGCAGTTGTACCTCAGTCCCATCCAGATGTAAGCAGTGGAGGCGTTCTTAGCTTTCTCCTGGACCCATCTCTGTTCATCCAGGTTGGTGATGGTGACCAGGTCATGGTGGTGATTTCTGCAGTAGTATAAGGCTTCCTCCCAGGTTTTATTTTCTTTGATCAGGATAGCTTTATCTGTCACATAAGTTTGGGCAAAAGCAAAATTATGCTCACCTTTGGTTTTGTTGGTATACATAAAGAATCATTATAAAATACAGTACGGGCAAATTAAAATGTATCTTTGATTAAATAAATAAAAAAACATTGATGAAAGTTTATTATACACGTATGTTTTGAGAGAAAATGTCTTAATGTTAAATCAATTAAGTACTTAATTTGATTTTCAACTACAATATAATGTTTTTTTTTCCACATTGTGCTTATTTTTTGGAAAGTGTGAATATTTATTAGTAAAACAAACTCACCTCTATAACAGATGAAAGGTTTCTTGGCTGTACATTTCTCATTCTTCCATCTTCATGATCAAACAAAGCTGCAGCACATTCACCACTGTTGATTCTCTGATTGTTAAACTGCAGGTTCCAGTGTCTGAAAGAGAAACTGCTTCCATCTGACCACCTCCAGGTGTCTCTGAACAGGCCGGTAAAAATGTATGTATTATTACCAACAGGACTGCATTCATTCTTTAGCTCCTCATCCTGCAGCTGTGTCAGTCCACTGACCATGTCTGTGTGATGCTTTCTACAGTAACTCTGAGCTTCTGTCCAGTTTTTCTTTTCTTGAATCAAGTGGAATTTATTTGAATTATTGTCTGTGTGATAAAATGTGAGCAATAAGTGATATGAATATTTGATGTAGAATACAATTTTTGATCAGAGGCTGAAACAATAAAATCATTAAGGATTTGAAACCACTTATTTTTTTTAAGTTATATTAAATTGGTCTTTTTCAGTCTCAGTACCTTTCAATCAGAAAATGTCATGAAAATACTGAATTTAAATTTAGTCTTTAAGCTAAAATATTCTTACCATCATAGCAGACAAAATATTCATGGTAGTTACAGGAGAAGTCTCCCCACTTCAGGTACTTCCAGATGATTCCACAGTTCTGCATCCCTCCTATATCATTTGGCTCATTTAGGTTCCATTGTTGGTAACTTTTATCAAACTCCACTCCAGGCAGAGACCAGTGCCATATTCTGTTGTCACTTTTTTGATCATACAGACCAATCCAAGCTTCACTATTGTTCCAAGGTGAGTTACTGAGGAGTCTCTTCATGTCTGTCATGTTAGTCACTGTGGCCAGGTCAGTGTGTTTCTCTCTGCAGTACCGCTGAGCTTCAGTCCAGGTCTTTTCCTCATTAACATAGTGATACTCATAGAGCTGACAAACAATTGCACAGCACTGACCTAAAACGACAAAAAAAAACAAAAAAAAAAACAGTTAACCAGAGTTTAAAGTGGAGTAAAGCTTTGCCACCATCAAGGAAAAGTCACGTTTAACATGTTCTTTACACATAATCCTATGTTCATGGTTTTATATATTTTTCACATGTAATCACAAGGTTTTTCACATTTAATTCCACATGAGTTTCAAACATTTTTTGCATGTAGTTTTTATGTGGAATAATATCTCATGGGATTCACTGAATGAAATAAATATAATTTTATTACCATTTGCACAAGCACCAAATAGAACAGGTACATATGAATTATTTTGTGCGTTCTCTCAAAGTCAGACAAGCCAAGACTTAAAAATCAACAGACGTAAACAAAATGACAACATGAAATAACAGGGGAGAATCAAAAACTGCTTATTTACACAACTTTGCTCGCTTGTATTTTGCACATGATTTGGGGAGGTGGCATTGCACATTTTGTGTGCATGTATGTGTGTGTGGGGAGGGGTGGGGATATGGGGGGGGGGGGGGGTATTTTCAGTGGATATATTTTCATCCTGCCTTAAAGTCCCATGACACCACATAACAGTGGCTTGGAAGAAGCTTTTGCAAACACACCACCTGTGAGTTTTGATGTTCACAGGCCGGCAATGCCTCAGGTTGTAGCCTGATTTCCCCCCCCCCATTTAAACAGGGTGTAGGCTGGGTGGTGTTCGTACATGAAGATGCATTGTGCTTTCCTCCTATAACGGTGGGTGTTTATGCAGTCCATGGAGGGGAGATCAGAGCCGATGATTCTCTCCGCGGTCTTACTGACATGTTCTAGTGTTTTTCTCTCAGTGAGAGTGATGTTTCCGTACCACACAGTGAGGATATTTTCAACAAGTCCTCTGTAGACTTCACTGAGGGACTGAATTCCAAGTTTGTCCTTTTTCAGCAGTCTGATAAAATATAACCTCTGCTGAGCTCTTTCACTTTAGCTGCAATGTGTTTTTCCCAGCTGAGGCTTCCGATGATCTAAAGACTGAATTTGAAGACTCACTGCTTCACTATAACAATGACTTTCACAGTTCATTACCATAAAAATCCAGATTGACACAGGAAATGTGTGTTATGCACAGGTGATCACGTTTTTTACACATCTTAAATGGTTTTAACATGTTTTCCCATGGGAATTTCATATGGATTTTCCTCATGTGATCACAGATTTTGTCATGTAAAAAATAGTGTTTTTTACTGTGAGGGCAACCGTAAAGACGCTGTAATAATTATTCAAAACCCCTTGATGTTAGCATCTAATAGTTTTTGGGGTGCAAATTAAGCTATAATACTGGAATGAAAATGTCAACAATAGAAGTAATGTAAAAACACTTACCCATCCAAACAAGAAGAAGCAGATTCCACTGCATACTTGCCCCTCCAGATGGAAATGTTTTCTTTTGACAAATTTGTCTCTGTTGGACAAAATATATATGTAAAATATAAAGATTAAAACCCAATAATGAAAAAAATAGTAGTTAAGTCTAAAACATTAATAGAAACTCCCTCAAAGGCTTATCAGTATTATTTGTTTTTAAATGAACTGAGGGTTTGACCAAATATTGTTTTATACTCTAATCTGTAAAATAACCACAAACATTTGAAGGATTTGTAAATCCTTCTTAGAAAGCTATAGAGCTGAAGAATAAAAAGGAGAAACTACACATAAATATTAATCTTAATATCAAGAATAAAGAAAAGAAACATGCAATAAATAGATATCTTTCTACATATACACAGCTGGTTAAAAAAAGAGCCTATGTTTAAAAGTGGTGGAACACATTTGAATCCAACGGCTAACTTAGGCTACGTCCACACTAAGCCGATAAGGTTATACGGGGAGTTAGATGCCTAATGTTATCCATTCAACACGAGCATTTACGCCCTGTTTAAGGTCCCATGATTGCGCAATCCCATACCGACATACCGTGTGCAAAAACTCGGCATGCGCGAAAAGACGCACGAAACACGCGTATAATCTACGTGACGCCAGTTCCTACACAATATATACAAGAAGCTCTACAGCACAGTACATATCTGCCTGTCCCGTTAACGAAGAGAACAATAGCTGCTCAGAAGAAGAGAGAGTTTTTGGTGTGGACAGACGACGAGATCGATTTATTATTTTTCGCTGCTGTCTATGTCGGTAGTGTCGTATTGTTATTGACGCAGCATTCATTGACGCCACTTCCTTTCATTATCCGGGGAAGCTGTCCACACTAGCTCGTTTAGCCGTTGAATTAAGATTTACACGGCTCTCTTACCCAGATAATAGTTATCCAGCCACAGACCTTAAATGACGCTGGGTTAGTGTGGACGATAGGGGGGTGTAGACTAAATAATTATACGTTTAAGGCATTATCCGGCTTAGTGTGGACGTGGCCTTACTGTACCTACTCAGTAGTCTAGTTCTAGTTCAGTGTAGTTCTACCGAGTCCTCTGGTTGATCGGATTATTTGACTGTCTTGGTGTCTTGAAGCAGAGACTCATCTAAAACTTTCCCTCTGCTGTGGTGTGTGTTGACTGGTAGAGAGCAAGAGGCTTTCTGTGGCTTGTAGAAGGGTTTGTTGAGTTCTTTATTCTGTACATTAATAAAGTCTCTCTGACGCAGTTCAGTGACTGTAAAGATGTACGGTCTGAATACTTTACAATTCAAATATTGACATTGGTGTTGAATAGTAGGCATCCATGAGACCCAGGCTAAATATACTACAGGAAGTAGCTGCAAAGACTGAGACCTCTTACATGAAGTAAAGTAGATGTAAATGAGGACTGGTCAGCCTGACACGCTTCCAAACATGCCTGTTTTCATGCTATTCATAGCAAGATTATAAAGTTAGAAAAGTAATTTGAAAGGTGTATGGTTTGCGGTTTACAAAGAAAAAAAAGTCATTTATAACGATTTACAAGAATTACTATAGACCCTTAACCAAATAAGCAGGAGATTCCGCTGCATATTTGCCCCTCCAGATGGCGAGGTTTTCTTACACATTTTTTTATGTTACAGTAGGCATGATTTTTAAGTTTCTGTCCAACAGGGTTCAGTGTTATTGCACAGTTTTCTTTCATTTTAAGAATTAGGTTCGATTCTCTAAAGCAATACTTTAAAAAAGGGGGCCTTAAAAATCTACCTGCCAATTTCAAGGTGAATGGAGAAACATACTGCCCCCCCCTCCCCCATCATTTCAACTGTAAAATACAGTGTTGTTGGGAAAAATTTGTCATTTTTACATCGAAAAGATGTAGTATTAGTAGTCTGATGAACATTTGTTAATGGAACAATAAACATTGTATTAATGCAGGAATGTGTTCTGACTATGTTTAAACCAAAATATAATTCAAAGGTTTAATTCAGCTTTATTGGATTGTGAACCTGAAGTATTTGTCTGAGACAACTTAAAAAAATAAACATTTGATCAAAGATTCAAAAATGGTTTCATCGAGGTGACATTTTCAGTTTGGATGTAGTAAAAAAAAATACTTAAAGTAAAAAACACAACTCCTTTATTTTGATTAGGAAAAACCTTAATTAATTGGATTGCTTCACCTCAAGGAATCAGTTTAACTGAAGTAAAAAAGAAAAAGGTTTGTAGTAAATTATTTATTTACATTGAGCAAATGCAGAAATATTAGGTGTGGCAGATTACTTCATTTTTTCAAGTTAAGTCAGTGTTATATTTTTTCAGTTTAAATGAGATGTTACAAACATCCTTGTTTATATGCTATTCATAGCAAGTTCTAACTTTTGCTGATGAAATTAACCAAAAAAACAAAGAAAAATAAAACAGTTTATGCCTCTTTTCTGTTTCTTATGTATAAAAAATTATATTATGGCAAATAAAAAAAATATCTTACATATTAACATGTGCATTATTTTCTAGTTTGTACAACCTCTTCACTATTCTATGTCTGTTTCCTCTACATAACAAAGCAAAACAGAATACTTTTAAGCTGGTGTTATTTTTTTTTCTTTCTTTCTTTTAGTTTATAAATCTTGTTTCAATAATGGACAGTATTACTCCAGGAAGAGAACAAATCCTTGTAAAAAACGTTAATCTAGGTAATTTGCAGTGTAACTCAATATTACATATCAATATATGTTGAATACGGTGAGTTTTCTTTAAATCTATCAATTTTATTCTATAAAAGGTTACTCTAAATATCTGATATATACATGATCCTCAGATCATATGATCTGTTTATCTGAATGCATAAAATATATCACTTTCATGTGTTCTAATATATCACTTTTACAAAACTCTTATGATTTTGGAGACTTTTACATAGAGCAGCAGATTAGTGTTAGTTTATTGACCTTCCTCCCTGCAGCTGTTAGACTGTACAATCTAAACTGCTCCCAACAGACAAAGAAGTTCACACCAGTGCTGCTATTTTGCACTAAATCAAAATCAACAACACTTTTATAAATCACACATTAGTTTTAACAGACTAGTTATAAACACGTATTGAAAATTACACATCTACTCTTAAATTGCACTGCTCAACGCACAATCCGTACTTTGCAACTACAGTATAGTGATGTAAATATTTGTTTCTTTCTTCTGTAATAATTGTGTGCGTTTCTGTGTCATGTTCTGTCGGTACATGTTTTTTGCTGCTGTTACAACCAAATTTCCCCATGTGGGACGATTAAAAGATTATTTTATTATATTCTAACTGGAGAAACTCCCTCAAAGGCATATACGTATCATTTGTTTTTTAATGTACTGAGGGTTTGACCAACAAACTTTTCTGCTCTAATCTGTACTGTAACAACACATACAAATTAATCTCAATATCAAGAATAAAGAAAAGAAACATGCAATAAATACACATCCTTCTACACCTGATAAAAAATCAACAAAACAAAAAAAACTATCCGAGCCAGTGTTTAAAAGTCTGTCTCTGGTGCAACACATTTGACTCCAACAGCTAATTTACCTCCTCAGAATGCCGTCAGGTTCTCCCGAGTCCTCTTGTTGATTGGATTATTTGACTCAGGTGTGTTGAAGCAGAGACTCATCTAAAAGTTGCAGGACATCAGTGTTGTGACTATGCAGACCCCTGCTGCAAGTGTGTGTTGACTGGTTGAGAGCAAGAGGCTTTATGTGGCTTATAAGAGGGTATGAAAAGTTGTTTTTGCTCTATATTAATAAAAAAATCCCTCTGCGAATTCCAGAAAACAGTAAATGATAAAGATCTAGAAACAGAATATTTTACTATTCAAATACTGACATTGGTGTTGAATAGAATGCATACATGAGACCCAGGCTAAATATACTACTGTGAGTAGCTGCAAAGAAGGAGACCCCTACCAGGAAAGAAATGATGTACAGTAGATGAAGACTGGGCAGAATGACAAGCTTCCAAACATTATTATTTTCATGTTTTTACAGCAAGACTATGCATTTTTAATGATTTCATTTAATGAAATAAAATAGATGATTGACTTTTTGACAGGTATAAAACAATTCTAATAAATAACAATAAATAAAAAAATCATGCATATGGACATTCATTATTTTGCCCTCCCCACTTGCCTTTCTATCTGTTTCCTCCGCTTATCAAATAAAGTCCTTTCAAGATAATGTTTATTTACTCATAGCTTATGTTATGGAAAAATTTATATTAAGATATTTATTAAGAGTGATTAATTCTGTGTATTCCCAATGCTCATAGTAACTGTGTATTAGATTTTTCATTTGGGTAATTGATTTTGCTGAATCATAGCTTATGATGTTGATCATATCACATACACTGTAAAACCCCAATAACTTTCAGAGAACTCGGAATTCATAGTGAAACTTATTACATAATATTTTTTGAGTTAGCTTACTTATAAAATATAAGTTAAGTCTTAATAATTGTGGATTGAATAAAATCAAAGCATTTTCCTACCTCCAACTCAAAACTTCGTAAACTAACTTATATAATTTTATTTCACTAAACTAGCATTGTCTGATTTAAAAAAAAATTGTATACATTACTTCACTAACTCAGTATAAGTTATGTAAACTCTAAATTAACCTATTAAACACTAAAAGATATGGCCTGCATTTGCATAACACTGTTTATGTCATACGATTATAAAAGGTTATATATTATATTCTGTAATACACTGACGGTGATATGTAAAGTGTAGCTGCCATTCCTTCTGTGCCGCATAAGTTAACAGCAGGTAAAGCAGAAGAACCCACTTGCTATGTGATGAACTCCTACCATCTGAGCCATGGTTGCAAACAACCCTTCTTAGTCAGTGAGTCCTCCTCCTCCTGCAATGAACACACTCACATGCCCTGACATCGTAATGTTATCATGTCTCTTTACTCATAACTTTTGATAGGAATATTTCATTTACTCACAATCTTTAATTACATTAAACATATAACTACACCGAAAGTTTAATCTGGTTCTACGTTTAAAGATGGCTTGACTTTGTTGCTACTTTTGATTTCAATCATCATACAACTTTTGAGTTCACTGTACTATTCAGGTTTACAGTGTAGAAATAGCACCATGTCAGCGTAGCTGTGGAAACGACCCTGGAGCCTGGAAAAGGCTGACGAGGCCTTGGACGGAACTGGTTTCATCAAGTCTTGGCGCCTGAGAGTCTGAGGAGCTTCACCAGATAATCTTGTACCAGTAGACTGAAATTAGCCCAAGGTTGTCAGAGTCCTTAAAATACACTGTCATTTAGTGGGAAGGCTGGGTCCAGTTTTTGTCATTTTCATCACAACACTATGTTTTGTGCCTCCTAAAATTATAATTAAATCTCCAAGATAAAATGAAGGAATCTCTCTCACCGCTTTATTTAAAATGCCTTTTTCCCACTACAGCTTATAAATCTTGGTCCGATACTAAAGAGTATCGTTCAAGGATGAGAACTAATCACTGTATAAAATTTTAATCCAGGTATTATGCAGAGGTGGCAAATTAATTTTTTTCATTCTAAATATGTGTACATGTTAAATATGGGGGATTAACTTTAAATCTACCAATCTCCGAGCATTTTTGATTCTACAAATAGTTAGCCTAAAAATCTGATGTGTTCTTTTTTAAGTGCTTGAATATTCATATTTCCGACCCCGAGCCGACAGAAGTTATATTTCAGACAGAAGTGAAGAGCCATTAAGATCTGTTTCAAACAGAACACAAACTTCCATTTTTTTTTTTACTTCACAGTAAGACAGTGTAACAAGGTCAAAGTTGTTCCCCTGTTCGTAGGATCTGTTTATTTCAATTTATAACATGACAATTTTACAAAAAGGCTGTTTAGATTACAGAGTCCATTACATAGAGCAGAAAATTAGTGGAGTAGTATCCCTTTGATTTACTAGAGCAGTTCCAGTCATTGTTGTAAATAAAGCAAAAAAAAAAAATTCCACTTCATTCCTGCTGACACTGTCTGAGGCTTTTTTGTGTTAGCAGTTTCATAAGAGTAACCTCTCCATGGGGTTGAGGGTTTTTTTGGTGCTAAAAATGTGTCTTTGATGTGAGTGTGAATGAGAGTCAAAATGTGCAGACAAATAACAAATGTGGTAGTTGGCATAAGTGTGATTAGGTCTGTACATGTACATAAGATGTAATGGCTTTAATTTAACTAGTGAAAGTTTTACTTGCAGCATGATCATAGGATAGTTTTTTTTATTACTACTGCATTACTACTATGTATTATTAATATTATTACTACTTATTGCAGTTATGACTGTCCTCATTTGTGTATGCAAAACATGTTCAAGAATAGACACTGTCCCTGTACAACTAGTGAAGTGAAATAATTTTGAGTTTAACTATAGAATGTGGTGCCCATCTCAGCAGTTCAATGAACGAGAGATGGTGTTTGTGTTTGACTGTTACTTGCTCATAAAAGGGAGAAAACATAAAGCATTGTGACCCACAGCTGCTCTAAAAGTTCTTCAAAGAGCTTTAAACCTTAGAACAAATGAAATTCAATTCCTCTGTATCATTTCTTTGGAACCATCTATGTTGTCCTCTAGTTGCCATGGTTCCTGAAGTGTGGCAGTCATTCATCCATCCGTCTGAGGCCCAGTTCTTCTTGCCGAACATCCCCTTACAGACCCAGAACCAGAAATCCAGAGTGCAGTTGTAGCGCAGTCCCATCCAGACATAATCAGTGGAGGCCTTCTTGGCTTTCTCCTGGACCCATCTCTGTTCATCCAGGTTGGTGATGGTGACCAGGTCATCATAGTATCCTCTGCAGTAGTATAAGGCATCCTCCCAGGTTTTATTTTTTTTGATCAGGATCACTTTATCTGTCAAACAGGTTATCAACAAAATCATGCAGACATTTTACTTGTTAATTCTTAGCAATAAGAATTATGAAATAGCCTACAGAATGGACAAAAATAAATCTATCCTTCATTTCTGGGAATTTTTATATTTCTAGAGAAAATTACTTTCTATTTTTAAAATTAAGTTCAAATATGTCAAATAATATAGAAAGCATATTAAACAACTTTTTTTCAACATAGTCCTTATCTTTTTTATGTGGGAATGTTTGTTAGTAAGACAAACTCACCATCATAACAGATGAAGGGTTTTCTGGCTGTACAGTCCTCATTCTTCCATCTTCCTTCATCATCAAACACAGCTGCAGCACATTCACCACTGTTGATTTTCTGATTGTCAAACTGCAGGTTCCAGTGTCTGAAAGAGAAACTGCTTCCATCTGACCACCTCCAGGTGTCTCTGAACAGGCCGGTAAAAATATATGTACTGCTAATAACAGGACTGCATTCGTTCTTTAGCTCCTCATCTTTCAGCTGTGTCAGTCCACTGACCAGGTCTGTGTGATGTTTTCTACAGTAACTCTGAGCTTCTGTCCAGTTTTTCTTTTCTTGAATCAAGTGGAATTTCTTTGATGAATTGCTGTCTGAGTGATAAACAAAATGCAAGCACTGATTTATATAAATATTCTGTGCAGAGTATAATCTTTGCAATCGGAAGTTGCAACTAAATCAAATAAAATCAAACTTTTTTTATAAAGCGCTTTTCATACAAAAAATGCAGTTCAAAGTGCTTTAGAGATTAAAATGACCCCACATAACCCATATTCCCATAACTTCCCCACAACTGTAAAAATAAAATGACGATTATTCCCAAACCCATTTCCCAAACACACACAGACACACACAGGCACACTTCCACACACAGACACCTTTCCAAACCGCATAAGACCATAGGTAGACACTGGGCTGAGCTCCGATGAGTCAGGAACTTAAGGAAAACGGCATCAGGAAAGCCGTCTGCCCCGACAGTAGCAGGTCCACGGCAGCAGCCAGGGCACTGACACAAGTCGCCCAGAGGAGGGAGGGGGGAGACCCCCACCTCCAACTGAGCACCACCTGGAGAGCACGCAGGCCACGGCAGCCAAACACCGCCCCCGAGGCAGAGGGCTCCCACAGAGGAAACGCTGAAAGAAGGATTAATAAGTAGAAATAAAACAGCTTGTATCCCCTCAGAGCAGTGTTGGCATTATCGGTTCTGCAAGCACTTTTTGCTTGATTGTCTTTACTCAACTACTGCTGAAGGTAGAAGTTAGAAAGTTACTCTAAATCGATTGGATTTCGGGTAACTACTGGCCCCTGTATGTTTGGCATGTCAATGAATGTGCTTAACAATGCACTTATGGGGTTATGTGTAGAAAGAGTTTTTTTCAAACAATGAGGTGGTGATAACAAACTTAAAAAAATAAAAAGACATTTGTTCATGGTCTGAAAGAAGCAATGCTAACAGCACCAGGATCCTCTGACTACAACCAGTAGGCAAGATGGTTGAATTCGCGGATACAATAATCAAGATGGGTGCAGCGGATGACACGACAAACTCCTTACTCCTGATCCATTTGATGGATCAGGATATATATATTGTTGGCTCCTAGTTACCATGCGATCGGCACTCGCTTCCGGAGAGTGTAGGGGCGCCAACATTTAAACCCCGGCGGGAAGTTTTCCAAAATAAAGTCAGAGCTGAGAGACAGAGAGAGAAAATAATGCACAGACACAGAAGAATTTCTGTTTCACACTCATACACACCTGCAGGTGGGGAACAGTCAGAACTGAGTTGAACTGAACTGAACCGTCGTATACAGGGGTGTACCATTTTTATTAAAGAAGAACAAAGAACGTATTCACATGTCTATTCTCCTCCCCCTAGATTTTTATTACACCAAACGTTTATTCTCAAGGTTTCCTGAGTTATCGCTGTAACCGTCCGGTCTGTTTATGACTGTCTACTCCCTACTCTGTTTCTTATCTCCGCATCCTACTTTTACAACATGCAGTAAACTTAGCCTAGAGTTTTACGACTTAAAAGCTTACCCCCATAAACAATACTTGACAAAACATTTCTTTACTATCATGCAAGCTAATTAAAACAGACTTTTACTTTCTGAATACTAACTAAAGATTATATAAACATATTCAATACGAGACTGTTATATAAAGTAGCCCTAAAAAATATGAATCACGACAATATATATATATATATATATATATATATATATATATATATATATATATATATATATATATATATATGGGATGTCCGATATTATCGGCCTAAAGTCATTATTAGATTATATTGGCATTAAAATGTAGAATAAAAGGGTTTAGTAGTTTTTGTTTTTTATGAGGGAGGGTCCCCACATATCTGTATCGGTTTATATCGGTATCGGAAATTATGAGTTAGGCTATATCGGTATATCGGATAGCGGTTAAAAAGCCAATATCGAACATCCCTAATATATATATATATATATATTTATCAAGGTAACCTTCTCAGTCTTAATTTCTTTTACCTTGGAAGTACAAAATACTGGATTTAAATTAAGCTTTAAAACTCACCATTATAACAGAGGAAAACACAACTGTCGTTACAGGATATGTCCCTCCACTTTAGGTTCTTCCAAATCATTGCACAGTTTTCCATCCCTCCTACATCATCTGGCTCGTTTGTGTTCCAGTTTGTCTCAGTTGCACTGAACCAAACGTTTATTCTCAAGGTTTCCTGAGTTATCGCTGTAACCGTCCGGTCTGTTTATGACTGTCTACTCCCTACTCTGTTTCTTATCTCCGCATCCCACTTTTACAACATGCAGTAAACTTAGCCTAGAGTTTTACGACTTAAAAGCTTACCCCCATAAACAATACTTGACAAAACATTTCTTTACTATCATGCAAGCTAATTAAAACAGACTTTTACTTTCTGAATACTAACTAAAGATTATATAAACATATTCAATACGAGACTGTTATATAAAGTAGCCCTAAAAAATATGAATCACGACAATATATATATATATATATATATATATATATATATATATATATATATATAATATATATATATATATAATTAATATATATATATATATATATAAGGGATGTCCGATATTATCGGCCTAAAGTCATTATTGGATTATATTGGCATTAAAATGTAGAATAAAAGGGTTTAGTAGTTTTTGTTTTTTATGAGGGAGGGTCCCCACATATCTGTATCGGTTTATATCGGTATCGGAAATTATGAGTTAGGCTATATCGGTATATCGGATAGCGGTTAAAAAGCCAATATCGAACATCCCTAATATATATATATATATATATATTTATCAAGGTAACCTTCTCAGTCTTAATTTCTTTTACCTTGGAAGTACAAAATACTGGATTTAAATTAAGCTTTAAAACTCACCATTATAACAGAGGAAAACACAACTGTCGTTACAGGATATGTCCCTCCACTTTAGGTTCTTCCAAATCATTGCACAGTTTTCCATCCCTCCTACATCATCTGGCTCGTTTGTGTTCCAGTTTGTCTCAGTTGCACTGAACTCCACTCCAGGCAGAGACCAGTGCCATATTCTGCTGCTACTTGTTTGATCATACAGCCCAATCCAAGCTTCCCTCATATCTCCTGCTGAGTTACTGAGGAGTCTCTCCATGTCTGCCACGTTAATCACTGTGGCCAGGTCAGTGTGTTTCTCTCTGCAGTACTGCTGAGCTTCAGTCCAGGTCTTTTTCTCATTAATAAGGTGATACTCATAGTGCTGACAAACCACCGCACAACCTTGACCTAAAACAGCAAAAAACAAAAAAACGTGAGCAAATTAAGCAGAGTTTTAAAGTGCAGTAGACTGAGTAGACTTGCATAACTTTGTGATAATTGTAGTAGTCTTTTGGGTGCAAATTCACCTGTATTATATTCAATGAAATTGTCAATAACAGAAATGATGTAGAATCACTTACCCATCCAAATAAGGAGAACGAGGTACCACTGCATTTTTGCTGTTAGTTGGAAATGTTTCTTTTGACAAATTTGTCTCTATTGGAGAAAACATGTATGTAAAAGCTAAAGAACAAAATCTAATAATGAAAAAAAATATTTTAGTAGCTATCTGTGAAGAAACATACAATCACAAAATACTCCCTTAATGGAAACTTCTTTTAAGATTTACAAGAATCCATCCATCCATCCATCCATCCATCTTCTTCCGCTTATCCGGGATCGGGATGTGGGGGCAGTACCTTAAGCAGAGAGACCCAGACTTCCCTCTCCCCGGCCACTTGGGCAAGCACCTCAGGAGGAATCCCAAGGGGTTCTTAGGCAAGACATACACTCACCAGGGAGGCGTCCAGGAGGCTTCCTGACCAGAAGCCCAAGCCACCTTAACTGGCTCCTCTCAATGTGGAGGAGCAGTGGCTCTACTCTGAGCCCCCTCCAGATGACAAGCTTCTCACCCTATCTCTAAGGGAGAACCCAGCCACCCTGCGGACGAAACTCATTTCATCCGCCTGTATCCGTGATCTCGTTCTTTTGGTCACCACCCAGAGTTCATGACCATAGATCAGGGCAGGAACGTAGATCGACCAGAAAATCGAGAGCTTTGCCTTTCAGTTTAGCTCTCTCTTAGAAAAACATGAATGACTAGAGGTATTTTCTACTATAAACTGTGAAATGACCATAAGCATTTGAATAATCCTCAATGAAAAGCCATGTGGCTGAATTTTAATTGACTGTTAAATTAATAAAACATGTTTCTGTTCGTATAAAGAGCAAGTACAAACCATTATTATAAATATAGAAAATAATATCAAGTATCAAGAAGGGAAATATGCAGTACATACATATAGTGCAATACACACCTGACAAACAGATTCTAAGTATGAGCAGAGGAACAATAAAACTTACATATGTTGTTTAAGTGAAAAGATGTTTGTGTCCTGCTGGGAACAGCTCTCCTCTGCTGTTCAGTTCTGTCAAATATGTTAATTTTAGCTTGTGAAGAAATTTTGAATATATGAACATGACAAAAAAAGTAACTATATATAGTATTAAAACGAATTTTATATAAATAGATTTCAGGATAAACTCTCATATTCTCTTATATTACTCTCATATTTACCGTCGACACATATTTACAATGAATATCCCAAACATTGCACAAATCCATATGTATGATTGTTTTCTTTATCAGAATCTTTTATATATCTAATTAAAAAGCACCAAACATTGTCTTTTTTTCATCTATTTAATTCCATCAAGAAAATATTAACTTCTTATTTACACAGTAGGCAGTTTTGTTTATTTTACAACAAACATACAGAAAAAAAACACAAAAAATAAAAACGTAATGTTTTGTCATAAATACTAATAAACAACCATCTGTTTGGAAGCCGCCACTCTTCATTTGCATCTCATGTGTGTTTTATAGAGGTCTCATTCTTTGGAACTGTTCGATGTTCTATATTTATCATGGGTCTTATGTATGGCTTCTATTCAACATCAATGTTAGTATTTGAATTGTAAAGTACTCTGGCTTAAGAGCTTCATCAGTCAGAGAATTACATGGGAAATTTGAAAAATCTTTCAATATTAGAATATTACATAAAAGTATTAATACAAGGCTTTTGAATAGATGTCAGGCATCTTGAAAGTATAATCATGCCTATGTATTCAGTACTTGGTTTGGGCCCTTTATGTGTCAATTACTGAATCAATGCGATGTAGTGTGGATGCTATCAGCCTGTGGCTCTTCTGAGGTGTTATGGAAAACCAGATGCTTCAATAATGGCTTTGAGCTCTTCTACATTGTTTGGTCTAATTTGTCTCATCTTGCTCTTGGCGAAGTTCTTGATGGAAGCTCTCATCAGGCCACGTTGCCGGCCAATGAAGCAGAGTAATCCCACCATGGTCACTGAACCAGCTTTTGGACATGTAGGCAGATGTCAAGTCCTGCTAAAAAATGATGGCAGCATCTCCGTAAAGCCTGTCTGTGGAAAAAGCATGAAGTGCTGCTCCAAAATGTGTGGGTAGATGGCTGAAATTAAAGGACTGTGGAAACTTCACTGGACCTTGGTTTCCAAATGAGAGCAAATGTTACATATCATCAGAATAGAGGGCTTTGGACCACTGAGCAACAGGCCAACATTGGCTTGAAAAGAGGAAAAGAACATTTGAAGCCCAGGTCCATGATCCATATGTGTGTTGTGGAAACCAGATACCCTAACTCCAGCTTTAGCCTGCTCCTTCTGAAGGTCACCAAAACTTTAGAATGACCTTTTCATCACAATGCTCTCATGGCTGCAGTCATCGCTGCTGCTTGTGCACCGCTTTCTGCCACACTTTTCCCTTTTACATAACTAACTATTGCTTTGACATAGCCCTTTGGGAACATCCAACGTCTTTTGCAATGACCTTTTAGGGCTGAGGAGTCAGGGATGGGAGGGTAAAAGAGGTGACTGACAGCTGCTCCACACAGCAACAGTAAGGAAAAAAACTTAACTACATGACTACTTTTATTGAATAGATTTTTGGAACTTAACTGGGTTCCAGAGGCTGTTTAACTTTCAGGAAGCAGAGTTAGATCAGGAGATTATTCCATTACGCTGCATTAGTATTAAAGTCTGCAGTCGAGTTGCTCTCATGTTCGCTCTGTTTACGTAGCTCTGTTAGCTCGTTAATTTGGACAATAAGCTGTTGACAGAGTAACATTAACTTTGGGATAAAAAGGTTAAAACAAGGCGCCAGTTCTTTATTAGCTTAGCTGAAAGTCCCCACAAATAGTTAAGTGCCTGTCTGCTGCTGAGCCATCTCTTGGTTCTTCACGTGCCAAAAAAAATCTAACTCAAGTTATGTGTGGAGCGCATTTAACATGCACTGCAGCAGATAAAGTGATATATATGTGAAAGGTGAAATCAGCAGAGGTATAGATATTAAACATCTGTCAACATCTGGTATGCATAACCCCCCACCAGTATCAATCCTCCCACCAGCACCAGTCATCCTCACAGCCATTTCTACCCCTGTTGTTTTCTTTTCAGTGATGTTCCTGTTAAATGTTCATTGCTGGATTTATAGAAAAACACTCACCAATATTGCATATCCATAATTATTATGATGGATAATTAAATATAATGTAAATTAGAAGTGTAATGCAAAAAATATGTTTATTGCCTATTTTGAATTTTACTTTAGTACAAATACTTCCCCCATCAAAATACAAATATAGAATAATTTTGCTGCTTTGGGTAGTCAAATTATCATGCTAATTGTGATTAAATAATCACAACCACGTTTATCATTTAAATCTCATTTTAAATTAAAATTAAGTTTTACGTTTTGTGCATTCAAATAGACTTTAAGGGTTAGGAGTTAGGGTTAGGTTAGGGTTAAAAAATAGCTTTTTATGATTTGGGCTTCTTGTGCTGGAGTTGTCAGGGTTTAAGCACATCCTGAAGTGGACATTGATTGACACTCACTTTAGACCTGCTTATTTTTAGCTGACCAGCTTCCGTTAAAATGGGTAGGGAAAGGTGAAGAGGAGCATTGAACTGCAGACAATGAGGCAAGCTTAGCAACTTTGTTGCTATATGTAGGAAGTTTTTAGACCCTTCTTAAAAAGCATCTAGCAACAAATCTGACAACTTTCTTGTGTTACTGGAGACTCTGATGTGACTCAAGTATTCTTGTTACTCTTCTCACTAAGGCTACGTCCACACTAAGCCGATAAGGTTATACGGGGAGTTAAATGCCTAATGTTATCCACTTAACACGAGCATTTACGCCCCGATTAAGGTCCCATGATTGTGCAATCCCATACCGACCTGTGCAAATACTGGGCATGCGGGAAAAGACGCACGAAACACGCGTATAATCTACGTGACGCCAGCGCCTACATAATATATACAAGAAGCTCTACAGCACAGTACATATCTGCTTGTCCCGTTAACCGAAGAGAACAATAGCCGCTCAGAAGAAGAGAGAGTTTGTGGTGTGGACAGACGACGAGATCGATTTATTACTTTTCGCTGTTGTCTTTGTCTGTAGTGTCGTATTGTTATTGACGCAGCATTCATTGACGCCACTTCCTTTCATTATCCGGGGAAGCTGTCCACACTAGCTCGTTTAGCCGTTGAATTAAGATTTACACGGCTCTCTTACCCAGATAATAGTTATCCGGCCACAGACCTAAAACGACGCTGGGTTAGTGTGGACGATAGGGGGGTGTAGACTAAATAATTATATGTTTAAGGCATTATCCGGCTTAGTGTGGACGTGGCCAAAGAAACAATGCTGTTATGAGCTCCTCTCCCATCCCGTAGCGCTGAAAGAGCTGACATTATGCAGATGCTTACCCCACTAAGTCCAGAATGCTAATGAATCACATACACTCAAAACCAAAGGTTGCAGGCAGAACTTGGGACTATATTCTTCAAAGCAGCACGTATAAATGATTGGTTCTGCATTTGTTCAAGTCTGTAAAACCAATTAAAGGATTTCATAAAGCCACTGTTGTGTTTCATTTATTAGATGAGATAAAAAAGGAGATGAATTAATGAGAGATCATAGTTAATATGTGCAAAGGTAGTAGTATAAGGGTGTACTAAACATCAAGCAGGGTTGAAAGTGGATCATACTAACATTATCCCCAATATAAATGTGCAGTATGTAAATGCACTGGAATACTTTCAACCAAGAACAACTTTTGTAATTGGTATAGAAGATGTTTGTAAGCATCAATGTCAAGGGGTTTGTAGAAAAAAAGAAACCTGCGCAAAAGTACTGGTGATGCTCTTGAAACAAACAAATGGAAAGACATGAGCTGATCTTATCTGATTTGTTGTTACTTATCACACTATTGTCTTCAGCTGCTGCAGCTTCAGTATTTCTTGTGTTGCACAATGGAATCATTTCTCTAAACCACAGGGCCACATAATAGTCATTGTAAGAATAGGCAACTTTTTGCTCTATCAACCAAGAGGCTGCCTTAGCCAAGTATCATGGGTGAAAGATGAAATAGCATAAAAAATACAGAATTATTAATTAATTAATGAATTAATTATGCAATAATATTACAAATTGGCTGAGAATCACTACCAAGCCTCAAATCTTATACAAAATAACGTAAAGAGTTCACCAAAGCAATATTTTAACAAATAATAGCTCTGAACCACTTACATCATAATGTAATTTTGTTAATTAAGGTTAATTTTCAAAGGAAATCCGAAGCACAGAAACTACCACATTCTAGATGCCCGAGGGGAAAGGAAAGTAGCAGCCAGTGGAAACTTAATTCAATCAAACGATGAGGAGGAATCGACTTCAGCTGTGCATCAGTAATATTAGCTGTTTGGATGTATGGTGTTGCACACCTGCAAAACAAGCAAGAGAAAATGCTGTCCAGTCTAGTACGAGAGCCCCTAGAGGTCTGTACATATAGCAACTATTAAATGCAACATGTTTTAATTTAAGGGTGTCCAACACAGCTGATTGAAATAGCTAAACTACCTGCTACACGTATCTTCAAGTTCTCCAGAAGCCTGGTAATGAATAAAGCTTTTCATTCAGATTTGTTGACTCATCTACAACATTGAGGAAAATATTTCTTTAGGCTCCACTTTGGAGACCACTGATCTGAACCATTGGTGTCCAGCTCCTGGCCTTGTTCAGTGTTCTACCAGTTGTACATAAATCTCTGCTTCAACAAAGTTGATTCAAATGGTCTAAGTATATCAAACTTCTTCTATCAAGCTTCTGCTAATGAACAATCATTATATTTGTTGTGCTGAACCAGGGAAAGAACTAAAACATGCCGGATAGCAGCCCTTGAGGACTCACTTTGATCACCATTGGATAAACTAAATAAGTTCTCTGTCCAACAACACCAAAACCTAAACAGTGTCTTTAAAGACGACTGTACTTGAATCTGTGGAAAACATTGACCTTCAAAGCTGCATACATCATTAGTTACAGAATGATTGTACTGATAACTTGTATGCAAAAGAAGGTTTTGTGGTCTTTATGTGCCTTGACTGTACACCCGATCATTAGAGTGGTTGGTGTTAAAAAGCCGGAAATACAAATGTATAGTCAAGAGCCCATTGTAGATGAGTGAATATTGCTGATGCTGTTCATACATTAAGTGGAAACTAAGCTGTCTATGTGTCTCCTTTTAGCTGCTCTTTTCTTAGTCTTAGTTTCCTGTTTTGAAAAGGTAACTTTTCTCAAAAGCAGAGTGAGATATCAGTGTGGGATGCCAGGATGGGTCAAACTTACCTCTTTATGTTGGCCATTTTGTGTAAGTATTGTTTTTCTTATTTCAACTCTGTAGAACAATGAAGATGTATCTTGCAGAAGCAGTAATATGTGCTATATTTATACAATGTTTTATATGAAAGTTAAACTGTGCAGACTTAGATTGCTGCTGGTTGCTTCTGTCTTTCACTTGACAACACTATACACTCAAAAAAGAGAAAATGCGATCCGTCTTAAATAAATTCCTTCAGTTGGTGGAAAATAATTGAACTATGTTAATCTAAATTTGTTTAAGGCTTTTGAAATAAATTGAACAAACCTAATAAATTTACTTAATTCAATTACATGTTACAAATGGAAGAAATTTATTTAAGTTGCATTTTCTTTTTTCAGCATACTTTATAAAGGGTTAACAAGAAAGATAACATGAACAAGATAACATTGATAACATTTTGGAGAAAGCTGATAGGGTGCAGGTTTCATAAACAGGTCAATTATTAAATCATTACAAAAGGTGGTGCTAACGGCAAAGACAAGGCATAAAGTTTGTTTGATGTTTATTTTTTTCACAAAGGAAAATAAAATACAAAGATACAATGTAAGGAATCTCTGTTCAGTGAAGAACAATCTAGACATGTTATGATCACTGTTGGGGAAATTACCAACTATGTAGTTATCTGCCAATTAATAGATAAATGGACTACTAATGGCAGTCAATAAGATTAATAATTTATGGAAAACTATTATTATTCAGGGCACCACCTTCATCAGGAACTATTTTAATAGCCAAATGTCTATATTAGTCTCATGATCTGAAGGAATACATTCTTTGTCGTCTATTGACTATAAACTTTGCAATATGTGTGTGTTGAACAAGAAAGACTACTTTCCAAGACAAAATTTATTAAAACAAAGACAAATAAGAAAAACATTTTAATCACCAAGCTAGAATAAAAGAATACACTACTGATTAAAATAATGAATAGTTAAAATGAAAGGACACAAAAAGATAACCATGTAATAAAATGAGAAACCATGGACTCCGGTGTCACAGTTCTAGATGAATTCGGATGTTTTAAGAACCAAAGACTTGATCTGCAGATGCTGGAATTAAACTGAATGAGTTTCACTAATTTTAATTAGTTTAAATAATTTAGCACCACTGGTTTACCTCTAAACAAATAAGCAATGTAAGAAAACACAAATCATTCTTTGGATTAAGAAGTGTTATGTTTAAAAATTATCTTGATAAGAGTAATTAACCTTTTAGTGGATTATTTAATTCATGGATTGATCATGACAGTAAAACAATTTAATTTCCATATTTTGATCAAATAGGTAGCGTTCAAATACGGCTAATAAGATTAATTTCTGTTCTTAAACAATCTAGTTTTAGACCGAGTTCTGTTTGAACCGTTAATAGCGATCTTTGTTTATGAAATGCCGGCCTAAACCAACACGTGGGCTTGGTTAGCTCTCCAAGTTCTCCAAGCGTTGCTGCTCGACGATGAGGAAAGGGGAATTCTCCAGGGAATGTTAGCCAGAAGGCTAACAAAGGATTGCTCATCTAGCTAGCAGCGTTGGGAAGCTCCTGGCTTTGGCTTCCTCCTGGCTGGCTGTGTGGCGATCGGCATCCACCTTTTTAACAGTACCTTTCTGCAGATTTCCAGTTCGGCATCAAGGGGCAAACTCCCCAAAAGTCCCTGAGCAAAGAGTGAAGCCAACCAGGAAGTGTCAAAAATTGCAGTTCAGCCGGCCTTTTTGTGTCCTTTCATTTTAACTATTCATTATTTTAAGCAGTAGTGTGTTCTTTTTTTTCTAGCTTGGTGATTAAAATGTTTTTCTTATTTGTCTTTGTCTTTGCTGGGGGCTGGCTCCAAAAATGAGCAACTTCCCCATTGACTCCCATGTTAAAAAGGCCAACTTTACAGCCAAAATAAACAGCCTGGTTACAGCCTGGTTCAAAAAACATTTTAGGGTAGATAGTTCAGGTTTACCATCATGACAACTCTGAGGGGGGTGAATTTTTTTCTAACTTCTCAGTTTATTTGCAATTTAATCTTGAAATTATGAATAATTAGGGGCGTGTCCTTTTGATTGACATGTCCGTCTAGGCTAATGCTGGTGGCTAACTGTAGCTAATAGCTTGCTCCGTAGTCTGCTGTCCCCCTCTGCTTGCGGGGAAGCTCCACACAATCTGGGACCAACGTAAAAACTTCAGTCATTTGGTGTTTCTGAACTCCACTATCAGTTGCCTCTGTAGTTTTATTCGGTTTTGGATGTTAATCTGCACTTATTGTACAAAAACGGCTTGCTGTGGTGTTGATTACAGTAACAGACCGACCAAGAAGTTTCTGCTTTGGGGGGAGGCTTTATACTGGCTGATGCCTTACCAGCTGTTTGGGGGTTCTGTGAGGTAGCCGAGAGGAATGCTGTTCTGGGCATGGCTTTTATGTCTTTCTAGAGTTGGAGTTGGAGTTTGAGCTGGCAACCGGTCGGTTAGCAGCAGAGCAGCAAAGTCAGCAGGACCAGAAGCTGCGGCATCCAGAGCAGGAGTCGGCCACATCAGGCTGGAAGACTAAAGAGTTGGACCCTAGTCAGACTGGATGATCGCTGGTTAGATCAGTACTGGTGTGAGGAACACAGCGGGAGGCATGAATTAATGGATGTCTGAGATGTGAGGTGAGTCAAAAGCCTTGTATTTTTTGAGAGGATCTGAGTCGTCATGATGAATTTGTGACTGTTTTTTGCTGGATGTGTTGTTAAGATTAGCCAATCTATGTCCTCACCCTCCACACATGGTAATGGAAATAACACCATATTAGGCCGTATTGACCCGACCCATTTGGGTATTATTATATCGATATCATTTTCTCTACACAAGAAGTGTCTGGGTCTAAAGTGATTGTTTTTTAAAAAACTGGGCAAAAGTCTCTGAACTGCGGTCTTCTGGCTGAAACCGGCTGCAGCCTATGTTAGCTTCAGTTAGCTCCCGACTAGCTTCTGACTAGCTTCTAGCTATGTCGGCTCGGAGCGTTAACCCCTCCGCCCCAAGCCTCACAGCGCAACTCTAAGGTCCACCTCTTCGTCCATATTTGGAGTTTCTGAGAGTGACGAGTTGAGTGACGTGGACAAGATGGTGGTGGTGGGAACCGCCCAGTTGGCTTCATTTTTGCTCTTCAGAAACCTACGGGCAACGTCAACGAGGATTTGTCCATTTATATATAAAGTCTATGTTCTGCATTCACCTCTTATCGACTCGGTCGCGGCGGCTAAATGTGGATTCTGGTTGGTTTGGCTCTCAGCACACGTGGCTTGGCTCCCGTTTTTCAACAGTCGGCAGCTTGAAACTCAGAGGGGTTTTGTAGGGCTCTGGGGATAAACAAAGTCTTTGTTTATCAATATTTAGGATTCACCTGGTGTCAGCAGTCTTTGGGTTCCTTGAAGCGGGTTTGATTATCAATGTTTTTCAGTCACCTGATCGGTCGTCCATCGGTGTTGCTCGAATGAGTTCCTCCTCAAACTCAGATGTGTTTCCTTCGCCCGCGAATGAAGGTTCTTTGAGTCTTGACTGCGTCCGTCCCGGCCGGAGGCTACTTGGTTACGAGCGAGCAGCTGGGTAAACAGCCCTATTTATCGATTTCCATGCCCCCACTTTCTTTGGGACTAGAGCTGAGTAGCGCCACCTGATGGCTGTGTGGGACCCAACATCACCTAAGTATTTAAAATAGGAGATGAATAGCTGCATGTTTCGTTAAAACAGTGACTTTACTTTGGTATCAATAAGAGTTGTGAATCAGATACAAACTTCAAGGTTGTTAGTTGGTGAAACTGTATTTTCTTGCATTGCCGATATTGTATTCAAGGGGCAGATGCTCTGTTGTTGAATATGAAAATGTATATGTGTTTATTTTGCACACTGAATACTCGGAACGTCATCATTTGACATATTTCTGATTTATTTAGCTAATTATCATTTGACTACAGGTGGTAATTGATACAATTAAAAAAGAGCGTCTAGCTAGTTCATCTTTAGCTTTGAAAAAAGTATTTAAAAAATTACATTGAACAGGAGTAACGGACCCCGTTCAGATGCAATACAACTGGGGGAAACTTTATTCAACTATAGAAAATGGATGTGCAACATCGGGACTTTACTGTATCAAAAGATTCACCTATTTTCCTCAGTTTTGATCTGTGTAGAAAACTGTGAGATTAACTCAACACACAAGTGTCTATATGTAACTTAACATCTTCATATTTGAGGTTTATCACCAAAACCTTAACTAAATCCAGCTGCTAAACCAATCATTTTACATTTATAACACTTTTGAGAAGCAAATTTCACTTTACAACTTAGTGTTGTTTCCATATTTTTATACCAAACAGCGGTTTGATTTTTTTTACTTTAATTTTCTAACAGATTGTCTTGTTTTAGTTCTCAGCCCTCTCCTCCAGTCTAAAAGTGGTCAAGGTAACTCAACCTATCTTTTCTTTTTCTTTTTCAGTTTTTTTAATGTGTTACTTTTTATTCTCTCTACATAATGAAACCACAATTTCCCAATATTATCACACACCCACTTTCAGTCAAATTGAATTGTGTTTTCTAAGTATATTTATATGCTATATATTTAGAAATCCAGAAAAAAAAAATTCCACATAAAAAACCAACAAAAGGAATGGTGGAATATTTGAAATACTATAAATTATTTTAAATATAGGGGAAATATGACAGAGGTTTAGACCAAATAATGGTTGCATTAGCCTGGTACTATATACTACATGTTTCATTTGCATTATAGTCACTTCTGACTGTGTCTCCATCTTGGGTGAGTGTGTGAGGTTCAACATTTGTCTGAAGAAGCCTTGAAAAAAAAATGTTTGCGAAACATCTGCTGTAATTTAGTTGGAATGTTACAGTGTTAAAGTGAAATATTTTGTTTATTATACTGTGGTGTTTTTTATCCAAATGTAACATACTATTTATAGCACATTATTTCCCAGCTAATATATTTCTGTCCAACAGCACCACACTCTGTCCTGACTGTGTCTCCATCATGGCTGATTCCTGGAGCCTCAGTCGCTCTGAGCTGTGAGGTTAAACCTCCGTCTGCAGGATGGAGGTTCTACTGGTATAAAGCTGTTCCTGATCTATTAAAGAAGGACTACAGATATGAACTCCTCTCTGACAGCATAAATGGGACTGTAGACAACTCCTACATCATTCATGGACAGAAACACACAGCAGGATATGCATGTAGAGCTGGAAGAGGAAACCCACAATATTTAACCGATTACAGTCAACCAAACTTTGTTTGGTCTGCAGGTAAGTTTACTTTCTGTCCAATCAGTACTTCTCCCATACTTCTGCCTTTACATGGGATAAGGGTGTCAACTGTGCGAAAATACAGGTTGGTAAGGTAAATGGATTGACGTGAAACTAATAGGGACAAAAATACACAAAAATAAACTCTACTGGGTTTGAGAGTGATGAGTCTTACAGAAGCAAGTGACCTGGTATACATACCAAACTGTTCAGACTGGGGGAAAATGTCTGGATCCTTGTGTACCATCAACAGCCGGTCATCAGGTGGAGCAGTTTATTGGTGTGAGTCGGGATTGAAAGAGTTCAGCAATGCAGTCAACATTACCATAAATGGTATGATACTCTTTTTTTTTTCTTTTTTTTTTTGAAAAGGTAAATAACATCTTTAAAGAGTAACTTACTCCCCTACTAGAGTTTTACTCCGCCCCACATTTCCTATTTGAATAATGAAAGCAATATTTACAGCAGGTAATGTATGTACAGTATATTAGACCAGTATAAAGTGGTCCTCTAAATGTTACAAGATAGAAAAATATGTTTAACTGATAAAGTTAAACTGAATAGGTCTCACTTCACATAAACTGTGTCAGTCAAGGGATTTTTGATTAAAACAAGTGTTCAATTTCATTCAGTACATTTAAATACTGTGGTTATAGAAGCCAGAAACTTTACTCAAGAGTAGCAATACTTCATTAAAATATTACTCAAGTAAAAGTGAAAAGTACAGCTCTATCATGATTTCAGGAATCTTTCTGATCCATGTGCAGACTGAAGACTCAACATAAAATTTGACAAAGTATTTGAATAATAAAGAAATCAGGCAGGTAAACTCTGAGAGGAACCGAGATCTGCAGGTTGAAATGGATTGTATGATGATGATGATAAATTACTCAAAGTTTGAAGATGATTGTTGCAGCTTGAGGAGGGTGCTAGATTCTGGCAGGGAGTGACTGTGCAAGGAGATGGATTCAGAAGTTCTGATACCGTGTGAGTTGTTTTGTTGGAGAGCAGGCAGGCTGATAAGATCCAGAATGAAGCATGATCTGCTTTTTTTTCTGAAAAAACACTTGCACAGTGGAAACTCAATGCAACAGAGGGAAAGGTTATTTTCAGGAACTGGTTCATAAACTGGCTTTTCAAATGTAATATTTGTCATGTTGAATGCTTCAGAGGTGGCGGCCAATATACTTAAAGAGCAAAGTTAAGGAAACCCTGAATAACGACATCTGTAACAAGACGAATTTGGAAAAAGCTGCTTGCTGTCTTATGTCATTTGTTTTATTCTCTGACTGTTTTCCAGATGGAGATCTTATCCTGGTGAGCCCCGTCAATCCTGTGACTGAGGGAGCTTCTGTTAGTCTGAGCTGCAGACTGAGAGGACAAAATCCACTTTCTAATGTGTTTTTCTATCACAATGAGAAACTGGTTCAAAATGACAGCAGAGGGGAGCTGAACATCTCTGCAGTGTTTCAGTCAGACGAAGGTTTCTACAAGTGTGAACATTCAGGAAAGGTTTCACCACAGAGCTGGATCGCAGTTGAGGGTGAATAGTCATGATATATATTGATATACTGATTATAATGTATATATATATATATGTATTATTTTTTTTATTTCACAGGAGCAGAAGGCAGGTTGAGGAGCTTTTCATATTTTGTGCTGGTGGTCCTTGGAGCAGGTTGTGGATCCACACTCATTGTGCTGCTGTTGCTGCTGTGTTGCTTTAGGAGGACGCAGGGTGAGACTTTCATCTTTTTCACCATGTCACATGGATATTCTTTATTAAGTCATATGTTTGATATAGTGACACAGATACACGAAGCACTCGGCAAAACAAAAGTGAGATGACAAAAAAATATATTTTTCTAGGTTGTTGCTTCTGCTGCTTCAGGTCAGTTCCTGGTTTCCGGGTTTCCACCACTAACATCCGAGTCAATCAGACTGAACCTGATGAGCACAGCTCTCCTGTCTATGGTCGGCAATAATCATCACAATCCTTTATTATTATTAACAATATTACCATGTTTGTATATTTCAAGTTGGAAAATTTTTGACGATAAAAAACTCCTCATAAACTGTACTTTTCTTTTTGATACCTCCCAAATAATTTTCTAAAAATATTCCAACATACTCCAGCAGGATTGGACAAAACAGTTTACATTTGGCTGAAATGACAAGGTTATGAAATATTTTAATTCCAGTAGACTGATGAAAAACATTATTGTTTTTCAGATGCAGATGGATTCATAAATGTGACATATGCTTCTATTAACTGGGAAAACTCGAGAAAAAAGAGTGAGTTAATTTAACACTTGAATTTAGGAATACATTTTTTTCTGAAAGGTTTTAACATTTTTAACTGGGAATTGGTTTTAAATCTGTATTTTTTTTTCAGGATGGGAGTACGGCACTGAGGAAAATGCTGTTTACTCCATTTTGAACACTGGAGCTGCAGGTACAATTACCAATAACACTTAGTGTTTGTACTGAAATGTGTTCTCAAGTATATTTACCTGTTATACTACATGTAATCAGTATCATAGGTTACACACCAACAACTTGTACATTCCTAAAGCTATTAGTGGCTGTCTGTTAAAGGTTATTGTTATTTTATGTTATGTATTTTTAAGACTTTTCTATAAGATTTAAATAAAACATTTTCTCTTATTTTGCATACATGCAATTGTTTATCATGGAATGTTTTGCCCAGTTATGACTCTTTATTTTCTAGCTCAAGTATTTTGTGTAGTAAAACATCTGATTTGCTTTCTTGATGTACAGAAATGTCTATATATATTATACTGAATTTCAAACATCGGTCTTTTGTGTCAATGGCTCCCCAGTAAGATCCCTCTGTGCGCCATCACAGAACCAATCAAAATGCAAGAAATCCTCCAATTTCTGGAGTGGTTCTGGGTTTTATCAACTGAAGACATTTACAAAAACTGACACCACTTAAACATAAAAGATGAGGCATAATTCCACAAATATCTATTTTTTTAATCAATAATTGATTATTTCAAACTGCAATACTTGTGCTTAACAAAAATCTTCTCACTTTCCAACTAGTTTTCAGTTCAAGGTGATTTTTTTAAATCCTTTTTTCATTCAGGAACTGCAGCAGATGATGCAGAAGTTTATTCTGAAGTGAGGACATGTTCTCGGAAATGATGCTGCAATGAATTCAGGCTGTAAACTAATCCGTATATACCATTTAAACCAAGAAAGCCTATTTTTATCAAGCGTAATGTGCTTCTCTGCACCCAGATAGATTTTCCTGTGTGTACATTTGATCTCATGTGGACTTACTGATTACTGATTCATTACTTCTCTAAATGTAATTCCTATTTGTACTCATCGTTTCTCGGTTTTAAATGCTTTTTGTGCAAAACATCAGGACTCAGTTACTTTGAACTGTGAACTTTGTTGTATCTAGTTAAAACGCTTTGCTGCATGTTTTGTAGCAGTTACAGTCTATGTGAAAACATTTGATTTTAATGTTTATAACCTGATAGATTTAGGAAACACAATATACTTACACAGGGTGGATGAAAACGTTTTCAATTCAATTTTCATTGAAGTAAAATGTGAGAACTACCAATTGTATTTATGTTTGTTGAATCGCAGTATTATTTTGTTGCTGTTTTTTATGTTCATAAATTCAGTTAAAATAAATTTCCTTGGTAGAATTCCCTTTAACACTTACCTCAATTATTTTAGACCTCCTGCCACAAGCGTCTTAGAATCCTTTCTAAAATATTGGCACATTCTTCTGGATAAAACTGGCTTCATGGATTCATGTTTGAAGGGTTTCCTGCACACACACCTTTTCAGCTCTGCTCACAAGTTTTTAGTACTGAGATCATCAGGCATTCGTGCTAGTGAAAGAATTTACTTAGTCCTTAATATCCTGTTTTTTTGCAACCTGGACCTTATTAATAGCATGGATTACATTCATTTACTCACCCAGACACGTTTTGAGACACTCAGAGTCCTTCGGGTGAAGTTTATATCCACTTGCAATCAGCGTATATCAATATAATGGGAGTCAATGAGTCAACCAAATTGAAGCCTCCAAATAAGGCATTATCTACAAAAAAAAAAAAATGTTATTAATCGCTAGCACTATTCCCCTGTGAGTTAACTAATCGTTAAAGTTAGTGATGTTGCAGCCGTCCACCATTACAGCTGTAGTCTGAGCAGGTTCTGGAAAGGGAACCTGTGAAAGCTGAATTTAGTCCATTTGGTCAAATGGAAACTTGATGTTTGTAGTAGCAAGTTCTGTCTAACTGACCACCACCAAGCAGAGTGAAAGTCCTGCTCAGACTACAACTGGGATGATGTATGGTAGTGTCGTAATTGAAATTGTGTTTGCTAAATTGGATTGTAAGCCTCTAAAACACCCCTGCAGACAACAACAAAGCACATCTGAGATGCTCCAGACTCACAGGGGAATAGCGATTCATAACGAAACATTGGTGAAATGAAGGAGTTTTTGGCAGATAATGCCTTATTTAGAGGCTACATTTACCCTACCCCAAAAATTCCCGTTATATAAATATATACGCTCATCGCAAAAGGATATACATTTCTCCCGAAGGACTCTAAGTGGTTCTAAACTTGTCTGGGTGAGTAAATGAATATAACGCATGCTGAAAGCGTTGGAGAAAATTGTACTTTCCCTTGGCTGATTTGTGTTCATACATGTACAATTACCAATGGGATAATCCATCTTTCCCCATCTTTAACCTTCTTGGCTAACATGGTTGTTGGTGCCATTTTGTTAAGTACACCATAAAACATTCATACAACATCCAATCACTATTTCCCAGTTGGGATGGTGTTATTTAGCTTGCAGGCTTCGTGCATCATGGCCAGACCACAGATCAGGTCCCAGAAAAACATTACCTGTATCCCTGTGTGTATTTTAAAAACTGTAATCTGGCTTTTTATGTTGCTTTCAGAATAATGGCTTCTTTCACTCTGCGGGGTATTTCAGAACATGTCACTACATTATCTTTTTTACATTAGATGATAATTTAAAAAAAAATCATATTCACTTTTTTTCAATTCACTTTTATTTATATAGCGCCAATTCACAACAAATGTAATCTCAAAGCACTTTACAACAAAAGTCATTTCAATACAATTATACAAACATTCCAATCAGATAAACATTCTCTATGTAAGGAATCCCAGCAGATCCCACCTCCATCCTGAAGAGCAGGATTGTTACACAGTTTCATAAAATGCATAGCCTACTTGGATTTATTTGTGATGGAAAGTTAATGAGGGCTATGAAGCTAGGTTATAACATACACAATGATGCATTTTGCACAGTAAAATTATTATAAAACATAAAGACCTGATACAGAAAACTCTAAAATGGTGGAAAGAGATTCAGGTTTATAACTATCACAAGCCCGGTCAACATTTTCCTGACTCAATTTCTTTGTGGATGTTGATTTTTTCAGTCCAAATGATTGTAATTGGACCAACAACAAAAAAGAAAAAGAAATTGAAGAAAATTACATTTTAGCATATATCCTGTTATACAATCTTAAACTCAAACAACTTAAACAAACTTACATTTGTTTTAATAATGTTCTAAAATTATAAAATTGAGTGGTAGGTTTGATTAAAATGTTAAAGGAGTCTTTTTACTTTTTTATTTTTTTATTTTACTTAAATCTGATAGCGAAACTGTAGATGGAGCTAAATATTAGGGTTATGACAAAATTACCTTAAAAACACCAAAATATATAATAAATAATCAATATACTTGTAGATTTAAGCAATAAGTTTGCTTTTAATTGCTGTAGTGGCAACAGATAATTTATTTTCAAACTCATACTTTTATATTGTTTTACCATTTAATGAAAATCACTTGTCTTAATTCCTATAAAAACCTAACATCTTGTTTGATTTAAAATAATTTTATATACTCCAGGGTTTTGATTAATTTGGTGTACAATCTATGAGATTTATGTTGTGAATTGGTTTTTTGATATATATATATCTACAATGCATAAATAAATCATAGTATGTTTGTTTTCCTGTTGAGCAGTGGAGACATCAATAGATGTAAAGTTGTTTTATTTTTTTGTTTTTTCCATTGTAAAGCACCATGAAACAGGAAACACGAGAGACCAGACCAAAGATTGTGGTATATACCTGTTTACAAGAACATAACATCTAACTGCTCACACTCCCACGCACATTTTTGACATTTACAGTAACATAGCATCTTAATCTAAAGTAGCCTACACAAAGATCTAAGGCTAAACTCAAAAGCTCTCTGTTAGAAGCCTTGTTTAATCTCAGCCTTCAGCTCACAACAGAGAGACTATAGGGAACACAAAGATACTGTTTGACAAAATGTCTCATAGTTTAATATGGTATTCTCTACTAGAATAAAATCAGTAAAGTTAGCCAATCACAATAGTACAATAAAATTACAGTGTTACATCTCTGATCTATCTTGTGGTGTCTACTATTTGTCTCTTCTCACACATTTATGAAGCTGTCAGACAACCTAATTCTTGTGCAGAAACATTTAACCCTGAAGAAAGTTTCTGCTGCATTTTCATTGCCAAATTGTGATGAAGCTTGTCTTTTCAGCCGGGCTTTTTAAAACAGCGGCAAATAAAATACTACCAAATACCACAAATAGATAAATTATTGATTTAAGGAGGACAAGGACTTCAAGAGCCAAACACATTAAGGGTGAAGGTGCAAAAACAGTTTCTTTGTACTTTGTAACAGTTGGACAGGAAATGCGGAAGAAGGAAGTGAGGAGTGGTCTGCAGAAGAAACCCACTGCAGATGTACCATGGGAGAAGTACTTCAAAAAAGCAAATAGAATGAGTTGAACATTTTGATCAGGAAGCTCCTGGTCTCAGATTGAACTTAGTTTGTCTTCAGCTTCTGTAGTTTGAGCCTTTTTCCCATCAAAAAACGGGAACTATTCCTCTAAAGCAAATTGTCAGGGTTGTAGATGAGGATGGTGCCGCCCTTACTGTGTAAGTACACCTTTTTCTGTTATAGAAAAGAGAAATAGTTATATGAAGAAGATATGTAAAATAGAGAAGGAAATATTAGCAAAACACTAGAAGAGCATGCATCTTTTGCTACTTGTTGCAAGTTTTGCTAAATATTTGAAATTTTATGTTTTTAAAAAAAATTTATTTAACATTTTAATTAAGTTGTTGTCTTTTTTTGCTTTAGTTTTTAGTTTGCTGCTCTGCTGTGGAGACATTCAAGGTAACTGAACAGTCTGTCTTTTCTGTTCATTTGTGTAACGCTTTGAAAGTAATTTTTTAGACTTTAAAGTGACAGTGTGTAGTTAAAAAACCTAAATAATTGCAGTCAATCGGTATTAGTAGTTTTTACCATTAATCTCTGGAAATATCTATCAAATTTTTGTTTAAAAAAGGAATAAAATAATGGCTAATAATTAAAAAAATATTGTCTGCTTCATAACATATAACATACATAGGCGCAGGATCGAGTATATGGGAGACCAAGTTTATCTTGTATTATAATCCAACACATTTTCAAATCAACTCTGACATGTTTTTCTCTTCCTGCTGAAAGTCAGCATGTTTCCATCATGATGATGCCTTTAAAGGGTTTCAGGGCAGAGATACTATGTGAATGTCATCAGAAATTTTGGGCTTTCTTCAAACACAGACTATTGTATGTAGGTCAAAACGTTGGATACTGCTCTCCTCTAACCATACCACCTGTTTCCTCATGCTTTCTGTGTCCCTTGTGTGCCTTGTGGCAAACTGTCAATCTTATCATGGTTTTCATTGAACTTTCGACATGTGTTCTTCTTGCCAGTCTTTAAGAAAGGTTAGAACTGTGTTTTGTATGACCTTTCCAACAGATTCTTTTAGTTTCGATGTTGATCTCGCCGCTGCTCAACTACAGTCACAAAGGCATCTTGTCTGTCACAAGGATTGATCTTTTCTTTTCTGTCAGTTTTGATAGAAATAAAAATAACAATAATTTAGTGACTTCTGATTGTTAAAACCAGGAGAGAGTTATGAAAGTGGGAGTAAATAATCTTACTTTATGATTATGCTTAGCAAACATTTTCCTGTATATTTTAAATGTTGGGGGCTGCGCAGTGGTGCAGTTGGTAGCACCATTGCCTTGCAGTAAGAAGCTCTGGGGTTAAGTCCTGGCCTGGGGTCTTTCTGCATTAATTTGGTATGTTCTTTCTGTGCATTTGTGGGTTCCTTCTGGGAACTGTGGTGGTAAACCCACACTTTGGGTTTCAATGGAATAGATGTTGCTATTTCTAGCCCTTTGATACCACTATAGTCATTTGTGGCTCCGATGCCACATTCTTCAGCTTTTCAAGAAGGTTTTCTGCAGGCATGTTTTATGTATTTTGCTGCTAATAACTAAGAAATGCCTTTGTAAATGTTAATTGGGTCAAGTTGAAGAAATCCCCAAAAGCAAACAATTCCACCAATTCCATCAAGTTAAACAGTAAGTCATAGAAGATGCTGCAAGAAAAACAGGAAGTGTGTAAAACCACTTACCCACAGTCACTAGATATCAACTTACCTGAAAATACTTTGAAAAAATTGGTTGCACTGGGTAGTTTTTAAAGAATTAGACATGAAAGGGAGGTTTGTACAAATCTAGGTCACACTTTACAGTTTTACTTGTTAAAAAATCCTGAAAAACCTTTAGAGTTTTTCTTCCACTTAATTATATGCTACTGTAAGATGATGTAAAAAGTTATATAGGTCAATCTAATACACTAAAGTTTAGGGATAAAATGTGAAAAAATTAAGATAATGAAAAAAATATTTTTCCAACAGCATGGGTGCCTCTCCTGACTGTTTCTCCATCATGGCTGAGTCCTGGAGCCTCAGTCAATCTGAGCTGTAGGGTCAGATACCCTTCTCCAGCTTGGGAGTTCTACTGGTATAAAGCTGTTCCTGATCTACTGACCAAGAACTATAAGTATGAGCTGCTGCCTGATAACATCAGTGGGACTGTAGAAGAAACTTACATCATTCATGGCCAGTCAAAAACAGCAGGATTTGCATGTAGAGCTAAAGGAGGAAATCCAGAGTATTTAACTGGTTACAGTGACCCAAAGTTCGTCTGGTCTGCAGGTCAGTGTATTTTTCTTAGTAAAATAAAAAAGTAATGAATTTGATTTTCCTTAATAAAATTTTATTTGGTAAAAATGTATCAAAATGTATATATTATATATATAAAAAATATATATATAAAATATTCATGTCCTTTTTATTGAACTATGGGGTATTTGATACCTTTCAGATTCTCATCCAGAAGTTTCTCTCACAGTGAGGCCTGACAGAGAAAACTTGTTTGCACTTGAAAATGTCCAAATAAACTGTCAGGGAAAGTCTGCTGAGTGGAGAGTCAGAAAGTTTGAAACAACTGGATTTTCAACATATTTATCAGACTGCTCAACCTGGGGGGCAATGACAGGATCCTCATGTACCTTCAACAGACGTTGGCCCCATGAAGCAGTGTACTGGTGTGAGTCTGGATCAGGAGAGTTCAGCAATGCAGTCAATATCACTTTACACAGTATGTTAATAAATAATATTTTTTTTCCTCTTATATCTAGAGTACTCTAAGGCCATTATATAGATTTTCTTTTAGATTACATTATCATTATTTTTTACAAAGGTAACATCGAAGAACTATATTGTAATGTGTGTTAAAAAAAAATTTTTCTCATGTTTTCAATCATTAAAACTGAAGTTTTATTTCTCTTTAAAGATTTTAGCCATGCTATTTATATTTATTCAACTACAGCAATCACTACTTTGAGAAAGTATTCAGCCCCCTGAGTTTTTCGTTATTTTGGTGCCTCAAAAGCTTTTAATATTTTTTTTTATTCATTAATTGTGAAGCGAACAACAAATATATTAGAAAAAGGTAAATCCATCCATTTTCCAACCCTCTTATCCTCAAGGGGGCGCCCAGAGGGGGGTGGGGGGTGTCTATCTCCAGCTGTCAATGGGCAAGAAACAGGGTAATCTCTGAACAGGTCGCCAGTCCATCACAGAGAAAATGTTATGTGCATAACTATTCACCACCCTAAAACTTTAAGCTAAAATTTAGCTTGTTTGAGCTAGGATATGCTTTATAGGTATAGTTTGACATGCATACACTGTAGAGCCACCTTTTGTGGCAATCACAGCTCCAAGTCAGTTTGAATAAGTCTCTGTGAGCTTGTCACATCTTACCACTGGGATTTTGGCCAGTTCCTCCTTACAAAACTGCTCCAGCTCCTTCAAGTTGGATGGTTTGTGCTTGTGAACAGCAATCTTTAAGTCTGACCACAGATTTTCTATTGGATAGAGAGGAAGGCACTTACACATTTCCCCTTAAACCAGCCAAGTGTTTTGCTTTAGCATTGTGTTGGGGTCATGGTCCTTTGTGTAAGCCCCAAATCACACCCAGATTGGTAAAGGTCTTGCTCAAGAACATCCCTCTATTTAGCACCATCCATCTTTCCGTCTAGTCTGGCCAGTTTGCCAGTCCCAACCGCTGAAAAACATCACCACAGCATGATGCTCCATCACCATGTTTCACTGAGGACATGGTGTTCTTTGGGCGATGTGATATGTTGCTTTTGTGCCAGATGTAGCGTTTTCTTTGATGGACGAACAGTTCAATTTTAGTCTCATCAGAACAGAGGACTTTCCTCCATACTTTTGGGAGCTTCCCAAATATCTTTTTGCATAAGAGGCATATGACGTCTAAGACAAACATAATCATTGCATGTCTAGACTTATGAAAAGGTGATGCATTTCGACTGTGCCTATCCTGCTTTAACTACTTCTGCTTCACTCCAGCCAGCCTCCTTTTAGTGCCTGAATGCAGCTGGAAGCTAACCGCTATAAGGCTAACACTTGGGGGCACATGTCGCCATCTATCGTCGTGGAGTCAAACGTAATTATTTTACTAATTCGATGTAAACTGGGACTCGGCTCATGAAAGGGGGAAAGCCCTTAATCTGATTACTCCAAAAAGCTCGATTTAGATGTGCATGTAAACGGTCCATCAGACCGGCTGGCCCACATGCCCAAAGGTTTTTCAACCCGTCACTGAACCAGACCGTTGTCCCCACGTGCTTTAAGTTTGCAACCATTAATCCAATGCCGAACAAACCAATCATCACAAGCCTAAATGATTTCCGCCCCGTTGCACCAACATCAATCATTGTGAAGGGCTTCGAGTGGGTGGTTAAGGACCACATCATCCTCATATTTCCCTTATCATTCGACCAGTTCCAGTTCGCGTTCCAACCTAACCACTCTACTGAGGATGCCATCTCCGCTCTGCACCTTAGCCTGGAGCACCTTGAGGAAAAGAACACCCATGTATGGATGCTGTTTCTGAATTTCAGCTAAGCATTCAACACGATCATCCCACAGGACCTCGTATGCTAACTGGGCCCCTGGGCTTTAAAACCCCGCTGTGCAATTGGCTGCTGGACTTTCTCACTGATAGAACCCAGTCTGTCCGTGTGGGTAACAACATCTCCAGTGTCATCTCCCAGAACACAGGCTCCCCACAGGGCTGTGTCCTGAGTCCCCTGCTGTTCACCCTGATGACCTATGACTGCCGTTCCAGGAACAATACCAACTCCATCAAGAAATGTGGATGACACAACAGTCGTGGACCTTATTAAGGAAAATGATGAACTGGCCTACAGAGAAGAGGTACGACACATGGTGGACTGGTGTAAGGAGAACAACTTACACCTAAACATTGACAAAACAAAGGAGATCATCATCGACCTCAGAAGGGCCCGACCCAGCCAAACTCTACTCCTCGTCAACAACACAGTGGTGCAGGTGACTATACCTTAATTCATAATATACACTGCAATATTTCTTTTATAATTAATTATATATTTTATAGTTACAATTTACAGTCTTTTTAACAAACAGGTTTTACTGTTTTTAAAGTCACTTTTTTACGTTTTGCCAGGAGAAAAGCAATTAAATTTAATTGCCAATACATTACACAATGTGTTTTTTCTTGTGCAATGACAATATGACCATGACAATAAAGGAAGTCTAAGTCAAGTCTATAACTGTTTGCACCAGAGATTGTAATGTGCTTCCTAACAAAGCGGGTGAATACATGTGCACACACTAATTTTCTGTTTTCTGTTATTAAACAAAAATTGTATTCATAGATTTTTCTCATTTCACCTCACCTATTTAGACTATTGTGTTCTGATCCATCACATAACATTCAGATTATCAAAAGATTGAATTAAAGGATGTAATGTACCAAAATCCAAAAACGACATGGGGGTGAATACTTTTGCAAGGCATTGTATGTGTCATAGTGGAAATAAAATACTTTGTCCAAGAGAGCCAGAATCTGTCCTGACTGTGTCTCCATCATGGCTGATTCCTGGAGTCTCAATAACTCTCAGCTGTACAGTGGGACCACCATCTACAGAATGGAGGTTCTACTGGTACAAAGCAGTTCCTGATCCCTCAAGCACAAAGTACAATTACCAAATTTTGTCTGATAGTGTCAGGGGTACTGTACAGAACTCCTACATCATTCATGGTCAGACACACACAGCAGGGTATGCATGCAGAGCTGCAAGAGGAAACCCAGAGTATTCCACAGATTACAGTGAACCGATGTTTGTCTGGTCTGCAGGTTAGTTCCGCCTATGTTTTATCATCTTCTTAGTTCTTCTTGTCCTCACCAATTACTATCTTGACAACAGGAAAATCATTTTGGCAATTTCACCTGCTTTTTATAAGGCTTACCCTTTAGCTTATATTTAAAAAGCTAAAAAGAAAAGCTTTATGAATTAAAATGAATAATTGTATTTGCTGCAACAGTGGCATAATGAATTAGAAAATCCACCTTACATTTCATGGATAGATATTTCAACACTTCCTGCATAATTGGTAGATAGAATCAAGTAAAAACAATTACTGGTTGTGATATTTTATCCTTCTTACCTTTGCTCTTTCTATGACCTTGTTTCATATTTTTCAGATTCTCATCCAGCTGCGTCTCTCACAGTGAGTCCTGACAGAGAGAAACTTTTCATTACAGATAATGTTCTGTTAAATTGTCAAAGAAATTCTGCTGAGTGGAAAGTGAGGAGGTTTGAAAAAACTGGAATTTCATCTAATTTTTCTGACTGCCCTGACTGGGGGACAATGACTGGATCCTCATGCACCATTAAAAGTCACTGGTCCCACAGAGCAGTGTACTGGTGTGAGTCGGAAACAGGAGAGTTCAGCAATGCAGTCAACATCACTGTTCACAGTAGGTTCAGATACATTTGTGTTTCATTTAGTTTAAAAGAAACGTATAACATACTGTAGGTTTTATGTATCATGTTCATATTAAGAAATATCAGTTTTAAGTTTCTGTAGCTTTGTTTAAAAAGCTTAAAGCCTGTATGGCAATGGAAAAAAAATACTTTCAATACCTGAACAAGTTCTATTTTTAAGAGTGTATATCTTCCTTTTTAGGCAAGGCAATTTTCTTTTATAGCACACTTTTAACAACAGGGAATTCAATGTGCTGTACATGATTCTGTGATAAAGAAATACACAAAGCATACAATACATAACTAAGAAATGAAAAGGAAGAACTCAATATAGGAGAAAGTAAAAACGGCAATTAAGATTAAAGCATGAATAGCATAAAATGCAACATAAAAAAACGTCATCTAAGCGAAAAGCACACACAACATATGGAACACAATGTAGTTTATTTAGTAGATTAACTGTTTCCCTGCAAAATAAAATGGGATCTACTTCTTACAATGCTTCATATCTAGTGTAGCAGTTGAAAATAAATAGACCACACATTAATCTGTGTTATGTGTTGTCAGCACACTATTATATGGCAAAAGGGACAGAAAAACAAACCTTCATCAGTATGACAAAAAACAAGATGATAAGAAGCAAAGTTGCTCTAATTATTGTTTAAAACTATTTAGTATTTAAATACAGTTTGACAAAAATAAAGAAGTGTATCAAATAACTATTTGAAATATTTAATATTAATATTTAATATTAATTTAAAATATTTAAATTTTAAGTCAGAGAATGCTTTTAACTGTGTTTGTAATTTGGTTTTAAAATGTGCAAAGTTATGGTTTGTATATTCTGTGATGATTTCAGTAAGCTCTAATACATTATAGCTTATTATTTCCCAATTAAAAATAAACTTTTTTCTGTCCAATAGCACCAAAGCCTGTCCTGACTGTGTCTCCATCCTGGCTGATTCCTGTAGCCTTAGTAACTCTGAGCTGTGAGATCGAACCTCCGTCTGCAGGATGGAGGTTCTACTGGTATAAAGCTGTTCCTGATCTATCAGACAAACCCTACACATATGAGCTGCTGCCTGATAATATCACTGGGACTGTAGAGAACTTCTACATAATTCATGGACAGAGGATATGCATGCAGAGCTCACAGAGGAAACCGAGAGTCTCTCACTGATTACAGTGAACCAAAGTTTGTTTGGTCTGCAGGTCAGTTCTATTTCTGTTCTCTAGTATGTTTTAATGATTCCTGACTTCGAATGTAAAAGTAATGCGCAAAAATTTTTTGCCATTGTAATGATTTTTCCATTTTTGTCTTTTTATGTTTTACTTTTTTGGTATAGAATTGACTTTTGCTTTTTTGCCTGCTTAAACCTAAATATAAAGTTCTGTTTGCATTCCATTTGATTTTGAAGTGACTGTAATTAAATGTGTTTATGTAATATACATATTAGTTCGAATTTTCAAAAATGTAGTGACCCTACTAAAACACAATGAATAGAAAGAGGGTAAGAATCCTTAGATAGCACAATTGCACATTAAATTGGGATCAGATAATACTTGTCATTGATTATTCCCCTTTTATTTGAAAAATATACAGTAAACAACAAAATTAGACTGATACAGAATATACACACACATATATATATATACACATACATATATATATATATATGTATGTGTATATATACAGTATATATGTGTATATATACAGTATATATGTGTATATATATGTATGTGTATATATATGTATGTATATATATGTATGTATATATATATGTATATGTATATATATATATAAATATATATATATATATATATATATATATATATATATATATATGTGTATCGATTCTGAGTGCTACTCTGCCACACAGGACATGTCAGTGGGAACAGAAAGAATTCAAGAATTCAGATCTCTTTAAATTTTTAATTCGTTTTTCGATTGCAGGTATTTGCTAAAATCAAACTAACGTTCATTTTATTTCTCATCGATGTACAGTCAGCTCTCTATCTTGACAGAAAACAGAAATGTAAAACGTTTTGCAAATGTATTAGAAAAAACAATAACTTAAATATCACATTTACAGTACAGACCAAAGGTTTGGACACACCTTCTCATTCAGTGCGTTTTCTTTATTTTCATGACTATTTATATTGTAGATTCTCACTGAAGGCATCAAAGCTATGAACGAACACATATGGAATTATGTAGTACTTTTACAAAAAAGTGTGAAATAACCTGGCCTGCAAAGTCACCAGACCTGAACACAATTGAGATGATTTGGGGTGAGCTGAACCGCAGAATGAAGGCAAAAGGGCCAACAAGTGCTAAGCATCTCTGGGTACTCCTTCAAGACTGTTGGAAAACCATTTTGGGTGACTACTTCTTGAAGCTCAAGAAAATGAAAAGCAGCAATCAGAGGAAAGGGTGGCTACTTTGAGAAATCTAAAATATAACATATATTCAGTTACTTCCCCCCTTTGTACATACAGTAATTCCATACATTATGTGTTCATTCATAGTTTTGATGGCCTTAATTGAGATTCTACAATGTAGTCATGAAGATAAAGAAAACACATTGAATGAGAAGGTGTTTCCAAACTTTTGATCTGTACTGTAAGTATTCAGACCCTTTGCAGCCAATTCACACAGCCAATATCCCAATGTGCCTCATCACCGTTTAGACGCAAAAATGTAATCAAACTACTGTATGCAGCACAGAAGTGCAAAAGCCTCCTAACAGAGTATCCTCTGAGGGGGCCCCTTCCATCAGGAATCTTCTCACAAATTACAAACCAAATTGCCATGATCAGACCACAAAACAAAACAACCCTTCTCTACTGCACATTTAAGGTCCCCACATCCCCAGTGAGTTCCAATACCTCCAACTGCCAATGGTCGACAGATCCAACCTAGAAACTAAAGGCACAATGCATAATGCCTTCCCCTGCCAGACCATGCCACCACACTGGGCCCCAGCATCTGCACAGCGAATGGAAAAAACAGAGAAACCAGCCTGCTTCATTAAAGACACCACAGACCTATGCTCCCTTCCTGCCTACAATGCTACGCAAACACACACCACCTAATCAAATGACACCTCCTAAGACTTAAACACAACAGAAGCCCCAAGAGGGATGGAGCAACGAGCAATGATACAGCAGATCCACCGAACCCCCTAGGAACTGACCCACAGAGCAAAACCCACTTACTCCCACGCAGGAAGAACAATACAGCCCACAAAACCAAAGTCAGTACGTCAGGAAAACAAGCCAGTCTGACAGGTCCAGTGGTCACAAACACTCACCACCGTAGCAACAAGCGGGCGATCCACACGGCCCGCACCCTCCTCCTCCCCCAGGAAGAGCAACACCCCACATTCCACTTCCAACACACACTAAACACACTAGGGCTGCAATACACCAGAGGTCAGGCCCCAACAACACTCCAAGGAAAACTCCCACATCATTCTAGCCTGGGGACCGTATATTAAAGAACAGCACCAGGCAAGCCAAGGTTGACCACATTTTCATTTTAAAGATGGAAGATGAAAAAAATAAGTAATTTATACAATAAACAATACAAAACTATTGTTAGTTGGAAGTAAGAATTATCTCATATGGAATGCAACAGATTGTCGACAAAAAAAGTGGATTAAGGGGATGTCGGGTTTAATGTTTTTTGTTTGTTTGTTTGCTTGAGCTAATCTTTGTTGCATGTTGTTTTTTGCAGCTTCTCATCCAGCAGCGTCTCTCACAGTGAGTCCTGACAGAGAGCAACACTTCACCTCTGAGTCTGTAACTCTGAACTGTGGAGGAGACTCTACTGAGTGGAGAGTGAAGAATTTTACAAAAGGCTGTTCAGATCTAACATACTGCTCTGAAGGAGGGGAGATCCCTGTATTCACATGCACCATAAACTGTACCTGGGCTTATAAAGCTGTGTACTGGTGTGAGTCTGGATCAGGAGAGCTCAGCAATGCAGTAAACATCACTGTACACAGTATGTTATTGTTTAAATTTTATATTGAAATACTTGAAATAACATTGTTATCACAGGAGATGTACAGCTCCATGTTTTAAAAACAGGGAAATACATTTTCTGAGAGTCTTCGTTGTTCATTGGTGGTAATTATTTACAAAAAAGTTATTTTTAGTCTGTCGATCAAACATATAAAAGTTCAGTTATAATGTATGAGTACATTGAAAGAAAATTGTTATTTTAATTCTTTATTTTATGTACTTCAATACTTCAATCATAACAGTATATGTTAAAACGAAAAAATATTTGACCTGCATTTTTTTTTCATCTGAATGTTACTGATTTAAGCAATATTGTTTATATTACATTTAGCCATTTAGCAGACGGTTTTATCCTAAGTAACTTACAGATGAGAAATATAAGCATAAAATACATCAGTGTCACACAGTAAGTGCTATAAGAAAGAAATGTCTCAATAGTAACCCGCTTTTTTTGCCTAGTAAGCTGCAAAAAAGCGATGCAATTTGAAAATATAATTCATGTTTTACATTTAACTTTCATGTCATACACAATTAAGTGACTTCTTTACTACTAATTCTTTTGGGGAATCCCTGGTCTGATCCGGAGAGAAGGCATCCATCCCAGTTTGGATGGAGCAGCTCTTCTTTCTAGGAATTTGGACAGATTTATTAGTCCTTCAAAACACTGACAAACCAGGGTCCAGACCAGGAAGCAGAGTCATAGTTTAACCCACCTCTCTGCAGCTTCTGTACCGTTACCAACTCAATACCCCATTGAGACAGTGTCATGCCCACGGCCAAAATCAAATAGACTAAAAGTTAACCTGACAAAAGCAAACTCTGAAAATCTCATTAAAATAAATTCAACTCAGACCAAATAAGAAAATAGAGTAATTAGATGTGGTTTACTAAACATAAGATCCCTCTCCTCAAAGACTTTATTAGTAAACGACTTGATATGTGATTATAAAATTGATGTATTTTGCTTATCAGAAACCCGGTTGCAGCAGGAGGATTTTGTAATTATAAATGAGTCAACTCCTACCAATTATCAACATTTTAGCATTTTTAGAAGTACTGGGCGAGGGGGAGGACTTGCAACCATCTTTCATTCAGTTTTGCAAATTCGCTCTAGACAAATTATTAACTACAGCTCTTTTGAACATCTAATCCTTAGTTTTCCTCTTCCAAGCTGCAAAACATTAAAACCACTTTTGTTTGTAGTTTTGTATCATCCACCAGGCCCTTACTCTCAATTCTCGGAGCAGATCTCAGATTTTTTTTTATCTGATTTAGTTTTAAACACTGAACAGGTAATAATAGTAGAAGATTTCAATATTAACGTGGACATTGAAAGTCATAGCCTAACTGCAGCCTTTAATATTATCTTAGACTCAACTGGCTTTACTCAGAAAGTGAATGGACCCATGCACTCGGGTCAGCACACTTTAGACATTGTACTGACATGTGGCATTGAGTGTGATGAACTAATAGTCCTCCCACATAACCCAGTCCTATCTGAACATTTTTTTATAACTTTTGAATTTACTTTACCCAATGTTCCAAAATCGGAAAGAAAAAAATAATAATTACAGTAGAACTTTATCAGACAATGCTGCAACAAGTTTTAAATAATCTGTTCCATTCTTGCTTCCTTATCTTTCTCAGAATACCACAGTGGACCACAGTAATTCCAACACTAAACCTTCAGAAATTGATGGACTGGTTCAAAGTATTACAACCTCACTGTGTTTGGCGCTAGACAGTGTAGCCCCCTTTAAAAGAAGGAGGTAATCAGCCATAGGAGGCTGGCTCCCTAGTTTAGTGCAGAGTTGCGTACTTTAAAGCAGAACACAAGGAAACTGGAGGGAAATGGCGCTCTACACACCCAAATGATTTCTTTCTAACTTGGAAAAATAGTATACTACTTTATCAAAATGCCCTTTGAAAAGCTAGAACAGCATATTTCTCGTCATTAATAGAGGTTAATAAAAACAATCCTAGGTTTCTTTTTAGTACAGTTTCCAAACTTACACAGAGTTATAGCTGAGCACATCTGAGCCAACTATTCCCCCTTCTCTTAGTAGTGATGACTTTATGGGATTCTTCATAAGTAAAATAAATTATATTAAAAATAAACTCATTGGCATTCTCCCAAACATCATTAACTCTATTTCAGTAAATGAGGCCGTACCAGAGAGAACTGTAAAATCATGTCTATGTCTGTAACGTTTTGATTCTGTTGAACTTTCGATTTTATCACAAACATTAGCTTCATCTAAACACTCAAGTTGTATGTTAGACCCAATACCAACCAAATTATTTAAGGAAGTGTTCCCTCTGGATACTGGCCCTATTCTACATATGAATAATATATATTTAATAAATGGATATGTGTCTCAGGAATTTAAGGTAGCTGTAATTAAACATTTACTTAAAATAAAACCTCCCTGGAACAAGACCATTGAGCTAACTACAGACCTATATCTAACCTTCCTTTCTTATCCAAAATTCTTGAGAAAATAGTTGCTAGTCAAGTGTGTGAGCTTCTAAACAGCAACAACCTGTTTGAAGAATTTCAGTCAGGTGCTAGAGCTCATCATAGCACTGAAACAGCACCGGTGAAAGTTACTAATGATATTCTAATGGCCTCAGATAATGGATTTGTGAATGTTCTTGTTAGATCTCAGTGCTGCTATTGACACAGTCGATAATAATATTCTCTTAGGAAGGCTTAAACATGTTTTAGGGATCAAGGGAACAGCACTAGGCTGGTTTAAATCATATATGCCCGACAGATTCCAGTTTGTTAATTTTAATGGTAAAAATTCTTCACACTCTAGGGTTATTTGTGGAGTACCAAAGGGTTCTGTGCTTGGACCGATTCTTTTTACTATATATATTCTTCTAATTGGTAAAATAATTAGACAACATGGAATTAATTTCCACTGCTATACTGATGATACACATTTATATTTATCCATAAAAACTTACGAAACCAATCAGTTAGGTATATTACAAGCATGACTCCAAGACATAAAAAAAAAAGACAAAACCTGGATGACTCGGAATGTTCTGCTTTTAAGTTCAGACAAGACAGACGTTGTTGTCTTTGGACCAGGACCTTTAAAAAGGAAACTGCTAAGTCAATCACTTCATCTAGATGGCATTCATTTGGCCTTTGGTAATAATGTAAAAAACCTCTGTGTACTTTTTGACCAAGACATGACACTTAAATTGCATATTAAACAGGTTTATAAGATTTATTTCTTTCAGCTCCGGAATGTTGCTAAAATTAGAAACATCCTGTCCAGGAGTGATGCAGAGAAACTAGTCCATTATTATCAGGAAGTCTATAAAATACAATTAAAAGCCTTCAGTTGATCCAAACTGCTGCAGCAAGAGTTCTGATGAATATTAAAAAGAGAGATCACATTTCTCCTGTTTTGGCTTCTCTCCATTGGGTCCCTGTTAAATCAAGAATAGAGTTTAAGATTCTGCTCCTTATTTATAAAGCCCTTAATAATCAAGCTCCATCATACATCAGAGATCTGGTTGTCCCAGGGGGAGTTTTTCCTCTCCACTGTTGCTACATGCTTGCTCGGTATGAGGGATTGTTGAGGAATAGCTGTGGTTGGAGTCTTCATGATCAGGGCACAACCTCACGTCGATGACGCATCACAATCTGCTGGGATTCCTTACATAGAAAACTTTTAACTGATTGTAATGTTTGTAGGGCTGCATGGTGGCGCAGTGGTTAGCACTGTTGCCTTGCAGCACAAAGGTTGTGGGTTCGTATCCTGGCCCAGGGTCTTTCTGCATGGAGTTTGTATGTTCTCCCCGTGCATGCGTGGGTTCCCTCTGGGTACCCTGACTTTTGCCCGTTGACAGCTGGAGATAGGCACCAGCCCCCCCCACGTCCCATTAAGGATTAAGCGGTTAAGAAAATGGATGGATGTATTGAAATGACTTTTTTTGTAAAGTGCCTTGAGATGACATTTGTTGTGAATTGCTGCTATATAAATAAAAGTGAACTGAATTGAATTCTGTACAGCTGTAGTCCTAAATATAGTGGTTGCACAGTTTCATTTATAAATTTTGGACAAATTTGTATCACACTGTGAAAATCTAATTATTGCTTCAGGTCGTTATGATTTTTAGAGAGACAATGATTTGTGTCCGAAACATAATATTTTCGGACTATTTTCCAGATAGAGATCTTCTCCTGGTGAGCCCCGTCCATCCTGTGACTGAGGGAGCTTCTGCTAGTCTGAGCTGCAGACTGAGAGGACAAAATCCACTTTCTAATGTGTTTTTCTATCACAATGACAAACTGGTCCAAAATGACAGCAGAGGGGAGCTCATCTCTGCAGTGTCTCAGTCAGACGAAGGTTTCTACAAGTGTGAACATTCTGGAAAGGTTTCACCACAGAGCTGGATGGCTGTTAAAGTTGAGCAGAGTGAGGATTTTATTGTTTAGGAACATTTTATAAATAAAATGTAAAATCAATTGATATGTTATATTAACGTTAGGAGTTATTTTTTCTTCTTAACAGCTGCATCCAGAGCTGAAAACTCTTCATTTCCTCTGCTGTTGGTTGTCGGACCAGTTACTGGAGTTGTTCTTATTATTCTCCTGTTCCTGCTGTGTCGTTTCACGAAGTCCAGAGGTGAGGCTGTATTAGATTTACTTCAATTATGCAGACATATTATTGAATATTCTGATACCTCAATCCACATGTAATAATATGTGAAACACTCATGAAACCACCTATCTATTTCCTCTTTCCTGCTGCATCACATCGTTATTCCCAAATTTTTTTTTAATCATAAATCCTCAGATCTTTTTGTCTGTGTGTGTTGAAAACAAGTTTTATGTTTTAGGTTGATAAATTCAGAGAATGGACTGCATGGTGGCGTAGTGATTAGCACTGTTGCCTTGCAGCAAGAAAGTTGTGGGTTCGTATCCTGGCCCAGGGCCTTTCTGCATGGAGTTTGCATGTTCTCCCTGTGCATGTGTGGTTTCACTCTGGGTACTCTGGCTTCCTCCCACAGTCCAAAAACATGACTGTCAGGTTAATTGATCACTCTAAATTGTCCTTAGGTGTGGGTGTGTGCATGGTTGTATGTCCTGCCTGTGATGGACTGGCGACCTGTCCAGGGTGTACCCTGCCTCTTGCCCGTTGAGAGCTGGAGATACGCACCAGCCCCCCCGCGACTCCTGGAGGACTAAGCGGTTCAGAAAATGGATGGATTTAAAGAATACAGTACAGGGCTTCACTACAAAACAATACTTTTAAGCGTTTCCATGGAAGTTTAAATACTTCCTCTAAGGTCCATAAGATCACATGTGGTGTGCCCCAGGGTTCAGTTTTAGGCCCAGTGCTTTTTAACCTGTATATGCTCCATCTTGGCAGTGTCATCAGAAGACATGGAGTTAACTTTCAGTTATGCTGATGATAGTTGTACATCTCCTTGTCTCCTGATGGCACATGGCCAATGGATGCACTTTTTAACTGCATTTTAGACATAAAATCCTGGATGGCAGAAAACTTTCTCCAGCTCAACCAGGACAAAACTGAGGTTTTAGTTATCGGTCCTGAGGCTCAGAGAGAGAAACTTTTACCAAAACTACAATCATCGTATTTTAATCCTTCATTATAAGTGAATAATCTGGGCGTGATTTTTGACTCTGAGCTGACTTTTATTCCACACATTAAATATATTACTAAAATAGGTTTTTATCACCTAAAGAACATCTCCGTAGTCCGCCCCAATCTCTCTCGTGCCAATAAGGAGACACTAATGCATGCTTTTATCACCAGTAGAATTGGATATTGTAATGCCCTGCTTTCTGGTCTTCCCAAAAAGACAACCTCAAGTTTACAGCTTTTACAGAATTCAGCAGCTCGTGTCTTGATGAAGACCAGGAAGCGGGAGCACATTACACCGGTCTTAAAATCCCTGCATTGGCTCCCCGTATGTTTTAGGATTGATTTTAAGTTTCTTTTAATATTTTTTAATTGTCTTTATGGTCTTGGGCCATCTTATCTTTCAGAAATGCTTTTACCATATGAACTCTTGCGGTCTCTGCGCTCCTCTGGCAGCCATCTCCTTATCACTCCCAAAGTCAGGACACGGACTCATGGTGAGGTGTCCTTCAATTATTATGGCCCTCACCTCTGGAACAGGCAGCCAAAGGATCTCAGGGCCGCAGAGAATGTTCATGTTTTTAGGAGCAAGCTCAAGACTCACCTTATTAACTGAGCTTTTAACTAATTATTATTTATTAATTTATGTTTAACTGCTCAGCATGTTTTACCTGATTTAATTTTTTGTTTAGCTTTTAACTGTTTATTTATTAATCTACTTTTTCATTTTTATTTTTATTCTATCTTATCATTGTTTACACTTATTGTTTTACATTTTATACACTTTATATTTTATTCACTTTATATTTTAACTTATTTTAATCTTCCTCCCAGTGTTTCCTCACTGGGGGCCCCCTGCATCAGGGGCGGTGGTCGGCTGTGGCTGCCTGGGTGCCCCCCTTGTAATGCTTCGGTGGAGGTGGGGGTACCCTCCCTCCCTCATCTGGGCGCCCTGGGTCAGTGCCTTGGGTGCTGCTGCTGATCTGCTGCTGCCGACGTAGATGGCGTTTCCTGGCACATCTGTGCTCAGCTCGCTGTTTTTGTAGCTTTTAAGTGTGTGTGTGTATGGCTGATGGGTTGGGTTGGGTTGGGAGGGGGGTGCAGTTGCGATGATGATTTTATTTTTGGTTTTTGTATGGGTGGTTGGGGGGTTTTGGGGTCATTTTAAATCTGTAAAGCACTTTGAGAAACTCTGCTTGAAAAGTGCTTTATAAATAAAGTTTGTTTGATTGACTGATTGATTGATTCCTTATAATAGGGTTTAAACTGATTAGTATATTATAATATTCCAAATATTGTCATATTGATATGGATGTCAGCAATAGTCAGGATGTCAGGAGGGTTTGGACTTACATTGACTTTAAGATTAAAATGGGTTTGATAACAGTCATAACACTTATTTTTAAATCTATTACATCAACTGTAGGTTACTTCACTTGAATAAACAACAGAAAGACAAAAAACAGTTTTAATTTGTATTATACATTTGAGGAGTTGTCGTAACAAATAATTATTTGTTAACTGTAGGTTCAATTTGCCTGAGACCCCCTGAAGACCATGGAAATGGTACAGTTTATATTTTAAATAATTACAAAAAACTTTTAAACTGATTTCAAGTGAATGACAGAACAATTTGATGCCTTTTAGATCCACACAAATGGAAAAATGTCACATACGCTCTTGTTGATTTCATTAATCAGGAAGATCAGAGTGAGTTTGTCCAACACATTTTATGTGCAAAATACTTCTGTTTTCAGAAGTTTAGACTTGGAAAACGTGAGTTACAGTTTTGTTTTTGGATTTTATCAGGGAGGAATGATGAGCCAGTGGAGGGCCCTGTTTATTCTCTTATCAAGACAGGATCTGCTTCAGTTTCTGAAACACATTTAGGGGGACATGGTGAGTTTGAAAATTGTCAACACTTACACCATCTCAGACAAACTCAAATATGTCTTTTTTTAGTAGTCTGATGAAAAAAAATACATACACTTTATTTATGTTTAAAATAATTTTTTATCACAAGTTATTTTTGACAGTTTGTGAATATTCTCCATTGTTTTTTTCTTTGTTTTTGTTTTTTTAGTTAAAAGCTTTCTGACCGTTTTCACAAAGTAAATCAGTTGCTGTTTTAAATAGTTTGTTAGTAATTTATGTAATCTCTGTTACATTCCTCATCTCTTCATTTACAGGAAAATCAAGTCCAGCCGCCACCGACACAGCATTTTATTCTAAAGTTAAGCACAGCTCTGAACAATGATGCATGATGTTAGTACCAGAAGTGACATAATACCATTATTGGATAATTATTGAAATTTCCTTTGATCATTTATGCCTCGTAGTTCAGACTTATTTTATCCACCTGCATTCTTCTTCAGCTCTGCACTATTTCTTCTGATTAGCCCTTCTGTTTTTTATTTTTATTTTTTGTAATTTCCACCTCTCACTTTTATGCAAATTGTCAGACACTTCACTGTGCTAGTTTACCAACTGGATAATAAACAGCATTCAGTCAAATATATAATGTTTGCAATGTATTACAAACACAGCCAAACCGAACAGGTACACAGTTTGGAATTATGCTGTTATGCAAAAGAGCTGGATAAAATGTGGTATCTAAAAAAAAATATAGCACCTTCCAGGACTGCATTTCTTGCTATCCAGGCTCTAACAATAATATTACACTTATACAAGTCAGTATAAGGTAAGGTCTGAGTGTTAGAGTAAATGGTTGTTTTGCCCTGTCATGGATGGCTGACGTCCTCATTGGTGTGTACCTCACCTTTCACCCAATGACCTCCAAAGAGAGACACCAGCCACACACAAACCTACAAGGAGAAGTAGGTATAAAAAGAAAGATGAATGGATGAATTTTGGTCTTGGATTTCACACATTTGGCTAACTTTGCATAATTTTTTTAGTTTTTTTTTCCAGTTTATAATATGCATTATATTAATGTGTTTGTTTATTCAGTTATCAGTTATCCTAGAGTGGCTGCTTTAGGTTCTTGCAACTTAAGGAGTAGGAGAAGGTCAGATGAAAGTCAGATGGATTAGTTCTCCTTAGAGCGACTTTACTAGGTCAGACCTCTCAAAATAATCCACTCAACATGAGCATTTATGCCCCGTTTAAGGTCCCATGATTGCACAATCTCATACCGACCTGTGCATAGACTGGGCATGCACGGGAAAGACGCGTGAAACACAGACTGATGTGTATAATCTATGTCACTGCCGGCGTCTACAAAATATAAACAAGAAGCTCTACAGCACAGTACATATCTGTTTGTCCCACCAAAGAGAACAATGGCTGAATGTCCCGAATTTGAAAAAAAACAGCTGCATGGCGAGACTTGTCTCCATCTTTGCTGTTGTCTTTGTCTGTAGTGCTGCATTGTTGTCATCAACCTGGAACACAGAAATTCATCGAAGTTGCTTCCTTTCATTATCCAGGGAAGCTGTCCAGACCTGCTCATTTAGTCATTGAATTAAGAATAAGACTGCCCTCTTAACCGGCTAATAATTATCCAGCCACAGACCTTAAAAACGGCAGGTTAGTGTAGATGGTAGGGGGGTGTAGACTAAATAATTCTACGTTTAAGGCATTATCTGGACAAGTGTGGACATGGCCGAAGACTTGGATTATCTTCTGCGACTGTAGCTCGGTACGTCAAGTCGTTAGTTTGTAATTTTAGTGTTGTAGGTTTGATTCCAGGCAAGTTACTTAACCCCAACTTGCCTACTGATCTCTGAGTGTGAATGTGGTTCCAGTGTGAAGTGCTTTGAGTAGTCAGCATACCTGGAAAAGAGCTGTATAAGTTTAGGCCATTTATCTTTTTTTTTGTCATGGTAATTTTTGTGTTAAGTGTTAATTTTTTGTTTATGTTTATTGAGTAATAGTGACAGTGAATAATATTTTTTTTAGCTTTTTTAATGTTTTACTTTCCCTTATGTATCAAAATATACTTAAATAATTATCAATCTGACAAAATGAGCTTGATTAATATCCCCACCCCCTCATAACCCCTGGAGTTCTAATTATTCTCCTGCTACCATTAACCTCATGATGAGTGACAAAAAGTCGAACTAAGATAAGGGATTAAGAAAATGCTAGAAATACTATAAAGTAAGCATGAATCCAAGAAGGATTCGGTGCAAATAAGGGACTCAGAAACTAAAAATTGCAAACCTGAATACACAAAACTTTACTATATACCAAAAAAAGCTGAAATCCAACATTTGGTTGTGCATACTTCTAAAACAAGCTTTATTTTGCAATGTTCAACATGTCACAAGTAATAGTGAAGGTGAAAAGGCTTTAAGTGTTTGACACAAGTGCAATGAAATTTTAATGACTTTCCATGTTCACAGGCATGATGGAAAACAGGACATACTCAAGAAAACAGAGTATAGTGTAGACCAAATGTCTAAATCTGTATCTGTCAGGTTTGGGTTAAAGGAGGAACCAGATGCGGAGCGGCGTTTGTGGCTCTTACGGCCCATGTTTATGCACAGGGAAGGTAACAACGAAAACCAAGGGAGATCAACGACGACTAAGATAACACGACAACAACGACCCAACGAGGACAGACAGACACAGAAGGGCATATATACTGTGGGAATGGTAATCAGAAAACAGAGAACACCTGGGAGCAGAGTAGGGAAACACAGGGAGGACTAATAGGACAACAGGTGAAACGAACTAGGATTAATTAACTCAAACAGACTGGGAGGAAACAAACAGGGAGGAATGAACGACACAGATAGGGATGGATCATAACAGTATCAGGATGCATGAGTAATAAACTAAACAAGGAGGGTAAATACAAAATGTTGAGTAGTGTTGACTTTAAAGGTACAATATGTAAGGATTTTACATTCAAATAATCACACAATGGACTGATGTGTCGTTCATGTTGGAAGGAAGGTTACATAGAAACAGTTTTTCTTCTCAGCCGGCTGGATGGTTGTAAGTATCATTTTAAAAAGTCTGTAGAGGGGCATCGTGTGAGCATGCAAGGTTGCCAAGTATTCAACACAAACACTGCACCATTTGTAATTCGAGACCGACCGGACAAGAGGTTAACTTTGATCCAAAAATGCTAGGTGTAAACTTGGGAATAATAGTCAGCTCTACAAATATCTCAGGGAACTTATAACGACAGTCGTTGGAGTCACAGTTGTTTTTCTTATTAGAGGTTAAATTGTTTAGTCTCCTGGGTAGGGATGACAAGGCAGCATTGTAAATTGGATATAGGTGATGTCTCAGGCCTCCTCCTCTGTTAAGCAATGGTTTCACTACTTTTACATAGGCCACGTCCACACTAAGCCAGATAATGCCTTACACATATAATTAATTAGTCTACCCCCCCCTATCGTCCACACTAACCCGGCGTCGTTTATGTCTGTGGCCGATTATTAACTATTAAGAGAGCCGTGTAAATCTTAATTCAACGGCTAAACGAGCTAGTGTGGACAGCTTCCCCGGATAATGAAAGGAAGTGGCGTCAATGAATGCTGCGTCAATAACAATACGACACTACAGACAACGATAACAGCGAAGAGTAATAAATCGATCTCGTCGTCTATCCACACCAAAAACTCTCTCTTCTTATGATCAGCTATTGTTCTCTTCGGTTAACGGGACAAGCAGATATGTACTGTGCATTAGAGCTTCTTGTATATATAATGTAGGCGCTGGCGTCACGTAGATTATTCGCATGTTTTGTGCATCTTTTCGAGCATGCCCAGTATTTGCACAGGTCGGTATGGGATTGCGCAATCATGGGACCTTAAATGGACCTTAAACGGGGCGTAAATGCTCGTGTTGAGTGGATAACATTAGGCGTCTAACTCCCCTTATAACCTTATCGGCTTAGTGTGGACGTAGCCATAGATGGCTTCTTTTACTCCTCTTTCAAACCAGCTGTCCTCTCTGTCTAATATCTGGACATTGCTGTCCTCAAAGGAGTGGGCTTTATCCTTGAGATGTAAATGAACAGCAGAGTCAATGCATTTGTACAGTGGTTGTTTGGTTTCACCAATGTAGAGGTCCTTGCATTCTTCATTGCATTGGATTGCATACACCAGGTTGCTTTTGTGTGCATGTGGTGTTCTGTCCTTGGGATGTACTAGTCTCTGTCTGAGTGTGTTGCTGGGTTTGAAATACACAGGGATACTGTGTTTGTTATAAATCCTCCTGAGTTTTTCAGAAATCCCAGACACATAGGGAATGACTACATTGTTTTGTTTGTTTTCTTTTTCTTTTTCAACTCCTTGAACTCCTTTGAAGGAATAGCACATAGCCACTGGTTCAGATATGTAGATGACACATGGGTTAAAATCAAAACCAAAGAGTTGCAAGTTTTTACTGAACACATAAACTCAGTGGACAGAAACATCAAGTTCACCAGAGAAGATGTCAAAGACAATAGTTTGCCCTTTTTAGATTGTGTCGTCCAGAGGAGAAAGGACAGAAGGCTCCACATTGGGGTATACAGAAAACACACACACTACAGACCAATACCACACGGCACACTACACAGTAAAAATGATATTTTGACAGTTCCTCTTTATCGTATCAATTTTTACCATATGTTGTCTCTAATACTCATGGCAAATGGCTTTATCAGGATTTTGTTTGAAAATCAATAGTAGCTAAAAAAATAATTGCAAACTAAAGTCACTGTTTTTAAAATCTAGATAGATTTGTTTTAGATCAGATCAGGACCTGACTGTGATAATTCACAATGTTTCTTCTGTCAGTATTGGTGAGTTTTCAAGAAGGCAGAAAGAGGCAAAAACAAGTGTTTGAAACAAGAAAACTGAAAATAGTTTAAAAGAATATACCTAGTAGAATAAATAGAGGACGCAAAATCAAAATATTTGTAAATTATAGATGATTTACTTAAATAATGCTTTGGTTATAGGTAGATTGAAATTTAGCATCCAAAAACCAAGACTAAGGGCGCACTTGCAGAGAAAAGGAACAATCTACGGTTCTGTCATGAAGGGGGAAATAGTATTTGAGTCTGTCAAACCAGGAAATACAACAATATAAAAAAAGGTTGCTGCACTTTTGAGAGCACTCTGAAAACTGGAGGAAGAGGAAGCAGTAAATATATACCTTGGTTATTATCATGCTCATCTGTTCAACTGTTCTAGTTCCAGTAAGAAGTATGTACTACACTTTGCTCTGTGTGTTGGCCTTACTGTGTGAGTAAATCACTATCTTTGTTTGAATATTACTGCTAAAGAAAATGATATTAGATTAGAGCAACAAATACAATCTTGATTTGATTAGTTGTTGGGGGGGGGGGGTTTAAACAGCCAGACGTAATAGAATTTAGATTAAGTTAAATATGTGGTAAAAATGTAAACCAGTACTTAGAATTGATTTCTTTCTCATTTTAAATGATTTCAAATGTACTATTTAGCTCCATTCGACATTTTGAGAGGAATTTCCAAAACCCCATCTTGAATCTGCTATAGAAACAACATTTAGGGAAGCAAAAAATAGGAATATCAATCAGGAACTTTCATCTTCAGAGGCTTCAAGCTCATTATCATGGATAAATCATCAGAATAGCAGTAACATGCAACATTTTGAACAACTACAAAGGCAATTGTATTTAATAACCATTAGTACTGTTTGGTGGGTGCCCAATACACAAAATGTGTATTTATATCAGTCAAAGCAGTACCTCCTTCAAAAAATCCCCAATATTTTAACCATGGAAGAATATTTTGAGAATTATTTTAATCTCTTCATTCAGATACAGGTTCTTCGTCCAAAGTAAAGCCAATCCTGACTGTGTCTAAATCATGGCTGACTCCTGGAACCCCAGTGACTCTAAGCTGTGAGGTTCACCATCCATCTGAGGAATGGAGGTTCTATTGGTATAAAGCTGTTCCTGATCTATCACACAAGAACTACAGCTATAGGCTGCTGCCTGGTAGACACCGTGGGACTCAAGAGGACTCCTACCCTATTCATGGACAAACAAAAACAGCAGGATATGCTTGTAGAGCTGGAAGAGGAAACCCAGAGTATTTCACTGATTACAGTGAACCAAAGTTTGTCTGGTCTGCAGGTCAGTTCTGTTTCTAGGTTATCACTGCTGAAATGCTAAGACATAGACTTCATCCTGTGGTGTCACTCAAGGGCCAGTAAAATGCATGTTTCAGTTCTTTCCTGATTAAATATGGTGGTTCAATAGCAGACTTTGATAGAATAAGAAGGTGGTTGAACTTTTGATTTATACGTGTTGGAGGAGAGACACATCTAAAACTTAACTGCCTTTATCTTTGGGTGTTTCTCAATGCTCAGGAACCTCGCCTTGATGCCTTGGTCCCGCCCCGGTTGCCTAGGAGATACGTCATCAGGGACTGCCAAGGCCTGTTCAAATGTTCATGTTCTACCAAGTGTTGTTGAATTAAATAATTATCATAAGTAATTCAATGTATGTTCAAGCAGAGACAAAATGGAGCCAATTTCCAGTTTAACATTTATTTTGAACAGATTAACAAATTGCAGTTTACAGAGAAAGTTGCCCTAGTTTCTCTGTGGTCCAGACTTAAAGAAATCTGAACAATTAACTGATCTTTATTTCACAGCTTTATAGACAACCGGGCCTCTAGGCGTTTCTAATCTCTCCAATCTTACTCCAATCAGATCATTTCCAAACAGTCTCTTAGCCATGATTTGCTGTCAGAGAATTATGCAGTCCGAAGATGGGTCGTCTCTGTTCTGGGTCAAAGGTTCATTATAAAGATTTATGGTTAAATGGCTATCTGCTTCTCTAAAACTTTTCTCCCAGTTTCTTATCTAAACATCCTGCTTTTACAGCTTTGCAATTTAAACTCACCCCAGAGTTTTATGACTTAAAAGCTTTCCTGCATAAACAATAGTGTCAGATCCTTAACCATGCAAACTTTATAAACAGTCTTTTACCTTCTGAATGATAAAAGTTTAAACCTTATTCAGAATTACCACACAAGGAATCTGTCCTCCGTTTGTTAGCCATTTAGCTATCTAACCAAGGATACATCAGATGTGCCTTCATGCCTTCTGTTGGTCAAAAAATTCCCAGAATACAGCGCGGTAGGAGCCGGCAGCAGCTACTTCGGGGGTAAATTTCTATTTTAAATGTAAGTCAATTATTTTTAACAATCAGGCTTATATCTAAAATGTTTGTTTTATTTTATAAATTATTATTTATTAGATCCAAAGCAGTTATATATGGTTGGTTAGTTGCTTAGTAGTTGCAGCTTCGGTGGCTACCAGGTACTTATTCGTTTGCGCATTTGATTTAACTGACATATATAAAAAGAACAGTAAAACACTCGTTATACATTTCCAGTTCCATGGTTGAAATAATCTTACTATGCTACCATGCTACTATGATGGGCGGGACGTAAACAGAGCACGTAAGCCGGCAGCCGCGGTCACATCAGGCAAGTCTGTTCCAAACCGTTTTTTTGACCAAGAAAGGACAGTTGCCTCGTGAGCAAGGTGCCTCGCCTACCCAGGGTAGGCAAGGCACCTTGACATTGAGAAACACCCTTTATTTCGTCCAAAACATGCTAAACAACAGACATGAAAAGTTTAGTGACTATATGTAACTCTTTATTTATTCCTTTTTTTCTGCAGAGATTGCTTTTAAAAAATAGGTGACATTAGGTGACATTACTTTTTTGTTGTCTGTCATTTTGAATGACGGGTTTAAACAGTGCTATCTATTTTTATCCATCAAATTTTAAAATGAAAAACAACAACGGAATTCACTCTGGGGAAATAGGTCTCTGCTAATGGCTAAGCTAATTGGTTATTCTACGATGCTACTTTAACTAAATACAAAGATGGCGGACACCAGAAACGACAATGACCACGTCACCTGGGGAGTTTCCTGAACGTGCTTACGTTGTAACATGCACATGCAAGTGTACGCCATACAAACATGAACGAGCCAACGCCAAACGGAGGGGGTATTTATTGGGGGCAGGTCACCGCGTGGACTCTTATCACTAACCTAGCTTTTGGCTAACAAAGAACTATGAATTGAAATGGCTGCAGATTGAAGCAAAAGGGTTAACAAAGACTACGTTCAGTTATGCTTGTTTCTCGAGAACTCTCTTGTTTGTGACTTAACGCAAAGATCAAAGCAAAAATCACACACAATCAAATACCGCTTGCCTTTTAATAAAAGAAAAACACAGCAACTTCAAACACAACACTGATTAATGTAACATTTACAGAAGCATGCATGCATAAAGGAAACATTTTCTAGATCTAAACCCAGATTTTAAACATAGAAGGAACAGTCTTACTTTGAAGTCGTGATGGGTTGATTGCAGCAAAAGCGGTAAATCCTTTTGGGTGCAATGGAAAAACGCGAGAGAATAAAGGAAAAAGGATCATCCACTCGCTTGGATGAAGGGAGAGAGGGGAAAAATTGGCTGATGACCAATCAGCTCGAATGAGGTTTTGCTTTACATTTTTTAACAGACACTCACGTCCAGCACGCACATCTGAATGGGGGGTATCTTTGCTTCTAGCAGATAATTGACACGCATGAAGGCACGTATAGAGAAAAAGATCACTTCCGTGATCATTAGCTTTAAATTGTGTGGTTCGCCGCCTTGATTCCAAGTGTTGTCAGGTTTGAGAGAGAGTGCAGTGGGGTTGGTCAGCTGGTGTTCTGACCACTTGATGTAAAGGGGCTTATCAAAGCCCGGCCCTCTAGGGTGAGAGAGAGAGAAACTGTCGCTTGACCGGGGAGCTGCGGTGTCGCACTTTTTTTCGTCCGGAGATTGAAGTTCCTGCTCTGGATGAAACACAGGAAGCCAGTGCTTGGGATGCTGGCGTCAATTCATAACCATAGAGCCCTTTGATATAATTTCCTCCTTTATCGGACTCGTCCCTGTTAAAAGATCCTGCGTGATGAAACAAACATTTAAAATTTTGATTCAGCAGTCCTTCCACTCTTCAGTAGTCATATGGTGATGTTTCATGACCCAGACAAGCCTCTTTTTCTTGTTCTGAGGTCTTAACAATGGCCTTCTGGCTGAAATTCGACCTGTTAAACCTGCAGCTCGAAGTCTTCTCTTCACAATTGAAACTAGGGTTGCCAACCGTCCCTTAAAATACAGAATCGTCCCGTATTTGACTATTAAATGTGCCATCCTGTTTTGAACTAATAAGGGATGCTTTTTGTTCCGTATTTTCATAAATGTCTATTATATGTCAGTCATAGGCTTCATACTGCTTTATTCTAACTATGTAGACCATATAAAAATAAAATAAAAATCACCCTACATTCAGCTCGCGAGTGATGAGCGGTCAGGATCGATCACACAAAACACTGGCGTTTCCATGCAGCACCATTAGAAATGTCCCAAAAACGCTTACAGAGATATAGGCTAGATGAGTGGGAAGAGGCACATCCTTTAGTAAAGACGAACACAAGGCAAATTGTAAACAATGCAGCAAGTGTTCTCAGTCGCACACTGAGAACACTCCCTGCACAGCGAACCTTATGAGGGTATGGAACCACCATGTGTTCCAACACTGCTTTTTTTTTTGTCCGTACCAATACCCTCAATATTGTAAATAGTTATTTTTGCATCCATACAACAAGTAGTCACCCCTATGCAGGGTTTTACATTATCTGTACAATAGCTATCAATATCTAGTTGGCAAGTGAAATGTTAATTCGCATTTACATCACTTTAACACTTTAATTGTTGTTGACCTTCTCCAATGTTGTACCCAACAGATTTCTCTGATCTTACAATCCAAGGGCATTAAAAACAACAGGATGGTTTGTGAACAAGGACAAATAGAAAGCTGTAGTATAAGGATATTAAGAATAATTAGGAAAGGAGAATTGATTAGATCTGTTGAGTTAGATTTTTTATTTTTTTTGCTTTGTAACTCTTTTGAACAATATATTCAGTTCTGAATTAATAGATGAATAACCTTAGTTATATTAGGTGTTGTATAGAGCCCATAATTTCATACACTACACAAAAAAATATAAACGCAACACCTTTGTTTCTGCTCCCACTTTTCATGAGATGGACTTAAAGATCTAAAATTCATTACAGATACACAATATTACAATTTCTCTCAAACATTGTTCACAAATCAGTCTAAATGTGTGATAGTGAGCACTTCTGCTTTGGCGAGATAATCCATCCCACCTCACAGATGTGCCACATCAAGATGCTGATCTGACATCATGATTAGTGCACAGGTGTACCTTATACTACCCACAATAAAAGGCCACCATGGAATGTGCAGTTTTTTGCTAGTGTATATAAGCCTTATATTTCATTGTAAGTCATAAAGAACTATAGGCAGGCTTTTCTTTTTCCATTGAATTTGTTATAAATTGTAGAGTTCTTGACTCAGCGGACTGGCATCTTCTAAAAAGTTGCATGACAATAAACATCGCAAGGGTGGTAAGTGTAATTCTCCATTATAATGGTAGTTTTCTATAATGTCTTTTTAGATATATTCTAAAATTAGCGTAAGAGACATTAAGGTATTCTCATAACGGCATGCTCTGGTAACACCATTGTAGAAAATCAAACAAACATCAATCTCCATCCAGGTCCCAAGCGGGAAAGTACAGACGTGGACAAAATTGTTGGTACCCTTCATTAAATCAAAGAAAAACTCATAATGGTCACAGAAATAACTTTAATCTGACAAAAGTAATAATAAATAAAAATTATATAAATGTTGACCAATGAAAGTCAGACATTGCTTTTCATCCATGCTTCAACGGAATTATTTAAAAAATAAATGCATGAAACAGGCCTGGACAAAAATGATGGTACCCACAACTTAATATTTGGTTGCACAACCTTTTGAGGCAATCACTGCAATCAAATGATTCCTGTAACTGTCAATGAGACTTCTGCACCTCTCAGTAGGTATTTTGGCCCACTCCTCATGAGCAAACTGTTCTAGTTGTTTCCGGTTTGAAGGGCGCCTTTTCCAGACAGCACGTTTCAGCTCCTTCCAAAGATGCTCAATAGGATTGAGATCAGGGCTCATAGAAGGCCAGTGTTTTCCTCTTAGCCCTTCTTGGGTGTTTTTAGCTGTGTGTTTTGGGTCATTTTCCTGTTGTAAGACCCGTGACCTGCGACTGAGACCATGCTTTCTGACACTGGCCAGCACATTTCTCTCTAGAATCCCCTGATAGTCTTGAGATTTCATTGTACCCTGCACAGATTCAAGACACCCTGTGTCAGATGCAGCAAATCAGCCCCAGAACATAACCGAGCCTCCCCCATGTTTCACAGTAGGGACCGTGTTCTTTTCTAGATATGCTTCATTTTTCCGTCTGTGAACATAGAGCTGATGTGCCTTGGCAAAAAGTAACATTTTTGTCTCATCTGTCCACAGGACATTCTCCCAGAAGCTTTGTTGCTCGTCAGCATGTAGTTTGGCATACTCCAGTCTGTTTTTTTTATGATTTGACCTCTGGCTCAAACAGCGAAGGATGTTCCGATCTGACACTGATGTTCCTTGAGCATAAAGTTCAGCTTGGATCTATTTTGTCTTTCTAGGCTCTTTTGTTACCATTTGGATTATCCGTCTCTTTGATCTGTCATCAATTTTCCTCCTGCAACCACGTCCAGGGAGGTTGGCTACAGTCCCATGGATCGTACATTACTGAATGACATGTGCAGCTGTAGTCACAGAAACATCTAGCTGCTTGGAGATGGTCTTATAGCCTTTACAGTTAACATGCTTGTCTATGATTTTCTTTCTCATCTCCTGAGACAACTCTTTCCTTTGCTTCCTCTGGTTTATATTGAGTGTGGTACACACCACGTCACCAAACAACACAGTGACTACCTGGAGTCCTATATATAGGCCCACTGAGTGATTACAGGATTGTAGACACCTAGGATGCTGATTAGTGGACATACCTTGGATTAACATGTCCCTTTGGTCACATTATTTTCATTCTTTTCTAGGGGTACCATCATTTTTGTCCAGGCCTGTTTCATGCATTTATTTTTTAAATAATTCTGTTGAAGCATGGATGAAAAGCAATGTCTGACTTTCATTGGTCAACATTTATATAATTTTTATTTATTATTACTTTTGTCAGATCAAAGTTATTTCTGTGACCATTATGAGTTTTTCTTTTATTTAATGAAGGGTACCAACAATTTTGTCCACGTCTGTAACTGTTTGGTCATAAATGTTTTTGACCTGAAAACTATCCTGGGAATGTTATTTTTGTCCAGTCTTTGTGTTACTGCTGCGTCTTGAGTCCTTATCTTAACCGATTTAAGATACTTCAACCAATAATTTATCATCAGCAAACCTTGTGAAAAGTTCCCTTTCTTGGAAATCTGTTTTCAGCCCTCTGTCTACAGTTTGATCAAACATGTTTTCTTAACCAGACACTATGGGCCTGATTTATCAATGGTCAGCACAGCATTGCCAAAACAGGCTGATACTGATCTATGAACACGGCGCAGAGAGCGTTGCACCTGTTTACCCGCAGCAAGACGCACCCAATCCATTAAGCGCTTTTGCCCGTGATGAATATGCAATCTGGGTGTTTCAAATATTGGGAGCAGAATAGACAAATAAGTAGGCGTTCCATGCGCAGTGTGATTTACTAAGCATAAAAATGCTTGTGGCGGCTATTTTAGCACTTCTGATAAGCACGTCTTAATTTTGCGCTACAACATTCAACATCTGTTTATTACTGACAAACAAAAAATGTAATTCAAACTCAATATAACCTAAGAGTAATTAACACTCCAATGGCCATAAACCTTATAGTTATGTAAATACTTACCTTTTTTCCTCCCAAAGATGTATCATAACTCACTGCGCTCTCTTCACGTCTCCACTTGGTGAAGACGCGCTGAGCGGACATGATCCTAGTGGATCCTCATTAGTTTCCCCCATAGTGGTTAAGCTTCCAATTAATAAAATGTATTAATCATATACAATACCACAATGATAATTGGCATTATATATGTCATTTTAAAATTAGATCAGATTACATATTTTCAGGTTTACATTTCTTTTTTCTTCTGCAACTTGAGATTCAATAGAGGCCATGATAATGTGCGATGAATTTCAACAACATTACTAGAATAAGGACATTTTAGCGACCTAGTTCTGGACATGCTGCAGTTTTAATCAGTCTAACCCTGCAATACGATGTGAGAGCAGCACACGTGCATTGCATGAATTACATTTACTACTGTACTGACAAACGGAAAACTGTATTTATAACATTCTAGCCTAATAGTAATTAATTCTGTAACAGCCAAAGAATTGATACATATGTTGTCTCTCCCCCCTTTTTCCCCCTTTTTTGTTTTTATCCAAATACGCACCATGAATCCATGCAAATGTTCCTCCTCTCTCAAGCCATTGCGCAGCTCAGTGGCTGCAAACTGCTCATTTGAATACTACACCTTGTGCCTGTTAAGAATTGCTCTCATAAACTTAGTAAATGCACTTAAAAATACTTACAAATTAAGGACAACCCACTCGTGCAATTTCTTTGTGCCACGCATTATCAGGAATCTTGATAAATCAGGCCCTATTTATTGTCTCACTGATAAAAGGACAATGTGCACTTGCAAGGGTGAACCTGTGCATACTGTCTGAGCAATAGGAAGTCATGCTAAAAAAAAGTTACTATAAGCTGTTGAGGATAAAAGGTGTAAAGATAATCAATCTATACACCAGAATATTTCATGTTCATACTAGCATATGGTATTTTTTGCTGACTACTTATGCTTGTGCATAGTTTGGCATTTTGAAGGGCCAATTATTTTCAAGTGCAAGCAGATCTGAGGTGTGTGTAACATTTTATGCTTAGCTGAGTTTTACATGAGAACTAGAACTTCGAGACAGCAACACTGAACTTATATAATAGGAATAACCCTTTGCCTTAATGATGCTGTTGATTAATAAAATTTACTGAAACTAGTTATTTTGCTTACCTTAGCATAGATATTTGAAGTAAAGAAATAAACAAGATCAAAAAACAACAGCAAACTAAGTAAATACTAACACAAGTGAGCCATTTCAAATGGGAGTATATTGTTTAAATGCCAGAGTAAAAGATAATGAAGCTTCTTGTATATACAGTAACATCTTTATTCCTCTTCACGTGTGTTTCAGTGTTTCGTCCAGCAGCATCTCTCACAGTGAGTCCTGACATAGAGAAGCATTATACTGATCATAATGTCTCACTGAGTTGTGAAGGAAGCTCAGCTGAGTGGAGAGTGATGAAATACAAAGAAATAAATCGGAAGTCATACTTATCAGACTGCTCCACCTTGTGGACAACTGGATCATCATCAACAGTGAGTTAAATCATGAAGCTGTCTACTGGTGTGAGTCTGGATCAGGAGAGTTCAGCAATGCAGTCAGCATTACAGTACATAGTAAGTTCTAAATAATTTTTTTTTTTTTTTAGATGTATCTGGAATTTTTCAGTACGTTGTTTCAAACTTTAGATTCATGAGAGTTCATATTTTGGTTTTCTTTTGGTTTAGGTCTTGTATTCTTGTCACTTCTCTGTGTTGTATATTGTTCTCACCATATTAGTCAATTAATTTATGTTTAGTTGTGTCTCTTTTCTTCTTTTCTCTAAACATTTTGCTTTATTTTTATTATTATTATTATTTATTTTTTTTCCTATGATCAGTTTTGGTCTTTTTCTTCTTGGTATTGATGTCCTTTATTTTTAGTTTAGTTCCCTTTGTGTTAAAAATTATCCCGCCTTAAATGCCCTGTTAAAATTCCACTTCAGCTGTTTGGCCTTCTCTAATTGGTTCATCTGATTAAGACATTTTCCACCCCAGCTTCAGCATTTCGGCTCCGCGTGTCGATGTTCCTTTGTGGATTCTTCTAGCAACTCACACCAGGTTCTATATCATATTATTCTGCTAGTCTCTATTTTTAACTGTTCATTTCATCTCTCTGTCTCCAGTTCTGTCTGTATTATATCTAAAACCATGACTGTTGGACAGTATGGTGACCCCTCCAAGTAAGCAGTTGCAATGCTAAAATGTACTCTCGACCAAAAACAGTAATTCCTGTAGTTAGTGATGTTGAATGGCTATTGTTTCATTTACAATTACTTAAATCCTCCGTCATGCAAACATCTATTGTCTAAACAATTAAACTCAACTAATGCTATGATAAACCAATGTTTGATTCAATTTTTGGATCAACACGCTACACCTTAACTTGGCAAAATTAACAATGTTTGCCTTGTAAATTTCTTTAAATTGATCCCACTGTGAGGAGATAACTTGTCTAAAACCTTTGTTAGGTAACTCTGCACATTTACTGACAGAATTACTTCTAAACTGAAGCTTGGCCATTGCAAAGACATCCTTTAGTTGATTTTGGTTTGGGGCTCACAAGACCATTGAGAGTCATGATTTCATTTCTTTGCATTTAAAAAAAAAATGAATCCCACTAACTGATGCTTTCGTCATCAGGTTTCGGTGTAGTTATACTTTGGAGATTAGCTGTTTTATACCAAACATAGTTTGAGTTTAACAAAAACATAAATATCTGAGTCTTGGTAATGTCACGATTATTCCATATGGTGTTTTAGTTTACAAGTTTGAATATTTGTGTCGCCTGACACTTCCATTTTTTTTATTTTATTCATTTCTGTTAAATATATTTTCTCCGTTTAATAATACAGAATACATGCTTCAAAATGTTCTGTTCAACAGAGCCAAAACCTGTCCTGATGGTGTTTCTGCCATGGCAGAGTTCTAAAGCATCTGTAACCGTAAACTGTCAGATTGAAGATCTGTCTGGGAAGTGGAGGTTCTACTGGTATAAAGTTGTTCCTGATCTCTCACACAAGACCTACAAACATCACCTGCTACCTGATAGCATCAGTGGGACTGAACAGGACTCCTCCATTATTCATGGACAGAAACGTACAGCAGCATATGCATGTAGAGCTAAAAAAGAAACACTGAGTACTTCACTGATTACAGTGAATCAAAGTTTATCTGGTCTGCAGGTCAGTACCTTGTGTGCTAATAGTTCTTAAAACATTTTGTTAACTATTTTTTATGTCATGAAAAGGTCTTATTTATACGCTGAAATGGACAATGAATAAAGTTATTGGAAGACAAAAGGTGAAGATAGACCAATAATGTAAAGTTTTTATAACATCATTCTTCAAATGCTGTATTTCAGATCCTCATCCAGTAGCGTCTCTAACAGTGAGTCCTGACAGAGAGCAACACTTCACCTCTGAGTCTGTGACACTGAACTGTGGAGGAAACTCTGCTGGATGGAGAGTAAGAAAGTTTACAGAAGCAGGTTATTTGATAGATGTATTAAAGTGCAGGCAAATGAGCGGATCGTCATGTACCCTCAACCGTCTTCGGCCCAATAAAGCAGTGTACTGGTGTGAGTCTGGATCAGGAGAGTTCAGCAGTGTAGTAAACATCACTATACATGGTAGGTTATTGTGCATATTTTTTTCTTGAGACTTGATACTGTAAGATCTACAATAAAGCAAATCAAATTGGGATAAAAACATTTTCTATTCATTCTATTCCAAAGCTCTGTGTTGCCATGATTTCTGACTGAAACCTCATTGTCTGACTATTTTCCAGATGGAGATCTTCTCCTGGTGAGCCCCGTCCATCCTGTAACTGAGGGAGCTTCTGTTAGTCTGAGCTGCAGACTGAGAGGACAAAATCCACTTTCTAATGTGTTTTTCTATCACAATGAAAAATTGGTCCAAAATGACAGCAGAGGGGAGCTGAACATCTCTGCAGTGTCTCAGCCAGACGAAGGTTTTTACAAGTGTGAACATTCAGGAAAGGTTTCACCACAGAGCTACGTGGCTGTTAAAGGTAAATATAAATGGATAAGAAAAAACATATTGAATTGACCTTATTAAGATTTATTAGATAATACAAGTTAGTTATTTTAATGCATTTTAATATTTTTTTCATTAAAAATTACTTGAAGTGGCAGCATCCAGACCTGACAACCCATCATTTCCAATTCCGTTGGTTGTTGGACCACTCAGTGGAAAAGTACTCATCATACTTCTGCTCCTGCTGAGCCATGTCATATACTTAAAACGTGAGGCCTTCTTCTCATGAGACTTAATATTTGAGGGTTTTTTCTTGCCTCCATGTTTTCTTTTTTATGATTTGGACTAATTTTAAAGGAGAGAAATAAAAAAGAACAACAAAGTGAGTTAATTTTCAAAGGAAAATCGTTGTAGAAATAAATTGTTTCCACTGAACTGCACCACCAACGTTAGGAAGGATTTATTGTTTCATATGTTCAGTTAGATCATTTATTGTGATTTTCTTTCAGGTCCATTAAGATAAAGTTATCAACAACGAAACAAGAACGACTTCAGTAGAAAGATTAAAGCACTGGTTGTCAACAAGAATCTGCTCATTCCCTTTCTAGAAGCACATGGAAAATCTGTACAAGTTCTGTAAATACAATGTTTTATTGTTCAGTCATACAAGGATATTGTATGCACTCTAGATAAATCCATAGCTTGATCAAGTTCCACTTCAGTTTGGTGTGTATATACTATCATTTCTGTCCCTTCTACATTTAGTATTATATTTAGTAAAATATCAAGGAGACAGTCAGACCTACTATCTAAGATTAATTTACTAAAACAGGGATTAAATAAATAAATCATAATTACATAATAAATATTCCCTAACACCTTATGTGAAATGGATGACAAAACATTTTAGAATTTTCAAAAAGTTTGGGGAAAAAAATGGTCATAAAAGTTTATCCTTCCGTTTAAGATTCAACTGTTCAAATAAATAGTTACAATTGTACTGGTTACTCTGCTAATGATATTCCAATAAATAAGAGCAAGTAATGTAGTAATGGTTTAAAGACCTTTTATCTTATGGATGGAGATGCTTCTGAGAAATTATTGCATCACTGATTGCAGAAGAAGGTTGACCACAAAAAAATACAGTGTGCACTTGTAAAAGGTCACAGTTAAATTAACAATTGTACACAATATCTGCAGACAAGGCATTTGTATACATTTGTATGTTTGTTTCATTTTCTGTAATTATTGTCCTTCTCCACTAGGAGGAAATGTTTCTTTTTTCTTGTGATGTGACTTGTCACAAGAATTCTCACAAGCTGATGTTGAGTAAAGTATCCTGTAATAATAAAAAAACTCAGTAAAATTGTTGTTCATTTTCATTAACTCAATTTAATTAACTAATTAAATGTATTAAATACACATAATTATGTTTTCGTCCTTTAGTTTCTGTTAGTTATCAGGACTCCCTAACCCGTTTGATAAGTTCGATAACTTGCACGGTCGCTTCGGTATTCTCGCTCTGCTCTTATTTCACTTGGTCCAGCGCTCAGCCACTCAGAACTGGTGTAAACTAGATTTTTTGTGGTTGCAAAAGGCAACATTGATATTATTCACAATAAGCTAGACCATTAAAAGCACGGTTTACTAAGAATTCCTAATTTAAATGTATGATAGATGTTTAAGTAATGTTAACTCTTAATCAGAATTAACTAATAGAAGTAATGTTCACCCAGGTAGACCAATTCAAGCAATATAAACTCAATACTTTTAGGTTGAATCAAATCTGGGTTTACAGTGTAGTGAAGTCTTTTTGGATAATTACGACCTGGGTTATTATCTATGAAGTGGAAACCAGTTCTCTTACCCCAACTGATCCAATGAGAAGTTTCTATGATCGTGGAGAAGATGTTTCTGTTTAAGAAGGTCCAATCACTGGAATGCATTAAACAAACTTTAAGGATATTGCAGAGACTACTAAACCTGTGTTAAGAACTCTCCGATGTATTATTAAAAATATGATGTAAAGTTTAAGACCACTGTCTTGAAGGAAGAAATGTGATTGGAAGATTATTCTGAATGGTCGTAATCAGTAACATCTTAAACAATTTGTGAAACCAGATTGGAGAAAAATAAGTGTTGAACTCAGAGCTGTGTTTAATAGTCAAATAGATTTCTACTTGCAGAATTCCAGTGGAAATCAAAGAAGCAGGAAAGAACCATGTAGCCATAAGATTCTTCCTAATGAGTACGGCTAACAGTAGAAAAAGGCTTTAATTTGCAAGGCCGCATAAAAATTGGACTTATGGCGTAATGGAAGAAGGTCGTGTGGTCCAATGAGTTCAGTTTTTTTAAGGTTACCGGTATATAGTGGGCTTTATTTGAAAGGGGATAGCCCCGAGGGGGACGACATGTGGCAAAGATCACTGAGAACTGGAGTCAAACTCAGAACCGTGTTGAGGGCTGAGGCCTCTTCACATAGGGGCCTGCACGCACTTACCACTACGCCACGCAATGCCCCAATGAGTTCAGCTTTAACCTTTTCCATAGTGAATAGAGTATTGGCAAACGAAGAGATGTAAATGGGATGATGCACCCATCATGCCAAGTGCCTGCTGTACCTGCCTGTGAAAAAAGTGAAAGTGATAAAACGATGCGAAGCAAAATGTATCATGACAATTTAACAAAAAATTTTATTTTTTTAGTCTTATCAAAGTGCTCTAGATAAATTTGCTGATAGATTTGCAGCTTCAAGTTTTATTTCATTTTGGTGTGTTCTACCATTTCTGTCCCTTCCAACTTTAATATACCAAGTTTATTTGTAGAGTGCACTTTGGCAGCTTGAGAGCTGACCAAGGTGCTGTACATTCCAAAAAAAAAAAAATACACAGAAAAAAATGAGATAATAATCAATAGATAAAAAGAATAAAAGCACTTAAAAATGATACAAAAATAAAATAGATTAAATGAAATTAAGTCAAAGGAAAAGCTAAAGAATAAAAGTAAGTTTTGAGTTGTGATTTAAAGTGTAAAAGGGTTGGTGACAGCCATATTGGAAGTGGAATACTATCCAAAGTGAAGGACCACAGATGGAAAAAGCACAGCTGCAACTTCCCTTATATCTAGCATGGGAACTTGTAGCTTTGCTACACTAAGGTAGCACGCTGGAATGTAAGGAGAGAGTAAAGGTACGTTCAGACCGTCCTGTGCAACAAGGCGGCAAAACGCTCAAAGGGACGAAAGTTGACGCTGTCGTGACTCATATTTTTTGGGGCTACTTTGTGCAACGGTCTCGTATTGAATATGTTTGTATAGTCCTTGGTTGGTGTTCAGAAAGTAAAAGTCTGTTTTAATTAGCTTGCATGGTGGTAAAGATGGGTTTGTCAGTATGGTTTATGGGGCTAAGCTTTTAAGTCGTAAAACTTTTGGCTAAAGTTTATGGCAGGTTGTAAAAGCAAGGATGTTTAGATAAGAAACTGGGAGAAAAGTTTTAGAGAAGCAGATAGCCATTTAACCATAAATCTTTATAATGAACCTTTGACCCAGAACAGAGACGACCCATTTTCTGACTCCAGGATTCTCTGACAGCAAATCATTGCTCAGACATTGTTTGGAAATGATCGGATTGGAGTAAGATTTCGAGGAGAAGGAACACCTACAACCCTGGCAGAATACTGGAGCCTATAAAAGTTTTGACATGAAAAACATTCAATGTTCAGATTTCTTTAAATCTGGACCACAGAGGAACTGACGGGGGCAAAATTCCTCTGTAAAACTGAGATTTGTTTATCTGTTCAAATTTAAATGATTACACTGGAAATTGGCTCCATTGTTGTCTCCTGCTTGAACATGCCATTGAATTACTTATGATAATTATTTTTAATTTCAACAATGATGACTCCCCGCATCTGTGTGCAGTGTTATAGGCCATAACATACTGTTTTTTAACATTGGACTGAAAGGAGAATGTATTTGCTCTATTGACAATTTGCGCAGAGTTGCGTAGTTTTGTAATTCTATTGATTGGTTAATCTAACATTGGGTAATGTTGTCATGCAAGTTAAATATGTTTTTGTTTTTTGTTTTGAGCAGATTCACTATTGCATGCCCGGAGTGTTGGAGCTGTCTGTCTGTTTTCCTGTTTCTGGCAGGATTGACTCCTTCTTTTCGCTCCGTAGAGGAACACCGGTGCATGCTGGGAGATGGAGTTTTTTACTCTGCGCGCCTGGTGCGGGCTGCTTGTTCTCCGGAGCGGACGGTGGAAAGATGGACCGATATCTTCAACGACTCAAATTGGAGCCACAGTGCGGATCGGAACTCGACGAGTTGGCCACTCTGCCCAGAATAGGACGCTATTTTGGAGCTCCCGGGCTGGCAATCGGAAAAAGATTACAGGAGAGCCTGGGTCGCCCTCTGTTAAATCTAACGGATTACCTGGGAGGGGGCTGCGTATACTTCCAGACGCGTGGCTGAGCACCACGAACGGGAATTGTGAAAATGGTCCGGCATTGGCATTTTTGGTGTGGTCCGATTAAGGTTAGTGTTGTTGGTGTTAGTTTTTAATAATGTTATAAAAGTACTGTGTTGGTGTTTTGATGTGAAGAGCTGCGCATGTCTGTATATGTGTGTGTGAGATGTTTTTTACGCAGGCGCTTGGCGAAAAGTGCTGCTGATGTTGCGTTTTGGGTTAAAATGTTATAGTATAAATAATGAACTCGAGTATAATAAATAAATTAACATAGATAAATAAATATATAACTGAATATGATGGATAACTGAAATTAAATATCTATAAGAATTAGTTGTGAACATTTACAACAGGACATCAGAGCGGCCGCCCTAAGCTAGGTGCTATGGCAGAGCTAATACTGTGAGTTTTTTGCTTGATAGTATGGCTAACAACAAACAGTTTCGACTATATGTTTTGATAAATAAATTAGTGGTAGTAGGCGGTTTTCTGCCATCTGTTCGAGTCTTTTGAGGGGTTTTCTGGAAGCCGGCGCCAGGAAATTTTCTCAAAGCGGACTACGAAACTTGTAACAGACTGGTCTGAAACCTCCGCGATGAAATAATTAATTAGGTCTAAAAGCCACCGCTTATAATGTTGTGTTTTTTGTTAATGGTTTTGGGCTGTAACGGACGTAGTTGAATCGGTGTTTGCTGTGCGGGACGGCTGAAATTGGGGACATATGTTTCAGTCCGCGTGGACGAACAGGAGATTGTTTTTGTTCGTGCCGAATTAAAGTTTGGTAAAGTGGTATAAATTGTGCGGATTAAGTCCTGGTATTGCGGTAAGCCATCTTTATAAAGTGTGTGTTGCGATTTTCTGGAGTGTTTTCGCCGTACGTTTTGTACTGTTTTAGCTTTCGTTTCACAAAGAAAGCTAACGGTAGCACGTGGAGCTAGGCTGCTATGCTAAGTTAGCGGTGGTGGCTAACTGCATGTTCTATGTGTTGCAAGCTAAAAGTTGATTTTGGATAGAAAGTGATTACAAACTCCTGCAGACGAATGCCGTGTTAAGACTTAAACGAATTTGGATCTTGTTAAATTTTTCTGGTTAATTAGGATGTAAAACGGCCTTAAGTTAACTGGTAAGATAACTTTTGGTTGCAACTCTTTTTCGGAAATGTTTTAGCACATTTTCTACGAAGGGCAATTTAAGGTGTTTCATGTTTAACTGAACTGTTACGGTACGGAGATTAAAGATTAAGAAGTACATGCTGAATTTGGTTAACTGGTTTTACGAGGAGAGCGAAACTATGAGGATAGCATGTTAATTTATTTGGGATAATTATGCATGTTACAATTAAACGAAAATGATTAAGAACAGTTACTCATGAGTCGATTCTGACTTGGTGTAGTTTTAATTTTTGATTTCATCTTTAAAATTAAAAAGAGGGAGTTTATAGTCAAAATAAAAGATGCATTTTTGAATCTTTAAATAGGTGGATTTTTTGCTTTTTGATTGATCTAAGCAGGAGTTGTTAAGTTGGCCTAAATAAAGATAAAGCTATAAGTAGTAATTATAAGAATTTAACGAAAAGCAAACGTATTAATTGGAAAGCAACAAACTGGTTTAAATTATTTTAATAAGCACCGTGTTGAATGGTACAGAAAATGAGTCTGTGATTTAAATAAGTATCATTTATGCCAAAATTATGTTTGGCTTATTTCTGATGGCTCTATAGACTTTAGAAATATAGCTTGATCTCGGAATGAATGACCTAAAAGGAGATGGGTGTAAAATTATTTACACAATTAAACATTCTTAAGGATTTTCTGGACAAAAATGCTTATTGGAGTTATCAAACTTCAACTGGGGCTCAAGAAAAAACCCAGCACATTTCAATTCCGTTATAAATTGAATGTTTTTACCATGCAAAACAACACTTATCATAGTGATAGTTTATAAACTAGTGGGATTTGAATGTTTGGTTTTAAAAAAAGAATACATTAAAACACAGAGTCATCTTTAAGGCATCAGTTTGTTTTTTAAACAGGCTGGGGATAAATTTAAATTGGTCTAAGGATTGAAAGTAATGAATATCACGGTGACCGAAATGATGGTTTAATTTGAAAGTAAGAAGTAAATTCTAAATTCATTTATTCTGATCGTGTAGAGGCAAAATGTTATTGGACCAGCTACATTGAAATAATTTTTACCATATATTTGAATGCACATTTTGTTTTGACAAATAAGAATCGGTTTTAGTTTTAAAATTTAAGATTAATCTTTCAGATGTTCTTTATTGATTGTTAGCTAGTTTATTTGATGCTGAGAGTAAATTTACAGGTCCTAAACATTTTGGAACAGATCTGATCCTAGAATAATGGCATAATATATCATTTGATTAGTGGGGACTCTGTAACTGACAATTTATTTAGATTTTTGATTTTATTTTCTTTATTTTTTCTTATTTTTTCTTATTTTTATTTTTTGTTTTTTCCTCTTTCTCTCTCAAAATTTATATATTTGTATTGATTTGGATTATGACCCAGATTTCTGAACTGCGGTCTGTTTATTAATTAGAACTTTGGAAAAATGGTAATTTGGGAAGCTGGATTAAAGAAAACATGATTCAGTGGTAATGTATTTGAAATCTCTAGAAGCTTCAATTTAATTTGGTGTTTATCATTGGAGAAAAGAAAATAAAAAAGAAGCCTGAGAGGAAAAGAGGGATACTGAAAAGAAAAATGCTGGTTTTTATTTTTTATTTTATTGCGACTAGTTTTTGTTTAGAGAAATCTCATCTCTTGAACCTCTTTTATTGAATTGAATTGTTTTGTTTTGTTTGACTGCTGAGGGGAATTAGACTATTGTGTATCCTACGAAAATTTAAGAGGAGTTTTAGTTGCAAAAATCACTTTGACTATGTTCAGTTCCCTTCACAGAATCGGACAGATGTTTTTGAAGTATGAAATGTTTTCATTGTTTACAATCAAGAATATTTGGGCAAGTGACCACATTTGGGTTTGTTTAAAGAGGAATCGTATAAGCAAAAGTACTTTGAATTGATATTGGATTGTGTTAAAAAAAAATATAATTTAGGTTTGGCAATATTTATAGGGAAGTTGTTTTGTCAGTGATTTAAATCTTGGATTTTTCTTTAGAAATATGGATAGAATTTGAAGTATAGCAAACTGAAGACTGTTTTTGTAAACTATGTTGTGTTATCAGTCAGTACTGTTCTCTGGTTTTGTTTTAAACATTTGATGTTTTTAATAACCTTTTTCAACACCAACAACAGTTATCTCAATGTAAGTAGCATACTTATATTAGCAGAAATTATTAATTGATTAAAGGGACAGAGTCGGGGAAAAGTGGTGTTAAGTCTGATTACAAAGGGGTTTAGTTCAATATGAGCTATTCGTCTCAACCTCAGTGAAGCGAAACCAGGAGAGCCACTTTTCCATAGAGACTGTTTACAAGAGGGACAGAAAAAAGGGGATAGAACCTTTGCAGATGGTTATTGCCTTTATTTTTGTTATCACAATGTTTTAGTGGTGTTTTAGCAATATCTAACAGAAAAATCCAGCCTTTTTGATTTTAATTTTATTTTAGTTATCTATTTACTTTGGGAACAGACCACTAAACTTTGAAGAAAAGAATTAGTGAATGGTATCAATGCAGTTTATATCTGAGGAATCGACATTATGACATAAGAGTTATGTTTGCTTTCAGACACCATATTTTGCAGGACATCAATATAGAGCCTACTGATCTTACTGATTAATTTTAAGATATTTTTCTCACCTCAAGGAATTGGAGACTGCTGACACTGAAATGTATTGCCCAGGAAGGAAGTTGTGGGGGTGATGGAAGAATTTGCAGAGTGGGTAAGACTGACTGATAGAGGTTAACCTGCGTTTTTCTATACTTTTGATTGTATTTGTGGTCAGACCATAGATTTACCAAGTTTGGGCATGTTTGCTAAAACTAAATAACATTATATTGATTTGCCAAATTAGGGCATGGGACGTGAATGGCTGTTTCTCCATTGTTGACGCACTCCAAAGGCTTGTGTGGACTGGATGAACTATCTGGTCTGCTCATCTGTGGAAACTTGTCATAACTGCCTTTCACAACAATGCAGGAGACAATTTGCTGAGATTAACAAACGTTCTTGGCTTTATCCACAGCAGGCACTGAGGAGAATGGGGAGAGCACAGAGCTGCTCCCCCAGTAGGACAGGCCTGTCGGTGCTGGATGGGAAAACCTGGCTCTGGTCCCATCCTCAGGTTTGGAGAAAGAAGATAAATTGGACACTTTAAATTTATAGGTTTAGTTTTTATTAATGTATACTTGGAAAATTTACAGGGTCTGACAGCTAAAGTGTGAAAAACTCAGGCTAACTAAGTTAGTTTTGCGTACTTATGGGATATATTTCTGGCTATTATGACACATGCTATGGGTTTTGTTAAGCTGTAAGGAAGAATTTAGGAATAATGAGTAAATGTTAAATTAATCATTTGATTCCATACCAGGTCTTCTTAATGGCATCAGATCGCATCTTCCTGCACCTGAATGGATTGGCTGTGTTTGGGAATGGTCAATTACGGGAGTAATTTACCATTAAAGAGGGATTATTATTGTAATCATCTGATTGTGATTTGATTTGGAAAAGACAATTCTTTTATAGACATGGACTGAATGCAGCTTCACGGAAACGACGAGCCTGGTCGAGGATCGGCAGGATTCTGCCTAAGGAGGATCGAGAAGGTTTTGACCAAGCTGAATCGGAAGCTGGGGCCACAGGCGGCGGGGCCTGTCTGTGCATTTGTGTATATTGGGGGAAATGCCCAATTAATGAAGTAATTGGCATTTCAGAGAGTGGTTATCTGCAAATATGGGAGTAAAAACTGGAACACTAAAAAAATAGGAGCCCTCCACACTGATCAGCTCTGTATATCGCTCTCCAGCTGCCAGGAGCCATTGAGGGGGATAAAATGAGAGTGAAGAAAGAGGATCAGAATACAAATAAAGACTGAACATTTATTAATATTTTTTTTTTGCATTTTACAGGTTGTTTAACTATTTGATTAACTATTTTATTCACAAGTGAAGAGTCGTAACACTGCCTAAAAGGGTTCTTAATACCTTCTATTTCACAGGTTTCTAAACACTTTAAGTTTGATTTCTTTCAGAATATAACATAGTAATAATGTCTATGTTCATGGATTTTCTGAGCTTCTTCCACAGTATTAACATGTATCAAGTCAGATTTAATTATCTCTTCACATGTAAGACATTCTTATACATTGTGGGTTTTTGAATTTTGTTTGTGGGAATTGTTAAAATAAATTTTTTGGTTAATGCCAAAAGAGGGTGAATCTATGATTAACAGATTTACATTTTTTAATGGGAGTTAAGGTTAAAAAAGGTACTTTAATAGTTTGTGTTTTGAATTTTAGTAAACTGATGAAATTTCTTGGATTTGATTTCTTGCATTCTCAAAATGCTTTACAGGTTTTGATCTTAAGTTCTAAACACGTACGTATAGAGGAGATATCAATCTATTTTTAAAAAAAGATTGAAAGAGGGAATTGTCGTTACTCATATTTTTTGGGGCTACTTTATATAACAGTCTCGTATTAAATATGTTTATATAATCTGTAGTTAGTATTCAGAAAGTAAAAGTCTGTTTTAATTAGCTTGCATGATGGTAAAGATGGGTTTGTCAGTATGGTTTATGGGGCTAAGCTTTTAAGTCGTAAAACTTTTGGCTAAAGTTTATGGCAGGTTGTAAAAGCAAGGATGTTTAGATAAGAAACTGGGAGAAAAGTTTTTAGAGAAGCAGATAGCCATTTAACCATAAATCTTTATAATGAAGCTTTGACCCAGAACAAGAGACGACCCATCTTCTGACTCCAGGATGCAATTGACAGCAAATCATTGGACTCAGACATGTTTTGAAATGATCGGATTGGAGTACATTTCGAGGAGAGAAGGAACGCCCTAACAACCTGGGAGAATATTGCAGCTATAAAAGTTTTGACATGAAAAACATTCAAGGTTCAGATTTCTTTAAATCTGGACCACAGAGGAACTGACGGGGGCAAAATTCCTCTGTAAAACTGCAATTTGTTAATCTGTTCAAAATAAATGTTAAACTGGAAATTGGCTCCATTTTGTCTCTGCTTGAACATGCATTGAATTACTTATGATAATTATTTAATTCAACAACGCTTTAAAATTAAAACCGCTTATTTAGTCCGCATTGGTGCCTCTGCGCATCACATCAGTTTCTCTGTTATTTTTTTACTTTCCCTTCCTCTGCTCCACTCTTCCTAGTTATGTGTATTTAGTAGGCTACCATAGTTGCCCTAACCGGGACTGGCTAGAGTTTACTAACATCACAAGAAAGTCAAAAGAAAATATTTAACTGCTTACCTGACACTCCAATATCCTCCGATCACCTCCTGTTCTGTCTCTCCTACCCTGCAGCTACAGCCACCTGTCATCTCGCCCTCATTCTCCCCCACATTGAGTAGCTCCAGTCGCCTCTGCTGCAAATGGAGGAACTCTGTCCCATGTTTCAATGTTTTTTTGATTGAACTCCAAAACAACTTCTGTTTATTAAAATTAATTTGATCCAATCATGCCAAAAACATACTGTGCTGTGAATCCAAATACTTTCTATTTTAAGTTTTTGTAATGCTCCTATTTATTTATTTTATTTTACTTTTTCTAATAATTATTTTTTAAAGCCTTACACATAACTCCTCTGATAACTAATATGTGTTCTGTAGTAATGAACAGAATGTTCATTACTACATACATTGAACGTATGTTCAATGTATGTAGTAATGTTCTGTATTACTACATTATTACAGTTAATACAGAAGAGATATCTGTAACAACCGCAAGCTTTAAATAAAGTTTTGCACAAAAAAAAAGAGAAAGAGCTCTAGTCGAATCCCGTCTCTGATTGGTTGTTGCCCCGCGTTTGCTTCCCAAAAGTAAATTTTTCTCAAATTCACGCAGCAGGTGCGTGGAGGCCTTGATGAGCCGCAGCCGTGTGGATGTGCTGATGCCAGCTGCACTGAAGTGCGCGACTTGCTGCATGCCAGCTTGCTACAGCTTAGGTAACATGCTGCATAGGTACCATACACTTTGCATGTAATCTAGCTGCCCTGCTGCCTGGCAGGAAAGGGGGGTCTGACTGTAATTTAAGACTGAAAGGTATATAGGTGCCAAGCCATTAAGGGCTTTATAAACAAACAATAAGATCTTAAATTTAATTCTGAAGTGAACTGGTAGCCACTGCAGATTGGCCAGCACCAGTATGATATGTACCTGTGTCTAGAGTTAGTTAAGAAGCGTGCAGCAGCATTTTGAATGAGCTGAAGGTGTGCAACTGTTGGTGAATTGGTCCCATATAGACATGAATTAGAGTAGTCAATCCGTGAAGTGATAAAAGCATGGATAACTGTGTGAAGATGATTTCTTTTTAGGATGGGCTTAAGCTTAGAAAGGTGTCACAAATGAAAAAAAACAAGACTTGACTACATTGTTAACGTGCATCCATTTTAAGAGTTGAATCCATCTGGACTCAAAGGTTACAGACAGTAGTTTTTAGGGGAAAGGGAAGATAAGAGAAGGTTGAGCTAGAGTAGGGATTGTCACTAAAAGCAATGGTATCAGTTTTGGATTCATTTAAAAGGAGAAAATTGGCCGTTAGCCAGTCTGACTATGCTTAGACAATTGATTAATGACTGCATTCCATCACCAGATGTGACAAAAACATAGAGTTCAAAGACATCAGCATATAGGTGATAGGAAATTCAATGGGCATCCAATATGCGACATAGAGGTAGGATATACAGATTAAAAAGAATGGGGCCAAGAATAGATCCCAGGGGGACATCACATGTTAAAGTTGCTGATGGTGATGCAGCTGCATCTATCATTACATTGAAAGTTCTGTTAGAAAGATAGGAAGCAAACCAATTCTGGACAGTGTCATGAAGGCCCACCAGCTGTTCACGTCGAGCAAGATGAGTCGAGTGATGAACAGTGTCAAAAGCAGCTGAGAGATCTAACAAAAGAGTCTAAAGAAATTAAAATATCATTAAAAAGATGAAGGTGGACAGATTTTGTGCTGTGTTAGGCTCGAAACCTGATTGAAAGGGGTCAAGCAATTTAGTATCCTTTAAAAACTCAGTAAGCTGCTTAAAAAAATGGCTAACTCAAGAGGTTTAGACAAGAACGCAAGTTTGGGAATTGTATGAAAGTTACTGAATTCATTAGTGTCCCCGGCAGGTTTTTTCAACAGAGGTTGAACTACAGCACGTTTAAGTGAGCTGGGAACAACACCAGTTTACATGCTGCTGATAATAATTGCAAGCAAGGAAGGAGCAATGACTTTTAGCGCCTCCTTGTAGGAAAAAAAAAAAACAAAAAAGGCCTCTGTGTTTGTTTCCATCCATAAAAGCTTTACAGGTTAATCAAAACATACTTTATGTTGTCTTTTGCTCCCTGCGATGGTAGGCAGAGACCGCCATGAAAGGTTAGCATCCCATGCTGTCCTGGTCGAGAATTGCTCTGCAACAATGAAATATCAATGCAGAACGGAGAGAAAGAAACAGCAAACCATAAACAGAAAATGTCTCTGTCAATACATCTGCGTCTGCGTGCAAATTTGCCATCAGAGTAGTAGAAACTAGGATTAACTGTGAAAGTTAAATCAATGTCTCCTGTTTCAAGATTTTGAACAAGCAATAAATCGTCCTACAAACCCCTGGTTACTTTATCGTGGTTTCCAAATTACTGCACACCCTCCCCTCCATCGCAGTGGTGAGGGCCGTAATGCCACTTTTTCAGTAAAAGCAGATTAAGAGATGCATATTAGTGTGTGTATGTGTATATGCTTTATCTACATGTAACAATGTTGCATTTAGTTGCTCAACTATCACAAATGTTGTTGCAACACCGTCATTTAAAATAAATCTAACCACATAGAGAAGAGGAAATTTGGCCTGTGGTTATGGCCTGAAATAGATGCTTTGTGAGACCACTTCATGTAGCTAACAGTGAAATCTAGAGAGCCTAGGCTTGCAACGCTTCAACTGATTATAAATTATACTTTTTTTTTATATATTTAAATCTAAACTAGGAATTTAGAGTGAATTTCCTATTTATTATCTCATGCTGGTCACTGTAACATATTTTACACAGGAATTGAACAATAATGGAACAACTATATGTGAAAGTGCAAAGGTGTAGCTTCTGTGGGACGATGAAGAGTAAACAGCCCTTAAGATGCTGCAGCAGCTTTCCAAAAATAAACTGTTGCAACGACCCTGTCAGTGTCCTGACCCCTAAAACACTCATCTTGTACATAACTACATACTGCAGAGGAAATACAGGACGTGGTTTTTCTGAAAAAGAATTTAAAAAAAAACTTTTTATAAGATGACTTGCTTTAAGCTTGTAAAACATACTACAGGACTGAAGAGCTCATAGTAGAGATGATAAAAGCTACAAGCCTTCTAAAAACTTTGCATACTATTACTGGAAAACTCCTGCTGAACCTGTACAAAAGCACTACTTTACAACTGTTCAGGAACTTGGAATGGTCAGCAGGGGAAAGCTGTAACTTTGTCATTCATTCTTTTTGCTGATGGGAATTCTAGGTGTTCTGCACTTAGTCACTTTAGTTTTTTCACAGTTTTTGCCACGTCAAGTAAACAAGCAGATCTTTACATTCTTGCTGAGTACAAACAGACTCTATGGGTGTATGTCCTTATGGAGGATTTTCTATCAAATTGGTTCCAAAGATGAAATGGGGACATTTTGTGTCTCAAAAAAACAGGTAAATATCTACATAACCATCTGGTTTATGGCCATTAGAGAGTTGATTACTATTAAGTTATATTATGTGTGAATTACACTTTTCATTTGTCAGTAATAAACGTATGTTGAATGTAGTGGCGCAAAGTTAAGACATGCCTTTCAGAAGGGAAAAAAATAGACACTAAAATAGCCGAAGCAAACATAGTGATGTTCAGCAAATCACACTATGCCTGGAAAGCCTACTTATTTACCTGTCCCCCTCCCAATGCTTTGTGTCTTCTGACATAATTGCCCATATTGCATATTCAGCATATGAAAAGGGCTAAATGGATTGCATTCGTCTAGGTCCAAGTTTAATAAACGTATTGCACTCTGCGCCATGTTTGTAAATCAACTAGAGCCTGTTTTGTGACCCTGTGCAGTTTGCAGTGGTTTTAGCGAGCCTAAACCATTGATAAATTAGGCCCATACATTTCTGAGGCTAAAGTTTGATGCTCCAAAATGTTAAAAAATTAAAGGGGTGTGAATACTTTTGTTTCTAACTAGACTTTAACAGACACCAGACACATTTCCACTATCGGAACTCCAGGGTAATTTTACAGAATATTCATCTGACGGGGTACACTAGTTGGCCCACTCCTCTGAGCTTTCGTCTCCATTGAGAATGACCTTTAAAGAATTTGTTTGGCATTTATTGATGTCACTAATCAACGCCCACATGTACCCACAGTTGCAGATAATAACGAGATATCAACAACAAAAGCAGGGATGGCTGCTGCGTTTCTGTTTCCTATTTCACAGCTCGTTTAGAGAGGCCAGTGAGCAGGCTGTTACAGTAGTCTAACCTGCTGGAGACAAATGCATGAATAAGTCTCTCTAAGTCTGGTTTCGACACTATTCCTCTGATCTTAGCAATGATTTTCAGATGGTAAAAAGCTGTTGATGTTATTGCTTTGATGTGGCTGTTAAGGTTCAGGTCCGAGTCCATGATTACCCCTAGATTTCTAACCTGATTTTTTGGTTGAAGACAGAGAGACTCAAGATGACTGATAACACTTTCTCTTTGTGCCTGTGGGCCAAAAACAATAATCTCAGTTTTGTCTGAGTTTAACTGGAGAAATTTGTTTTGCATCCACAAACTGATCTGTTCAATACAGTGACAAAGTGTATCTATAGGCCCATGTTCACCTGTCACAGTCATCTGCGTAGTTATGGTAAGACACATTATTGCTGTTAATTAGCTGACCCAATGGAAGCTTGTACAACTTGAAAAAAAGTGGTCCCAAGATTGACCCCTGGGGGACTCCACAGGTCATGGGAATTTCGTCTGAGACAAAGTTGCCAATTTCGACATAATACGTCCTGTCCTCGAAATAGGACTTGAACCAGTTTACAGCAGTACCAGACATTCCCACCCAGTTTTCTAACCTGTGAAGTAAGATCCCAAGGTTCACTGTGTCAAAGGCAGCGCTCAGGTCTAGCAGAACTAAAACTGAGACTTTGCCTGTGTTGGTGTTCATGCGGATATCATTTGTCACCTTGATCAGAGCTGTCTCATTGCTGTGGTGGTGCCTAAAGCCTGACTGGAAAGTATCAAACTCATTGTTAGACAGGAGAATGTAAGTGAGCTGTTGATATACTACTTTCTCTAGGACTTTTCCTAAGAATGGTAGGTGTGATATGGGGCGGTAGTTGCTCAGTACTGTGGCATCAAGGCTGCTGTGCTTTAGAAGAGGCTTAATGACCGCAGTTTTTAAGGCATGTGGGAATGTTCCAGTATCAAATGAGATGTTAACTAACTGACCAAGTTGTGGTAACAAGCTGCTCAGCACAGACTTTAGAAATCGAGTGGGTAATTCATCAAGGCAAAATGTACATGTACAAACAAACTTATTACAGTCTCAAATGCAGTGGTCAAAAAACACAGCAATATAAACATTTCAGAAAAAAGAGTAGGGTTCTGCATAAAAAAACAAAAAAAAAACAATCATATTGATTTCAAGGGTGACAGTAGCTCATGAGGTAGGAATTTGTCCTGTGAGTTCCCGGTCAAACCCCTGCTCCGCAAGTCTCAGTCGTCATGAAATACTTAACCTCCTTTTCCTGCTGATGATGGTCAAAAGGCCTGGTGGCCCCGATTGTAAGGCAATCTTGCTTCCATTGTAGGTCTCATTACAATTTAGCTTACTATTATCAGAGGGTAAATCACTGAATGTAGTGTGAACCCCTTAGGGGCATACGACTAAATAAAGCACTATAAATACACTCTACAGGCCATTAATCAATTTTCAAACAAAGAGAACATGTTATGTTTTAGGTTTTATCTTAACAAACACTAAGAGCATGAGAACTTTAGGTTACCGAAAGGAGGGAATCTAAATGTGTAGCATAGAGGAAACCCACAGAAGTAGTCTGAATCCGAAAAGAAGGAAGCAGACAGTGTAACACCTTCTTTAGATAGCTGCTGTTCTACAAAAGAGAAGTCACTGTAGTTGTGGTTTCAGTCTGTTTACATTTACAAAAAAAGTATTTCTCTGAAGCAGTTGCACATTATCAGTGCTGGATGTGAGGATGGATAGCATTTTAATCTGTGTGTGGGGAATACTCTGTAAGTACATCGCTTTTTCCTGTTTAAAAAAAAGGTGAAAAAAACTGTTCGCAGTGGGGAGAGAGATGTGTATAGAGATACAGTATAGACGGTCTGATGTTTTTTTTAGCTAAATGGGGTACTATACAGTAGACTGAAGTCAGGGACGAGACTGAGACTAGAATACATTTGGACAATAAAGTTTTTATGGATTAGAAAGAGGTTCCCAAAAGAAAATGTGTTTCTTTTACATTTTATACCAAATGGCAACAATATCTAAACTCTTAATAATATAAATAAAATAATTTTAATATTTTGTTACAACAATCAAACAATTTGCCCAGAAACTGAAGATGTAAATCAGCTGCCAACTAGAGAACTATTGGTTAGCCATTGTTTAAGGTAATGTTTTCTTGGATCTTAAACCTTCAAACCGTATCAAACTCACAAATGATTGAAAAGGGATGATGGTGCTCCCGGTGCTCAAATAAAGCCCAGTTTATGCCTCCCCTTTTTGACAGAGACGGATTGATGCAGCACCATTATTTGCAAGGGCTCTCCGTCATCTACAATGCTCAGAGTAAAGATCCATTTTCTAAATATCTGTCTCCTTCAATGTAGAGCGTAGAGCCTGTGATTGGTCGGCTCAGCAACAGCAAGAGAGCGCTTTGCCAAAACGTGGCTCTGTAGTCGCTGTAATCAGTTGTCAATGCAGTGTTTGGGCACTACATGCTTCATATCGAAAGGTTATTTGATCTAATCTGGGTTTTTTGGTGATTTTCAACACAAGGAGGTGTAGGAAAACAACAAAAAAGGCTGCTGTGTTTGTTTCCATGTATTTTTAGAGTATTCTATGAGCTGCACTTCAGTAAAAAGCTTTACAGCTTAATCAAAACGTACTTTCTGTCGTTCATTGCTCCTTGAGGGGGAAATGTGTCCACAGGCTGAAGAAAAAAACTGAAACTATGCCGCGACAGTATGCAGAGCCACCATGAAACGTTAGCACTGCTTGCTGTCCTGTTCAAGTCCCTCTTTGTAGCCGTCACATACATTGAGGAATGTAGATAGCTCTGACATTTCTGTCATTATCTGTGTTCCTTTTACTGATTGTTGCAGTTGCATGCGTATCTATACCCTCAATACCTGCCATCTTTCTGACTTTGAAACAAGTCTTGAATTTAACGATGCAACATGGAAACCTTAAAGCAATGACCTTTGTATTGAGGCTGATAATAAGCAGCAGCAAATGTACCAGGAACTAAAACCCAAGTCTACTATATGTAGACAACTCTCAACAATACAGGCTTAATTTTTGACTGAAACTGTTATATTTTTAATTCTTTACACCTTTATTAAACTATTATCATTTAACTACCTGAAGCTGTTTATGGAAATGTGGAGAGAAAAACAAAAACATATTCTGGAATTTTCACTTTTTTACTGTTCTTTAGATAAAAAAAACATTGTTCTACTAAAACAGGCTGGCCAATTTTATGTCATATTTAATTTTCATTGTATGTCTGATATCATATTTCTGTTTAGTTCTCAGTTCTCTTCTCCAGTGTGGAAACGTTCAAGGTAACTGACCAGTTTCCTTGTCTTACTCCTTCACTTTTATCCACATTTATATTTTTCTTTCTGTTCACTTATTTTGTTCTGTTTAATGAGTATCTCACTCACTATTATAGATAAAAATATTCATGTTTTTGTCATATATTTGTATGCAAACCTGCATTACAGGACAGCTGCTCACTGGTGGCTGTTGAAAACAGTGACCTAGAACCTATTAGTTTGTGAGCTACTCTTTCACTGTATAAGCTTTTTTTAACATACACCAGAAATAAATCATGTTCTTGTTGTGTCACCCAAAGTGAGACACTTTTTGAATGGCCTTAAAATAACAATATGAATAAGGATAACACTGTTACTACTAATAAATAAACTGAAACAAATATATAGAAATTCTGTCTTCAGCAGAGGCTAAGCCTGTCCTCCGTGTATCTCCATCATGGCTGACTCATGGAGCCCCAGTAAATTTGAGCTGCAAAGCTGAGCATCCATCCTCAGAATGGAAATTCTTCTGGTACAAAGCAGTTCCTGATCTGTTACACAAGCACTACAGTTATGAGCTGCTCCCTAACAGCATTAATGGGACTGTAGATAACTCCTACACCATTCATGGACAGAGTCATACAGCAGGATATGCATGTAGAGCTGGAAGAGGAACTCCGGGCTTGCCATCTGATTACAGTGAACCAAAGTTTGTCTGGTCTGCAGGTCAGTTCTATTTCTACTTTTAATTCATTCATTCAGTTCATGCAAACCTTTATTGTCATTGTAACCTGCACAATGAAACAAAAATGTGTCAGACAGAAAAAAAACATTATTATAAATAAAATAATCCACTCACCCACACAAATATACCACTATTCATTCTGATATTGCACAATCCCATGTTATAGTTTAAGTGTTCAGAAATTGTTTTTATTGCATTGTGGTGGTGATGATTTTACAGATGTTTTGCTCCCTCATTGGATTTATGTCTGTGATAAACTCTTATATTGACTCCTAAAGGGAAAGTGCAGGTTTTTGCAACCTGGACCTTATTTATCAAACGTTCGTAGAAATGTTCCTATACTCTATCCTACGAAGGAAATTTAGGATGTGCGTAAGTAAACGTCAAAGTGTGATTTATGAAACATGCGGTGGCCTCTCTTACGCACGCTCCTCCGCAATTAGCTGTTGATAAATCCCACTTGTGCCTACACAGGTCCTCGTGCCCGTTCAGTCATTTGCATACAGAAACGCCCGTAATTAACCATATTTGGTAGCACCACATCATGCATTGAGTCCTCACGTTCTTCCTTAAAACAATTTCCAAGAGAGGAAAAAAATGAATTTTAATCACACAGAGATCGAGGTGAAACAGAGGTGGGGCAATAAAAAAGTATTCATGATTTACTGACCTAAAAAAAATGTCAGTTAATACAAATTCATTTCACCACCGATAGTTTTTGCCATCTGCGGTTTCTCTGTTTAATTGTCCCAGCACGCAGCCGTTATATTTCTGGTGCATAGCAGACAAAAATTGTATTAACTTCTGTTTAAGTCCTTAATTTCTTTGAACATATTAAAATAATTTAATAATGAACATTGCTGTTTGAGTTTATCAGCTCAGGTGAAACTAATAATAAAAAAAGAATAACTCCGCCTGGGACAGAGGTGACAGGCAGTAAATGTGGTCGGGACAGTGGACATGTTCCTGTTGGAATTAAAGGGAAAATAATGGTTTGATATTAAACTGAATACAATAAAACGTCTCTCTGTATACAGCTGGACCAGATCTAATACAAAGGGTGCTCCGATCATCGTAATTCAGTCTTTAGTGGCCCTGCGTAATTAGAGACACGGCTTGTGCTGCCATCAGTATGCAAGGAAAAAGGACAATCTGCTTTGCTGATAAGCAGGAACATTTAGTTGTCACGGTGCAGTTTGCAAACCTTTTAAAATAAAGGTGTGACAAAATCCCATTAAACTGAAGCGCTTGGTGTAATAAATAGACAAATAAACGGGAGGGGACGGTGGTCTGCGGCCGCACAGCGCAGATTGCGAGTGACAGGATCGCCATGCATGATCAACCCAACACTAAATTATGTATTTCTTGGAAAATCTCAAAAATTATCTTAAAGTTTATTGTTAATCCGTGCATAACTTTAACGTTATTTTGTTATAACACAGACAGACGCCAACAGGAGCTCGTTGGTGGAGGCGATGAACCAGCAAGAGAAAAATTCTGTTAAAGTAAAACTGTTCCAGTGTTGCAGTTCCTCCGATCTAACAGTAGATGTACGCACAGTACGAACAATCAGAACTGTACTTATATTTAGGAACATTTCTACGCACAAGTACGAATTGATAAATACCACACAATGCGTAGAATTGTTCCTACGCACGAAATACGCACGGATCTGTGCGTAAGTATGCTTGATAAATGAGGGGTCAGGGCCTTATTAAAATAATGCATTATCATAATTTACTCAACCAGACAAGTTTGGAGCCATTTGCAGTCCTTCAGGAGAGGTTTATATCCATTCACAATCAGTGTAAATCCATATAATGGGAGTTAGTGTGCATCGAGGTACAGCTTCCAATTAGAAAGTTATCTGGCACATGGAAAGCTGAGTGCTCACACTGATGACATGTATACGTATATATAAAAAGGCTGTTCCACACTCCTTTCGTTTTGCTTCTATCTTCCCTGCAGTTTCATCTTTTAAGCTTCTGTGTACAGAATTCCACACAAAAGACTAGTACTGTGAGGAGTTCTGCTGAGTCGTCGACCCTTTTTTCAAAAAGTACTTTGTTTGGAAAAGTGACATATATGCATGCCCGTCGCACTGTTTACGTCGTGTCCGGATACTTCTTACTTTCAGTGTATTAGGATACTCCAACACTGTAGCTACAAAATGCTCAGTCTGCAAAAGGCTGAAAGAGAAAATTAACAAAGTCGGACCCTCCGCTCTGGGTCAGACAGCCTCCATTAGTTAGATTTTTTTAGAAACAGTACTCTCACATTCATCTGTAGAAAACACCTCAAAACGCAGGTATAGCCTACTTTTGGTTTGCTTTCTGTTCTAATTTCACCTTACATCACCAAGTGCATCTCTACTAGAGGGTGACACGGGAATCAATTGTCGCTCCTGTCCCGATCTCAAAAAAATACTCCCGTCACGTCCCGATCACGTGACAGCCCCCCCCAAAAAAATCTTGTCCCGAAAAAATCCCGAGAGAAAGACTCCCGTCCTGACCCGAATCCCGTAGATTGGTAATTTACCTCCGTTTGGCGCTCGCTCCCCCCGCCCCCCTTTAAACCATAGCGTAGCACAGGATCAAAGATCATCTATTTATCTTTAACCGCCATATTTAACCATATCCTGCATTCTCGTTGTTTGGCCACCTTACCACGTCATGAATGGACTCGATTCTTCTCACTACCAAACTATTAAGATACACGCATTTTCAGTAGGATATCATATGCTTACCAGTTTATCCAGGTGGTGTAGCAACAATGTAGCAGTTTCAGTTTTGGTGCGTGTAGTGTAGTAGACCCGATGGAATTGCATTTTGCAGCGGAGTTAATAACCACACGCATTGGCACCGCATCGCAGCGTCATTTTTTAAAGCTAATTCCCTAATATCTGACAAGATAAATGTAAAAAAAAAATATATTTTAATTATAATTTTCGGTTTCCTGTCCGATCCCGTGGATTATTTCCTGTCCCGTCCCGATCACGTTACCAACAGTGAAATTGACTCCCGTCCCGCGGGAATCCTGAATGACTCACGTGACCAGTGGGAATCTCGGAAAATTGTCACCTTCTAATCTCTACTGCTCACTGGGATGGAGGTGAGCAACCATAAATGAAATTAAGTTACTGCTGTAGAATCTAAACTGCCAAAGGATGGTTGGGTCCATATTCTTTGCAGCTAACATAAAAAATTGACACATTAAACTGCAGCCCAAACTAGCCTACTCCACCAACATTTCAGACTTTTGCTGGTACGGTAAGACAGACATGCCACAGTTCCATAATATTTACACAGATATTTACACGTATAAAGGTTTTAATAAATATTTAAATGGATTTTTCAAATAAATTATTCTATGCTTATCCTGATAATAACAAAAATTATAATTCTTATATTTTAACTATTTGACATTTTCCTTTTTTACATCATGGTTGTGTGCTGAAGATATCATGACTTTGGTTTATGTATGTAAATGACCAAAAAACACTACTATAGAAAAGTCGAGCGAGCCTGTCTGAGATATTTTATCTTTAATCTGTCTGCAGCTGAGTTGCAGTGGAGGTTAACCAGCTTCAATAAATGTCTTTATAATTGTTGTTTAATCAACTATCAGCTCTCCTATGGTCTTTTTAATGTCTATAGACTCCCAGTATTAGGAAGATTGTACCCCATCCGCTATAAAACAGGCTATTTTTTCTTTGCTTGGTCCCCATCTGATGAGAAAGCTATATTATTTTGTGATTTCCTATTAGATCATTGAAGAATATGACTTTGTTTTTTGGTATGGTATAAGCTATGTTGTGGTAAGGTGCTTTAAAGTTTTGCTTTATGTGCCACTTTTAAAAAAAAGTACACAATGTAACTTTCATGTTTTTTAATCATTTTCTTAAGCCAATAGGTGCCAAAATTACCCTTTACAGAGTGACTGAATGAATGATCTCCCTGCCCCCTCCACTCTTTGAACAGAGAATAGTTTTTTACAACCTGAATCTCTCCGAACCGGTGACCCAAAGTCTTGCAAAGTCACATATCCCACGAGAAGCAGAACTGCATTATGGCAATCCATGTTGTTGAAATTAATTTCATGTAAAGTTACAAGTAATGTTTAATTACACACTTCAAAAATCAAAATTGACATAATTTGGAAGGAAATTATGACTTTGGTTACCTCAGTTGACATAACCGGTTTTAGATTTGCCAGGAATGGGCTGCAGTAGGTAGTTGGTTTGAAAACTGTTTCGCACAAACATTTAGTTTTTTTTATTTATTTATTTTGAGAGTGATTAAAAACGGACGCTTGTGGGTGCTAAAAAGATGCCAAAACTGCCTAGTGTGCATTTAACTTTGAGCACCTGGCCCTTCAATAGTTGAGATTAGGTCAGTCAGAATAATAAAAATAATACTAATAAAGCATACTAATTGCACAATCCAGTAAATTATTCACTTTCTTTATAATAAAATAAATGTCTGTAAATCCTTGTGTTTCAGAAGCTCATCCTGCAGCCTCTCTGACAAGGAATCCTGACATGGAGAAACATCTCACTGATCATAACATCACATTGAAATGTAATAGAAAATCTACTAATGGAAGAATAAGGAGTCATAAGCAAATAAGCGCTCAGTCATATCTGTGGGACTGCTCCATCTTATGGACAATGAATGGATCCTCATGTACCATTAACAGTCAGGTAGACCATGAAGCTGTGTACTGGTGTGAGTTTGGATCAGGAGAGTTCAGCAATGCAGTCAACATCACCATATATAGTAGGTTGAGCAGCATCCATATTTTTTGATTAGTATTTACATTTTTTCTGATATCAAATGTAGTTAATAGTGAGTTGTGCATGTCAACAATTTATATATATATATATATATATATATATATATATATATATATATATATATATATTCTATATTTGACAGTATACTTAGAAATAGTATCTCATTAGTTGTTTTCATGTTTGAAAAAAATCTGCTTTTGCTGTAAACAAGTATTGCCAGTAGGATCATCACTGATGTTGCTGATTAACATATCTATATATTTAAGACTTTAACTAAAGATGTTACATGTTTTGATGATTTTAAAAAAATCTCTATCCACCAGAGCCAAAGTCTGTCCTGACTGTTTCTCCATCATGGCTGATTCCTGGAGCCTCAGTAACTCTGAGCTGTGAGGTTAAACCTCCATCTGCAGGATGGAGGTTCTACTGGTATAAAGGTGTTCCTGATTCATCTAATGACAGATACAGATATGAGCTGCTGCCTGGTAGCATCAGCGGGACTTTGCAGGACTCCTACACCATCAATGGACAGAGACACACAGCAGAATATGCATGCAGAGCTGGAAGAGGAAGCCCAGAGTATTCCACTGATTACAGTGACCCAAAGTTTGTCTGGTCTTCAGGTCAGTTTTTTTTTGTAATAGTTACATTGGCAATTCCTAGCAGGGGATACAAAAGATGCATCACATGTGCAACAAGCACACATGTTTAAATGCTCAACAGGTACAAGAGAATAACACTTTATGTAAAGTGGTTTAGTTTATTAAACAATGATGTTGGTAAAGCAGAGAAAAATAATAAAAAACAAACATTGAAAAATCCATCCATCACCGCTGACCCTTGCAGGGTTGAATTAGGGATCGTTGTCTACCTTCAATGGAAATTAGAAAGTAATTAATCTGTTGTTTTTCTCCTAATACATTTCTGTTTATGATATTTTTAATTTTATTTCATTTAGTTTCCCATCCAGCAGCGTCTCTCACAGTGAGTCCTGACAGAGAGCAACACTTCACCTCTGAGACTGTAACATTGAACTGTGGAGGAAACTCTACTGAGTGGAGAATAAGGGGATTTACACGTGACCTGATCTACATACCAAACTTCTCCAAATGGGGAAAAATGTCTGGATCCTTATGTAACATTACTAGGCAGACATCTAATCACGCAGTGTACTGGTGTGAGTCTGGATCAGGGGAGATCAGCAACACAGTCAACATCTCCATATATGGTTGGTTTTTTTTTATCCAGTTTTTTATTTATTTTCCTTTTTAGAGGCTATTCTTCATTGTTACGATCTGTCTGTCTGCGTTTTCCTCAGTCTTGCCAGTTCCTGTGTCCTCGTTTGTCTTATTGTCATCAGCTTTGTTCTGCTAGTCCTCCCAGTGTTCTCTTCCCCTTTCCCAGGTGTTCTCTATTTGTTAATTGCCCTTCCCTCTGTATATATATTCCAGCTCTCTTATGGTCCTTTCAATGTCTTGAGTCTCAGATCCACACAACCCAGCAGCAGTGTCCCAACAGTAACGTTATACCCCATTAGATAAAACATTGGCTAGTTTTACTTTGCATGCTAACCATCTGATAAAGTTGATGCCGTAAATTATGTTGCAATTCCCTATTAGATCCTTGATGAACATCAGTAATCGATATTCAGTATGGCGTATGTTGGAACTAAATGCCTTGCTTAAAACTCTCAGTTCTATTGTTCCATACATGTTACTTTATCAGAGATCACAGGAGAGGAATACAGTTCTTTAAGTTCATTAAAACAGATCAAATATTCAGTTTACAGAGTGATAAACTTGGGGTCAGCTCCCGAGGTCTGACAAAGTCCTCATTTGGAACATCACATTTTATAACTTACAACATCTGGGGCGTTAATTTTGTATCACATTTACACATGATTGGTTCTTCACAAGTTTATTACCCTTCCTAAGTTTATTACCCTTGCTGTGTTTCCATTACAAATATGCGCAAAACTATGTCGATACTGTCTAAGTTTAAAAAAAAACACAGTTTTGCAATTGCTGTGTTTCCATTAAATAACAAACTCAGCCTAAATCACAAGTTTTCATGCGAGTAAGAGAAGTGCCGACAGATGTGAGCATTTAAAGTAGATATATTCATATTGCAGGCATAGCACTAGTGCTCATTATCTTCAGAATCAGAAATTATTTATTGATCCCACAAGGAGAAATTCATTTCAGTACAGCCCGATCAAACAGATCCAGGCATACTGTAGTTTCTACCACATCATCCATGAGAAGGAGACGCAGACGGCTTGTAGAGGCATTGGAGCCAAAAGCCCCTTTTTACATGGGAGCGGTCTTGGTAAATGCTTGTGTTTCTTTGCTGTTTTGAACCTGACATATTAGTAATGCCTTTATCATGAACCAACTCAGTCTCTTCGTGAACCCAAACATGCCGCACCATCTTTCTCTTCCTACTATTACTTCATCTTTTTTGCTCGTAGTAACATCCAGTTGTTACTCATGTGACTCATGCGATGCCAAAAAGGTGTTTCCATTTCTATTTTGCAAAATATATAAATGTCGATATGCTTGAAAAACCACCTCATCCAAGCGCAAAAACTTTTTAACGAAAAAGGCGAGTTTTTTCGAAATTGGCGTGTTTCCATTCGGAGAATTTAATTTCGCAACTTCAATTTGCGCAATTTCATGGGTAATGGAAACGCATCAAAGGTGATCTCTTCAGTTAGGGACTTGGATGCAGCTGTCTCTGGAAAGTTAAATTGACCTGTCAGCTGACCTACACTCCCCTCCAGACACAGCTATAACTCATGAGATAGGCATGCTGCCTTCATTTTAAGCAAAGCCTTTCTTAACTAACTTTTCTTTGAACTCAGAATAATGCATGTGATAAAATATAATGTATTAAAAAATGACCCTTTAATAAAACAGAAAATATTAAAATTAATCCTTTATGTACTATAAATTACGTTGTTGTGAGGTATTTTAAAATCTTGCCGTATGTGCCCCTTTTTAGCTTTGAACATGTGCACTTTTAAAGATCTCTGCACCTGATTGGAAGTACATAAAAGGTCATGTTTTCTGATCGTTTTATAGATGGAGATCTTCTCCTGGTAAGCCCTGTCCATCCTGTGACTGAGGGAGCTTCTGTTAGTCTGAGCTGCAGACTGAGAGGACAAAATCCACTTTCTAATGTGTTTTTTTATCACAATGACAAACTGGTCCAAAATGACAGCAGAGGGGAGCTGAACATCTCTGCAGTGTCTCAGTCAGACGAAGGCTTCTACAAGTGTGAATATTCAGGAAGGCTTTCACCACAGAGCTGGGTGGCTGTTAAAGGTGAGATGCGTTCCATTTTTTAAATGCATTTAAAAAATAAAATCATTATCTGTAAGAAACTAAAATAATTAATTAGCATTACTTGTTACCTTAGATGTTTCTACACCTAAAGTTTCTTTGCTTCCTATGATGTTGATCCTTGGAGCGGTTTGTGGATCCATATTTCTTATTCTGTTGTTCCTGCTGTGTTGGCTTAGGTGTACCAAAGGTGAGACTTTTTTCTTCCACTCTATATTGCAAAGTTCATACTCTTTATTAAGATATACAAATGAATAATTGCATATCGCAAGTACAAAATTCAAACAAAACTTTGTGATATGTCAATTTGTTATTGCCAACCTTTTCAGGTTCATCCCAAAGGTCAGCAAATCTTTTTAATTTCCTCTCACCTTAAACTTAAATCATATACATTAAGAATTTAACTTTGCTGTAGTAAATGTGACTATTTGTTTTAGGACAATCCAGTTGGAGAACGTTGGTCAGGTCTCCTCCACAAATCAACCAGTCAACCAAACTGTACCCAATGAATGCAGCTCTTCTGCAGGTGGTCAGTGTTTCAATTCATGCATAACATCCCAAGTTACTTGTACCATAACCAGAATATTTTAGACCTAATTTACTGTAATTAAGAATAGTCATACAGTTTATTGTTAGAAGTAGTTAAGTTGCAACAGGAAGTGACTGATATAAAACTGTGCTATGTTTCAGATGTAGATGAAGCCAATGACGTCACATACGCTCTCATTAAGTTTAAAAAACAGAAACAAAAGAGTAATTCGGAGGCTATTTTAACAGAGAGCTCTCATGATCCAGAAGAGAGCGCTGTTTACTCGGATGTGAGGACAGCAGCTGCAGGTACAATCAGCAGGAAAACGATTTGAACTAGAATATAGGATAAAACACACGAACCACTCACCATTGTGAAATATTTTATTATTTGACTTTGTATTACTGTCTTTATTTAAGAAATGTAATGTATAGTTTTGCCTCTTTGCTTTGATACAGCCTAACAGGTAATTGGTTTGGAATTTTTCTGTCTCCATTTACAGAAATATTGAGTCCTGCAGAAACAGATGCAGTTTATTCTCAAGTACGGAAAGGCCCTAAAAAAAGATGCATTAAAGAAGATGTTTTCCTGGTTGGGTTCACTAAATAGCATCCATCCATCCATTCTATGCGTGGTGTACACCCTGCACATGTCGCCAGTCCATCGCAGTCAAAACAGCATAGTACTTAATATATCTGTCTATAAGATCACAGTCCTAAATAGATATTACAAATCTTTACAGTGAGCTGCATATATATAAAAAATATATATATAAATGTTTGTCTTCTTCCTAATCACCAGAGAATTTATTTATTTATGTTGACTTAGGATCCTAGCTTAAAAAACCCTGTCTATGTCCGTACTAGTATGTGCTGGCTTTGTCTCCTAAAATGCATAATGTACCAAAATGCTGCACTAAAGATTAGATACATAATGAAAAAGAATATTAGGTGGTAGTACAGCATTAACCCCAGTAGACTTTGCCATGTTACAAAAAGCACTGATTACAGGCTACACGAAGTTATTTAGCTTTTTATGTCAAAATTCCTGATAATTTGATGTTTATATTAATGCTTTCACATTGATATTACTATATTTGAAACTTGAAAATTCTGGCGTTATTAAAAATAAAAGACTATATATTTCATTTAATCAGACTTCTTTCTTGATTTTTTGGGGGTGTTTTCACATTCTACACAAGTGTGAGCTCCAAAACGTTAAGGAGAGGCTAACAGTTCATATTAGACATGAAAATCACACTTATGCAAATAATTTGCACCACTCTTTTTCACAGTGGATATTTTGTCAACTTCTTGTAAATAATACATTTACTTTTTAATGCAGAAACACACATGCATATTCTGTAAATATTTAGTTTAATTATCCTACTCAGTTGCTCATTCACATCTGAGTATGCCACTTTATTTTTCATTACTGCTCAGAACTTTGGTTTTGCATTTATGATAATTTACATATATTATTCTTAATTCTGTTTTATACTTTTTCACTTTTCTTCTGTGAATCTAAATGCTTCTTTTACCTGTCACTTTTCAGCTGTTATGGCATTTAAGACTCTTAATAAAGATGAGAGAGATTCATTTAAGCGTTTGGAGGTTTTAATAAAAGTTGAATTGATCATACAGGAGAAAAGTACAGATCACATTGAATGCTGAATGCTGGCCCCCTACCTCCTACCTTCTAACTACCCCCCTACTACCTCCTAACTACCCCCTACCCTCCTACGTCCTAACTACCCAACAAACTCATATCAAAATAAGTATTTATAAAGTTCAGTAACCTCGCCTCTATAACTTTGAAGACAAAACTAGTAATCTCAGGGTGGGGATATCTCCGGATGAAGACATCTGTCTCTTTAGCTGTGAATAGGTTACTTTTGACATATACGAAACAATGGCAATAGCTTGGGTTATTTGTAACAAAATAAGAGAAACTCTCAAAACTAAGTATGTAAGAAGAATCAATATTTTCTCAGGCAGTGATGTCTTCTCTAACCTCGAACTCAACACCTGTTGTCTGGCTCCTCTGCTCTCAGTGTTAATAATACTAGAGATTAATCATAATAATACATTTTTCGATCGCACAGCTTTTACAGATGAATTTCAACTTTTGTGGGACAATAAAATACAATTCTATTCTGCATTTGGATCTGTATTGTAGTTAAGGAAAAACATGCATAAGAGCTGTATGAATTTATCACGTATTAATGTGTACATGAGAAGATATTCATAATATTATCGGTATACCCATGTTTGCCTGTCTGATATAGTATTTTTCATAGTTTCTGTACAAATATAATGCTTGCTCAAATGGGTAGTTTTTTGCAAATATTTAAGAGTTATATTCCAATAAAATATGTGGAAATAGGTGAAGCATTGGACACTAAATGACGTACAGGCAGGGTCCACTCTAAATGTGAAGCTACTACTTGCATTTCAGCAAATGGCTGCTTCTAAAAAAAATAATATTGTGAATGAAAGCGTCTAAGTAGTCCTGATCCAATAACCATATATACTCAAAGAACTGAAACATTTTCTACACACACAAAATAACCATTGTTCTCAAATATTGTTCAAAAATCTAGATCTGTGATAGTGAGCACTTCTCCTTTGCTGAGATAATCCATCCTACACCTCATAGGTGTGCTATATCAAGATGCTGATTAGACAGCATGATTATTGCACAGGTGTGCCTTAGACTGGCCACATTAAAAGGTCACTCCGAAATGGTCAGTTTTATTTTATTGGGGGGGTCCGGGGACTCAGAAAACCAGTCAGTCTCTGGTGTGACCACCATTTTGTGTCATGCAGTCCAACACCTCTCTGTCGCATAGAGTTAATCAGGTTGCCGATTGTGACATGTGGAATGTTGGTCCACTACACTTCAATGGCTGTGCGAAGTTGCTAGATATTGTCAGAAACTGTAACACACTGACGCATACTTTGATCCAGAGCATCCAGAATATGGGTGACAAGTAAAATGAGTATGGTGGCCATGCAAGAACGGGGATGTTTTCAGCTTCCAAGAATTGTGTACAGGTCCTTGTAATATAGGGCCATGCATTATCATGCTGCAACACGAGGTGATGTTGTTGGATGTATGTTACAATGAAGGGGCCTCAGGATCTTGTCTTAGGATCTCTGTGCCTTAAAAATGCCATCAATAAAATGCACCTATGTTTTTCATCCATAACGTACGACTGTCCATACCATAACTCTCACCACCACGGGCCACTCAATCCAAAACATTGACGTCTACACCACGCCATACATACTTTCTGCCATCTGCCCTGAACAGATCAAACCGGGATTCATCCATGAAGAGAACGCCTCTCCAACGTGACAAACGCGATTGCATGTGAGCATCTGGCCACTCAAGTCGGTTACGACAAAGGATGACAAACATGCAGATGAGCTTCCCCGAGATGGTTTCTGACAGTTTGTGCAGAAATTCTTTGGTTATCCAAATCAACTGTTTCAGCAGCTGTCTGAGTGGCTGGTCTCAGACTATCTTGGAGGTGAACATACTGGATGTGGAAGTCCTGGGCTGGTGTGGTTACATGTGGTCTGCAGTTGTGAGGCTGGTTGGATGTATTGCCAAATTCTCTGAAATTTCTTTGGAGATGGTTTGTGGTAGAGAAATATTCAATTCAATTACAAGCATCAGCTCTGGTGGACATTCCTGCTGTCAGCATGCCAATGACACGCTCCCTAAAAACTTACGACGTCTGTGACATTGTGCTGAGTGATACAACTGAAGATTTCAGAGTGGCCTTTTATTGTAGCCATTCTGAGGCACACCTGTGCAATAATCATGCTGTCTAATAAGCATGGCACACCTGTGAGGTGTGGGATGGATTATCTCAACAAATGAGAAGTGCTCACTATCACAGATTGAGACAGATATGTGAACAATATTTGAGATAAATTGTTATTTTGTGTATACAGAAAATGTTTCAGATCTTTGAGTTCGTCTCAATGGGAGCAAACACACACACACACACACACACACACACACACACACATATATATATATATATATATATATATACGTAGATCCTCATAATCCCACTGTTCATTTTTTTTTACTTTTTTTTATTTAAAAATAGAACAGCATATGTTATATGTATTACTCAAGGCTGGTAGCAACCGAATTTATGCAGCAATTGTGATTTATGGGACCCATGTACCAACTGAAATCGAAATAGTTGGTAGGGGTAAAGGTAAAAAACTTTACTGTTTCCACTTTAAACTTGACATCAGGACCCAGAGGATATCTTTCAACCAAGGACCACATCCCTAAGTGAAGAGTCCTGTCCTTGTGATATATTTGAAATAATCAAAATGATGGGTTCATTTCCTGCTTCTGTCTGTAACATGCTGTTTTATCCCTGTGCAAGACACTTCACCTGCTTGCCCACTGATGTTGGCCAGATGGGCAGACAGCATGAAATGCCTTGCTTCTGTCCGCCTACCCTAAGAAAGCTGTGGCTACAATTGTAGCTGCTACCACCAGTTTGTGAATCAGAGAGTGAATAAATAATGGAATAGTAAAGCATTTTGAGAGTCTCAATCAGTACTATATAGATTTAATTCGTTATAATTACAATCGTCTTGTTAACTTCCATGACTTTTTGCACTCAAATTTGTAGTATTTAAATAATAGTCAAAAGTCATAATAGTCAACAAGTCATAAACCAAACAAAAAAAACGTTTTTAATACAAAGTATTAAAACAAGTGAGCTATCTGAATTACTGGAATATATACATGGATATCAACAGATCGTATCAAAAACAAGTTTTCTTATTTTCTTCTTTTTTACTTTAACATATCCTTCCTTAGTTACGACAGAGGTTGTTGCTTGAGTAAGCACAATTCACATGATACATCTGACTTATGCAAAACACACACAGACACACAAAATAACCTACAGTTTTCAATCCTTTCATTTTCAACTGCAAGGTGTCAGCATTAAAACACAGACCTTATTATGCATGCTTATGCATGCATAACAGAACAGATGAAATTATATCTCTCAGTATCACTTTTTTTGAACCACTTATATTGTTCTCTGGTCTCCATGGCTCCAGACATGTCACAGTCATCCATCAATCCGTCTTGAGCCCACTTGTTGAAGAGGACCATCTTGTCATCGACCCAGAACCACAAATCAAGAGTGCAGGCATAGGTCAGTCCCATCCAGACAAAAGGAGTTGAAGCAAACTGAGCTTTTTGCTGGACTAATCTCTGTTCATTACCGTTGGTAATGGTGACCAGGTCATGGTGGTGATCTCTACAGTAGAATAAGGCATCCTCCCAGGTTTTATTTTCTTTGATCAGGATCACTGTACTTTCTGTAGAGATAAGGAAAAGAAACATCTTATCACCAGCCTTGTTAATATTCCTATTTACCTTTAGATGCACAGGGCTTCAATTCATAATTAAATATGTGTGCATGCTGTTTCTAAAGACATATAAAAGTTAATAAAAAAAACAAAGCATAAGAAAAGAACAAGAAAAAAATGTAATAGTCTGCTTAGTGACTCCTTTACAAAGTTGCTGATTTATTGTTCTTGTTTGTATTTTTTGTGTTTTATTGTAGGTCTATAACAATGATGCTATGATATGTTTTGTACAAGTATGATGATTATTTTAAACCTTTCATCAGCACTGTATATGTAAGAACAAAGTGAAATCTCACCATCATAACAGATGAAGGGTTTTCTGACAGAGCAGTCCTCATTCTTCCATCTGCCTCCATCAGCAAACACAGCCATGGCACATTGACCGCTGTTGATTTTCTGATTGTCAAACTGTAGATTCCAGTGCCTAAAGGAGGAATTGTTTCCATCTGACCACTTCCATGTGTCACTGAACAGGCCGATAAATATGTATGTTGAAGTATCTCTAAAATCAAACCCAGTGTTCATGTTTTCCTTCTTTATCTGGTTCAGCCCACTGATCAGGTCTGTATGATTCTCTCTGCAGTAGCTCTGAGCTTCCAGCCAGGTCTTTGTTTCTTTAATCAAATGGAACGTCTTAGATGCATCATTGTCTGCGAAATAAAGATGTAGGAGTATAGATCACTATGATCTATAAATATTAAACCGGATACTAATATGAGGAACTAAACTAGCACAAGGAACATTTTCTCACCATCATAGCAGAGAAAATGATACCGGTCATTACAGGATATATCTCCCCACTTGAAGAAAATCGTGCCACTGCTCCATATAATCCCACAATTCTGGCCTCCTGGTTCCATATTATTTGGTTCTTTTGTATTTTTTTCCCAATCTGTCTCATTTTCATTGTACTCTACCCCAGGCAGAGACCAGTGCCATGTTCTGTCTGCATTTGTTTGATCATGTAGTCCAATCCAACCTTCTTTTATATCGCCTGGTGAGTCACTGAGGAGTCTCTCCATGTCTGTCATGTTAGTCACTGTGGCCAGGTCAGTGTGTTTCTCTCTGCAGTACTGCTGAGCTTCAGTCCAGGATTTATTCTCATCAATATAGTGATACTCATGGAGCTCACAAACCGTCAGATAATTCAGAGCTAAAAAAAAATACACCCCCCACCACCACACACACACACACACACACACACACAAAAAAAATTATTGGTATTCACAAGAAAAATATTTACTATACAGTGGCTGTATAGGCAAACTGATGTGATTTTAGGTAGAATCTCAGTGATAATATTAATGCATGGCAACATACCTATTACAGAAAGAAGAAACAGATTCCACATCATATTAAATCTCTCTGTCTGCTTTCTCTAGAGATATACTAGAGAAAAAAAAGCAAACATAAAGCAATAAAATTAATTTCCATAAAAAGCATTCTGAATATGATTCATCCATATCCACTGTTATAACATAAACAAACTTGCATCAAATTATGTCCTTTAACTTGAATTCAAAGGGATCCAACAGCTTGATGTTTTGTTGATGAAGGTTCTCTGTGAAATGCCCAGTGTAGTCCAACACTTATCTCTTGTTTTAGCATATAGCTTCTATTTGAATATTCAAAACTTAAGATAACCAGTTATGCTCATAATTTTCAAAATGGGAACCAGAATAGCCGTTATGCCCCAGGCAGAGGCCTGGAGAAGTAAGTTGAAATTATTTAAATTATTAAGTTAAACCTTATCTATAAAACAAAGCTAGGTATGGTTTCCTAGTATAATAATAATTAACCATCAAATGTTCTAGTACAGTACATTTTTGTTGAAAACATAAAACCGTAATTAAAGTGACTGCTGTTCAATGATTCTTTACTGCTATTACCAAAGAAAAAATTAGACATTTTTATGTTATTATTGATATTAATAAGAAAATCTAAAAATGAAGATGAATAGCACTTGGAATCATATTTGCAAACGAAACACTGAGAGTGGAGTAAAAAACTGACATCTGGTTATATCTTTCTATCGTAATTTTTTTTCCTATTTTATTAAAGAGTTTCCTAAGAAATCCTAGTTCCTGGATAACACAGATCCAGTTTGTTGTCTCAAGGATACTATTTGAATATTTAAACATGGTGAAAACATGTCACATCTAGTGAAGCCAAACATTATGTATACATCTAGAATAAATGGTTTAAAGTGTAACTAAACCCCAAAACAACTTTTTTTTGCTTATAAACTGTATAAATGGCTCTGTACCAATGCAAAATCTCAGTTCCAGGGCATTTTTTGACATTTTCATGTTAACTTGTTAAATTCTACATTTTTTTTGGTTTAAAAACGTCTTAGAGCTGCCGCGCATGGTAATCCTCTGGTACTGCATTTGAATTTTGTGATTGGCTTATAGCGGTACATCTTTTCCAATGCTATGTCACAGGTACGGTCTCACAGAGACGTCCTCCCTCTCTCAGACACACTCGCCCCACCCTTTGATGAGTTGAAACTGCTTATCTTCTTATCTTGCACACAGAAGTATACTGAGAGAAACAGAGGAAGCTGAAATCCATATATCGCACTTTGCAGGACCACAACGTTGAAGTGGTTTAAAGCCATGAGTTATAAATTATATGTTTTAAACACACCGTGAAAATGAAACAAAAGCTACGTGCTGCTGGGTTCAGGCAGCGCTGACTCAGCACCCTGAGCCAAAGGCTTGAACTGATACAGTATTTGGCTACTGCGCTCCATAAAGCCTCTCTTTACCTATGGTGGATGGTGGAGAAGAGACCTAATTTCTCTCTTAATCATAGTCAAATAGAAGCTTTACGGAGCTCGGCGGTCGCATGCCATAGTTCAGCCGTGACTGTCTTCGAGACTCTTTAAGTACATATTTGTCTAATCAAGAAGTTTGTTTACAACTGAAAAAATGTTTTTAGTGGTATAAAGCTTCATGTGTTTTTGTTTTCATTGTACATTTGTTTAAAGAGGACTTAGCTTTTACTACTATATACTATAATGGTATATATTGAGTGGAAAAAGGTCCAGGTGGTTCTGACCACAGCAGTGGACCAGGTGTCCTGCCTACTGTCTGTATGCAGACTGTCAGGAATTCCAACAATGACAGTAGTATTTGTCTCTGATGTGTATCTGATGAAGTTTGTACAATAAAGCTGAAAATGGAACAGTGAGCTCCAGCAAATTCTGCTTTTACAAGCGGGATGTTTTGGAACATGGAAACATACTGTACAATAAAACAGTGAAAGCGATTTGAAAACTTGCATTTGGTTAGATCATCTTACTGGGAAGAGCTCTTACCAAGAAGTTTGTCTAACTACAAAAAAATGTCTTGAGTGGGATAAGGCTTGAAGCGGATTTGCTTTAAATGTAAATTTGTTTAAAGGTGACAGAGCCTTTTTGTTATAGTAACTGACAGTGGAGTTTCACTGACATGTACCATGAGGTGTTACCATTTGTGTGTAAGTAGAAAAGAGGAGGGAACACATCCTTAAGCCTAGTTTATGCGTCTCTGACTGCGATTTGCACTCACACGCAGATGTATTGACGGAGACATATTTCATTTATAGTAGTCCGTGTTTTCCCCGCCCCTATCTATTGTTTTTTTCAGCCTTGCATGGGGTGCTAACTTTCCATGGAGTCTCTGCCAACTATCACACAGCGCCTCTATTTTTCCTAGGTTTTCTAGGCTTGTGAACATATTTCTTCCTCAAAGAGCAATGAACGACAGAAAGTAGGTCTTGATTAAGCTGTAAAGCTTTTTACTAGAAGTGTGGCTCAGAGCAGCCTTTTTTGTTATTTCTCTACACCTTAACAATTGCCAACAGAACAGATTATATAAATTATCCTTTCAATATAAAGGCTGTAGTGGCCAAACGCTGCATTAACTACTGATCCAACGCATCCTCACACCCAAGCGTAATGGACGCAAGATCAGACTCCTGACCAAGCGTAAATATGTGACGAGTTGGGCACCCCCCTCGCCTTATTTTTTGACGCGTTCAGAACAGGTTGTATGGTTGTGGTCCTTTATTATAAACATCTAAAGTTTATTTTGTTTCAGAGCCGTTCGATCTAGCAGAATAGCATACCATACGTTGAGTTATTGTTGAATTAAATAATTATCAAAATTAATTCAGTGCATGTTCAAGCAGAGACAAAATGGAGCCAATTTCCAGTTCTTAACATTTATTTTGAACAGATTAACAAATTGCAGTTTACAGAGAAAGATGCCCTAGTTTCTCTGGGCCAGACAATATTTCTGACGATTGAATGATCTTCATTTCACAACTTTATAGACACCGGGCCTCGCCAGGACTCTAGGCGTTTCTTCTCCCTCCAATCAGAACATTTCCATACAGTGTCTTAACCATTATTGGCTGTCAGAGAATTATACAGTCATAAGATGAGCATTCTGAGTTTTATGGTTTATGGTCCTTCTTAAGCAAAACTCTTTGTCTCAGAGATCCTCACAGGTCACACATACTCCCACCAGAACTTTATCAGACCACACGTTAGTCCCAAGGTTTCCTCCTGACCTAATTTATGGCCTCCATCCTTATCTATACAGACATCCTGTTTTTACAGCCTGCAATAAAACTTACCCAAGAGTTTTATGACTTAAAAGCTTATCCCAATAACAAATACTGACAGACAATATATTTTTTACAACCATGCAAACTATATAAAACAGACTTTTACCTTCTGAATAATAGTTTAAAACATATGTAGAAATATTACCACATTATGTAAACAATTTTAACCAATCCACCAGTTTTATGTTCTAACCTTAAAGTCACAAAAGGACAAAAATACATTCTTATCTAACCAGTTTTAACCAACCCACAAGTTTTATATTGCAACCTTAAGGTCACAGAAGGACAGAAATATATTATTTTAAACAAGCAAGCAAGTAAACGGATTCCTTGTCCTCCCCATGTCGTAAATTACTGACGTGTAGGGATCTGTATAACATACAAGGGGAGCACCGAGCCCGTCAAAAAATAACGCGAGGGGGTTACCCAACTCGTCACATATTTACGCTTGGTCAGGAGTCTGATCTTGCGTCCATATGTGACGGGTTGGGTGTGAGGATGTGTTGACTGATCATAGCAACTATAGAGCTCCGTTGTGGTGAAGCGATATCTTGCTGTTGCTGAAACTGATCAATCAGATATATACACTCTCCGCCGACGGAGAAGCATAAACTAGGCTTTAGGGTGGTCCAGGTTCTGATGTTTTTTGTGCAGCAGGAGACGTTCCCCAGCCCCACCTGCTGCTGGTGGTCAGTTAATGTAACAGGAATAACAAGGCTTGACTGTAGTGCTTGTTTTAGGGACAGAGGTCGGCAATATTAGATTACAGATTACAGAGGTATAGAAGTCTTTTATTTAGGAGACATTGGCCAACCATGAGGTGGCTAGCGTTTAGCTACACTTTAAGAAATAAAACTATGAATTAAATTAAAAAACCCTATGTTTCATTTTTTAGAGTGTATTTGGCTGGTTTAAATAGTCATCTTGTAAAAGACTCTGGTTTAGGAGGTAGGAAACTTGTTTTCTGACTGGAGGTTTTCCGTTTCAAAAACTCTGTCTTGGTTTTTCATTCTTGTGGAAAGAAACTTCACCTGCCTTGGTGATTGTCAGAGTATGTTCAATGTTCGTGTTTAATCCCGTTTTTGGCAGCGTAATTTCTGTCAGTATACCTACGACAGCTGTAACTACAATCTAGCTCACCATCAAAAACTCATCCATGTGTTTATCTTTAGTTGGGTCAATTACTGAAACAGCGTCTTCCCAGGTCCCAAAAAGTCAATCAGACAGCTGCAGCTGATCCAAAAATGATGCTGATCGCGTAGAACCAGGAAAGCAGAGCATATTAACCGTGGTTCTAAAGTCCTTAACTGGCTCCCTTGATCCCAGAGAATACACTTCAAAATACTCCTACTAGTTTATAAATCTTTGATTAACTTATGACCAAAGTATGTGGAAAACCTGTTGTCATAGAAATCTGGGTGTCTGAGAGGCCTTGGGTGAGAGAATAAAACAAAAGTGTCAGCTATATTCGTACATAGTTTATTCTACGTGCACAGAGGGACTCCTGATGAGAACCCCGGAGCTTCAGCACAGATGAATGGGTATATATACTCGTGAGCCACACCCTAAGGAATCAGCTTCTGACCGATCATTACATCATACAGATGATTTCATACATATTCAAACAGAAGAGGAAGTCTCACTTCAGTAGTCAGCAGTACACAATCAGGAGATAGTTTCACTGGACAATCAGAATATAGATAACAATAAAGGACACTTTGTATAATGCTAAAACGACAGTCACATGAACTGTCATGAGTGTAACACCAGATAACAAGATTTTTCATAAGTCAAGATGAGATTTTTACATAAAATTGGTTCTTGTTTGTACCTTAGAATCAGATCAGCTGTCTAAGAGCTGAGCAAGACAATTAAACCTTTCTTAATGTCCCAGCATAATAAAATTTTCTGTCACACCCGTTGTCACTATACTGTAGCAACGCCCCAGACAACTCAGGTCCTCCACATCTCCCAATTCCAGTCTACTCAGCATCAGAATTAGAAGCAAACATGAAGAAGCAGCTTTCATTTTCTATGCTCCTCTTAGCTAGAACTAACTTCTGGATGACAGCAAAGTTGCTGAAACACTGAGCTGTTTTAAATCAAGGATAAAAATGCATCTGTTTACAGGGCTATACAAATAATATGGCCTTGACTTGTATTATCATCACCTTTGCATGAATTTGTGAATGACTGAATGTAGTGTACAGTCATCCGGACAAGATAAAGTGATATACAAGTACAGGTCATTAAATAAAACAGGGAGAAGATAGCATTAGAGGGACTATGGAACTCTCACAGTATAAAAGACTTTCCTCTTCCTGCCTGGGCAGAATCAGCGTTAGATGCACTATTGCTTTTGTGTTCAAGTGTTAAGTATGTTGTTAAGTATAAGTTACATTTTATTGCTGAGGGAACAGGTAGGCCTCCGCACAAGCACACACACACTTGTGTTTTACTATCTTCTTGGGGACTTCTCATTGACATAATGCTTTCCGTAGCCCATTACCCCAACCCTAACCATCAGAAATGAATGCCTAACCATAACCTAACTGTAACCCTGACACTAAAACCACATTTTGAGCCTCAAAAATGCCTTCAGATTTCTGGGGCCCGGGATATTGGTCCCCAAAACGACTGTCAGTCCCCACGAGGATAGTAAAAAATGTACACACACACACACAAACGCATCCCTCGACAAAGGCAAATTCTTTTCCTTCAAATATAACCCCATACACACACCATCAGGCTCTACAGATTCCCAGGAAGACTGGAAATCCCTGTAAAAACCTATTCAAATCTTCCTCGCTGAATTTTAGTTCTAATAAGGGGGTCAAAAGAGAGTAGGTAGTTTGTCCTTGTAGAGCTTTAATGTCAGAGTGAGGGCGCTTTCACATGGTACGGGAGTCCGTACTCGGGTACGGTATTTGGTCAAAATCCACTTATTTCGTACCATGTGAACACAGACTGTACCGTGCCAGAATACGGCCAGAGAGACCTGCCTTGGAGGTAGTATCCGAGTCCAGGTACGAGCGGCCACGTATCATGTGAACACAACCCGTACTCTGGCCGTACTCAAGACAATAGACGCGCTCCATGCGGAAATGACGACACCGCCGGCCGAAATTACAGAATCACCTCGCGACCATACAAATACCAAAACAACGCGATTCAAGCATCCCACAGCAACACAGCAGGTTACAAAACGGCGGGTTTACTACAACACTCACCCTGTAGATGGCTTCAGGTAGCAGCTGACCAGTAGACCAGTTTGTTTACATTCTAGGCTGTCGCTCGTTTTATGACGTCGGTACTTCTCACTCCCTTGTTTGTTGGAGAACTAAGACTTATTTGTATACCGCCACCTGCTGTTTATTTGTAGTAAAAGACTGAATCCCAATACGGTCAGAGATCCGTGCCATGTGAACAGAAAAAATTAGCATTTTCTCTGGCCGTTTTCTGGTACGGCCACACATGTGAAAATGGCCTGAGATGCATGGGTAATGAGTCCATCACACCTGAATAAATTACCTCCTCAAACAATAAAGTTGTGTTGATGCAGAGAACAGCTGCAGGACACCAGCCCTCGAGGACTGGAGTTTGACACCTGTACCTTGGAGTCTTAGAACAATCTTCCCTGCTCTAATAAAGGGTTAGGTGGATTTTTACCAAAGTGCTCTGAAAAACCAACCACCTTAAGCTTCTGACTAGGCACATACTGCTACTAAAGTGTTTATTAAGTATGCCTTTCACTCCTTTTTGACTGAAATTTCATGGGGAACCCCCATGTTCCCTTTTTCTTTATATCCCTTCCCCTCACCTACCTCTCAGAAGGAGCTGGGGTATATAGATAGAAAGAAAGTTGTCTGGGTTTTCCTTTTGAACTTGCTCCTGCCCACGTTTGTTTTAATTTGATTTAGTCATTCATTCTCTTATTTTACAATTTAAAACTTTTAAGGTAACAACATTTCAAAATAATGCCATGCCATGCAGTTTTTCATTTTTCCTCCTTATTGTTTGTTACAGAATTTACTATTTCAGTCTCCCCCTCACTGAACACATCGAAAAATTTATTTGTTTTTCATTTTATATCCTTGTTTATTTCTAAAACAGAACTCATAACACGGGCTGTTTTCCTTCCTCGTGGAAATTTTGTCACAGTCGGTTACTGTTCAAACAAGGTGGAAAAATGCAAAGCAGAGCTTCTAGAAAGCCAAAATGTAAATATTGCTTCCTTCTCTCCTCTCAGGTCTTATTTTAGTTGCAGCATTTGAATAGTAAAACACTGATATCAAATATGTACCTTTCTAATTGGAAACTTTCAACTATTGATGTTAAAAAAAAAATTTATTTGAAATATTGAAGAGTATTTTACATTTTGTGAAAGAGGCAAGATATGTGTTTGAGATTTAAGTTTAAATTACAGTTAATACAGGGAAAATAAATGTGTTTACTACCCCAGATTCCAGTATCACTATCTAATTCTGTAGAGTAGATAATGATCATCTTTATACTGACATAAGTGTTCCTTTTCTCTTAAGCGATCTCTAGCTCAGGCGTATATCTTTGTGTTTATTAGTCCTTTGGAAAGTGATCAGTACAGGTCAATTTAATGCTCTTAAATTTTAAGATCTTTGTCTCTTTTATGCAAAAACAAAATTACTTTAATGTTGTTCATGCAACCCTGTTTGCATAAACAACATGAGCATGGGGCTATACAGATGCTCCACCAGGAGGAACCCATGACAGCCTTTAGGAGTTCTGCACATTAAGCCTAGTTTATACTTCTCTGTTTATATCGAAACGGATAGACACAACACCATCATCTGTTGACGAAAGTCCTCTACGTCACAAATGCAAAGACAGATGGAGCAGAGCCCCCTTTTCTAACTACCAATCAACGGAGAGCGTATGCCTGTTATTGGCCATCAAGACAACAGCCAGAGATAATTTCACCAGAACGGGGCTCTATAATCAATGTAATCAGTAGTAAATGCAGCGTCTGGGCACAACATGCTTTATATTGAAGGACAATTTATATAATATGGTCTTTTGAACACAAGGTGTAGAGAAACAACCAAACATATTGCTTTATGTTTAGATTATTATATGAACTTCTTTTAAAAAGCTTTATAAACTCTAGTTAAAGAGTAGCAAAATCAACTTTTTTTGTTGATAAACTTTATAATTGAGTCTATAATAGCACTATCTACATTTCAAGTACTTATTTTATGTATTTTAGTACATTTTAGTGAAAATATTAGTTTTGTACTCAAAAACTGTTAGTTTACTGCCCCAAGTGGTTAAACAATTACACTTCACTGGAAATCACTGGAATTGAAATCCTGCCTTGCTAACGGCTGAGCTCAGGTTATTGACGTAGGCTTGTAATAGTGACGACGGCCGTGGTGGGGTATATAAGAGGGGCGGTCTCGGCCACACCTCCAAAGCGAGGTGACATGAACTGCCTGTAGCACAATCGGCTCAAAACCTGGGTGCACCGTAATACAGGCGGTTACACCTACCTGCTGACATTTGCTCATTACCTATGACAAAGGGAATAACGGATATATCAGTAAATGGGAAATGTAATCTGGGCTAAGAGTTAATTTGTAAGGGAATAATTGTGATGGTGTGTGTTTTTTTTTATTTTTTTATTTGGCATATTCTTGAATGATTTTCTCATAATGATTGGATGCATCTCTCTGCAACACACATTTGCTGTTGCGGACAATGACGTACAGTGGCCGCAGGTGTACCTGTTGAGGCAGAGACTTCACACAAAACTAATCGAGCTAATCCATATTTAGCATTAGATTTAGCCAACAACAATGTACCACTCAGACAGCGCTCATTCTGCGCCGCTACATGTTCGGCATCTGCTGCTGCCCCGGGCAGAGAACGAGACAACGGCTCCTAACGATATGGCGCCACTGGCCTCCTCCACAGAACCTATCTCCCTGTACTCTGTTCCCTTTGGAGAAGGATGTTAAGGGAAAAAAAACTTATTCTCCAGATTATTTCCAGGCAAAGGAGTTCACGTTATTACGGCCCTCTCCATCTGTCTGGCCGCCTGCGACTCTGTGCTGCTGCCTGCAACATGTCAGTTACAGCCCAGGCCACGCCCAGTCCTTTATCCCATCCCCCCGCGTTTTTCCTGGTCTGCCAGGCAACACCTCCCTTTGAGCCGTTTTGAAAAAACTGGTAGGGGGGTGAGTTACTCTTTAACCAGAAATGACACTGCAATGGAAGGCAGACCCACCATGAAAAGTTAGCACCCCCTGCTATCCTGGCGACACATAAACTATTGTGTCTGGCAAAGTACTGAAAGAAAAATATGTCGTCAAACAAAGTATGTAAAATATTTACAAATTAAAGAAATCTTCGTTCAGCAGTTTTTTATTCTACATTTATATCCATGTACAAGAAATAATGATTGAAAAGAAATAACATTTTTTTTTATATTTAAGTATATTATTGCCAAAAAGAACAGTAGTCCTTGTATGGGAAAAAAGAAATAAAAATACTAAGAATAAGTAAGGTTTCTACATTTTTTACAATCCTTGGAAAAAATAACCTTTATAGTACAGCATAAACACAGTAATTCTTAATTAAAAAGAGCTGTATTGGAAAAAAAAAGTCTTTCGAGCTGGTTTCCCATAAACATTGCCCTATATTGTAAATACAAATATTTTTAAGATAAAAAGGCTACCTAAGTTATGGATCTGTTGGTCATGCTATGTCATTGTCATTAGGGATGTCCCAATCAGCATTTTGGGCCTCCAATCCCGATCCGATCATTTTACCTCAAATCTGATCCGATTTCGAGTCCTGATCCAATATTTGCCTTTAGTATTGAAATTTATAAAACTGAAATTTATTTTTAGTAAGTAACTCTACTTAACTTTTTAATAAGAATAATTTCATTAATAAGCATTATCATTACTGTTTGAAATCACATGAAATCAAAATCTTACAAAGGATTAAATGTCAACTTCAGTTTAATATTTTAGACAAAAGTAAAAAGCAAAACACTTACTTGGGACAGTATTACATTAAAAAAAATATTCTGACAGGCTATATACTTATATGCTAGTGTGCACACTGCTGTCCTCCATTTTCATGGGATCACATTCACCCCATGTTTTTTTAAGTAAATATATGTTAGAAAGCCCACATTGTTCTAAGTTTGTAGGTTGCAGTAAATATTATTGGTGTTTTCACTATAAGATGAAATATTCTATGCTTCTGAACTCAGCATAGATTTCCAAGGTTATTTGAATGCACCACAGGTGCTTCTTCAGTGGCTGGCTTTGCTCCTCTTCCTGGCTGCAGGAGCTAAGAAAAGTCTTTCTCTGTTTACTTCAGTTTATTGTTGCAGGTGCGTTTCTATGCCTTTATTATATTGTTTAAAGTCTGGTTAAGCATATTAATTAAAGTTTACCCATATTAGGACTGTGTTTTATCTGCTATGCTGATTTGTGGTAATTAAGAGTCCTTGTTTGCACCGCTACGGAAGTTAGAATTATGCGCAATCACCGTCGAACACTAGGAAGTACTTTAGTAAAAATCAGGACAACTTGTCAGCCGATATAATAAATCTCTGATCGCTGAAAAATATGAAAATATTGGCCCCATCTGATCTTGAGATCGGGATCGGGACATCCCTAATTGTCATAATTTACTTTTGTTTGCAAATTTGTAGTAGCCTAAACGCAGCAGAAGTTGTTGCTTTTACAAAATGTATTTCTACAAAACAGCAAGACTTGTTGAATAAGGAGCTTGAAAAAAATGTTTGACAGATTAGAAATTGAGTCAAATAATTTATTTTATGTTTTAAAAGTATTTTTAGTTTATCACAGGAAGAAGGAAAATAGTTTAAAATAGGAATCCCATGCTGAAAAAGATTTTACATTGTAAATGTAGCCTACAAAACTTTGTTAACTACTGTGCTTTCTTTATTCACAATTTGGAGATGTGTGTGTGATTCTCCCCAGCTTAGAGACTGTAGCAAATTATTCTTTATGTACAATAAATGAGCCTAGACGTGGAGCTTTCTGATCATTTAAAGAGACAGATGCTAACTCTAAAATACTTTTGATTTGACTGGACTATACAGTTGTTTAAAACAGGTAGTAGTATCATGCATATACTACCGTGACTGAATAAAGACAGGAACTGATTTATAACAAATATGTAGTAATGGTTTACATGTAGTTAACAAAGGTGGAAAAAGATTCATGCATTGAGCAGACAAAATTGAACTCCATATGATCAAACATTTTTAACCACTTATGTTCTCCTCCTGTCTCCATGGCTCCAGACATATCACAATCATCCACCCGCCCATCTGAGGCCCAGTTCTTATAGCTGACCACCTCATCGCTGACCCAGAACCAGAAATCCAGAGAGCAGGTGTAGCGCGGTCCCATCCAGACGTAATCAGTCGAGGCGTTCTTGGCTTTTTCCTGGACCCATCTCTGTTCATCCAGGTTGGTGATGGTGACCAGGTCATGGTGGTGATCTCTGCCGTAGTATAAGGCATCCTCCCAGCTTTTACTTTCTTTTATCAGAATCAGTTTATCTGTGAATGAAACAGAGAAACTCTTAAGTGTGGAGGTATTACTCAATGCTGTGCTTACAACATGAGTTTCTCAAAGCCCATTAAATTAAAAATGTTGCGTATGTTTAATTAAATAATTGCTAAATGTCAGCATATGTGTATATCTGTGCAACTGTAAGTGAACTTTTCTCTGGTTGACAAATTCAGTCTTTTATCAATTGTATCATTTACCACGTAATGTGTGATGATCCAGTTTATATTTAAAAAATTTAGTCTGTAATAGTAGAGATTCTCTTTTACTGTCACAAATGTTTAGGGAAAGATCACCATCATAACAAATGAAGGGTTTTTTGACAGTACAGTTCTCAATTTTCCATCTGCCTTCATCACCAAGCACAGTCATGGCACACTGACCACTGTTGTAATGCTCATCATCAAACTTTTCATTCCAGTGTCTGAAAGAGAAACTGCTTCCATCTGACCACCTCCATGTATCTCTGAACAGACCCATGAACACATAACGTTCCTCTGTAGATTCCAATAAATTCTTCAGTTTTCATCCAGTAACTGGTCCAGTCCACTGATCAGATCTGTGTGATTATCTCTGCAGTAACTCTGAGCTTCCAGCCAAGTCTTCTTTTGTTTTATCAGATAAAACTTCTTTAAAGTTTAACTTTCTGTGGGTTGACCATCAGTAAGAGAAAGAAAAAAAAGAAAGATTTAAAGTTTGGAACAGTATCAGCAACGGCAAGACAAAATGCTAAAATAAAATCTACATTTTATTTTCATCTACATTATTTTCATTTTATAGTACAAGTATTTAATTTAGTTTACTTATATTATGCTAATTCAGAACAAATATATTCTCATGGCATTTCACAAAAATAAAAGCAAATCAATCCAGTCATAGCCAGATTGAACATCGATTACATTGATAACTATTTTATTCTAGCTTTCAAACGATAAAGCTCAGTGTATCATTCAAATTTTTTATATGGTGCCAGTTTAAAACAAATATATTCTCAAGACAATTTACAAAAAATAAAAATCAAATCAATCCAGTCATAGCCAAATTCAACATCAATTACACTTATTACAATTTGACCTTAGCTATCAAAAATCAAGCTCAGTTTATTATTCAAATTGATAAAAAAAGAAAAATCATGCATCAATTAGTTCTCCTGCATCACCATGCAGTGACAGTTGCCTGCATTGTATTACTGACTTAGGAAAATCATTCACACTGAGTATCCATGCAGTGCCCAGAAGAAAGGAAAAAACAAAACAAAAAACTAACCCCTAACCCTTGTTTAACACTAGAACTACCAGAGAGCAGCCATTTGGCTTTTCTACCTATAAAGCCCACAGGTAAGCCGAAAGGCTGGATGGCCCCCTGTGAACCTTCCTTTTGTTATGTAAACGGGGCAATCACTGGGACACCACAGGGGGGGGGATATGCTGAGCCACTTCACTCAAAACACCTTGACATAAAATGGGGGAGGGGGAGAATCAGGTAGGAGCAGGATTGCTAACTGACTGTCTGAGCAGAATATATGAGCTGAATCAAAATGTAATATATGTAGAAGGATGTAGACGTTATCAGAACCCTACAACACTGGGCTTCCAACATCCCCACCAGACACATAAGAAAAGTAATAGAATAGAACCACATCAAATAAAGCACTCAAAATCTGGGGTTATCCCAACTGGGCCTTCATGATATTTACTAATAATAATAATAATAAAAAAGTATTATCAGGATACAGTGTTAGAGAGTGGAAGTGAGTGAGACTTAGAACTTAGGCTTAAAACTTTATTGATCCCTTTGGGGTGACTCCCTCAGGGAAATTTGAGTTTTCAAGCACACAGAGAAAACTAAACAGTATGTAACAATGAGTGAGGTGAGTACATTTCAATAATCACTCACAATCCATGCACTGCCAAGCCGTCTCCTTTCTGCATTTGCCACATGTGTATTTGTAACAGCCTATATATCGCAGAGTGGCATGATTGCTTTTACACTGATTTTTAACCTGACACATTGCTCTTTTCCCAGGGCTAGGTGTTGAAGGTTGTAGCCGAAGCAATTGTCCCTTTGTGCCTGCTTTGCACCCTCATGAGAATGAGCCATATCAATCATGTTATAGAACACAGCGACTGGCCAGCGCCGTGTTCCTCTGCGGACAGTGTACTCCCGCACCATCTGGTCCATCACATCAACGCCGCACTTTGTGGTGTTGTAAAGGGTGACAGTGTTTGGCTTCCGTTTGGTGGTATTCTCAGTCTGAATGACGCGGTGCATGCTGCTGAGAATGTATACTGTCTTCTTCCGTTTGGGCGCATACACCGTTAGCGTGGCACCAGTGGTTGAAAATACCTGAGTGGTGAATTCATCACGGTCCCTCTGTCTTGTTGATTGTGGAATTTCTCGCCGAATCCTGTTGACTGTGCCGAGGATGGTGGTTTTCCGGCTAAGCAGTCGTTGTGCCAGTGACAGCGATGTAAAGAAATTGTCCGTGGTAACATTTCTGCCCTTGTCCAGGAATGGTTCCATCAGCCTCATCACTACATTTTCGGACAGTCTCTCTCCACTGGAACGACTGGGGTCCTTGCCAAGATATGGGAGGACATTGCAGATGTATTTGGATTTCAAGTCACAAGCCACCCAAAACTTGATCCCAAACTTGTCAGGTTTTGTTGAAATGTATTGCAGGAAACAGCAGCGAGTCTTTGACGGGAAAAGCTGTTCATCAATGGTGATGTGTCGACCAGGGTTGTAGGATGTGATGCAGTTGGTGACAAACGAACCCCACACACCGGAAATTGCAGCAAACTTATCCGTCTTTGCTCGCTCACTGCGGGTGTCCTTGTCGTCAAAGCGTAGGTGTTGCATGATTTCTTGGAAGCGATTTCGGGACATAGTTGCCATGATCTGGGGGTTTCCCAGGTTTGCTGACCAGCAGTCATGCAGTGATGGAACCTTGGTCAGCCCCCGCAAGATAACAATAGCAATAAATGCCATTAGTTCAGGGAGGGCCATGAACCAGTCCACATGCTCCATTTGCCGTGCATGTTCAACAGTACAGTGTCGAATGGAACTTAGCATTTCCAGAGTATTTCCACTGCTCAAATACATAACTGATATTTTGAAATCAGACATATAATTTCATATCTTTGACATAACATAACATCACAGTGTGGGCAAACAGCAACAGTCAGTCTGGTTTTTATGAGTTGAGACAGGGAGAGACAGGAAAAGAGAAAATAGAGGGAAAGAGCAAAACAGACAAAAACAATGTACAAATTCTTAAATATAACAAATCAAATGTGTTTCGGGTGTATCTCAGTTTGAAAAAAACGTTACATAAAATAAATCTTGTACAGATATCAACTTGATGAGCAATTCTGTAAATGACTAGTGGGGCTACCACAGATTTTGAGTGCTTTATTTGATGTGGTTCTGTTCTATTACTTTTCTTATGTGTCTGGTGGGGATGTTGGAAGCCCAGTGTTGTAGGGTTCTGATAACGTCTACATCCTTCTACATATATTACATTTTGATTCAGCTCATATGTTCTGCTCAGACAGTCAGTTAGCAATCCTGCTCCTACCTGATTGTCCCCCTCCCCCATTTTATGTCAAGGTGTTTTGAGTGAAGTGGCTCTGCATATCCCCCCTCCTGTGGTGTCCCAGTGATTGCCCCGTTTACATAACAAAAGGAGGGTTCACAGGGGGCCATCCAGCCTTTCGGCTTACCTGTGGGCTTTATAGGTAGAGCAAAAAATCCTGGGTCTTCTAGTGTTAACAGGAAGAACCGGTATCAAAAATGATTGGGGTTGTGAAAGGGAAGAGCAAAAAAACAGGCTATATATAGAAGAACTGTTCTAAAAGTACTCAATGTTAAGAAAAATATGAATTAAGCAAGAGTTTATTGCAGTAGTAACTCTTCAGTGGCTGCTAGTGATAGGAAGACCACCTCATTTTACTGACTCGGATCATTGCCTCTCGAACAGTAAATTGAATAAATATTAAACTAATCATTTTGTTAATTTTAACAGCAGGTGGCACTGTTGCCCTCTTGTGGGTGTTGCTAACAAGGCTGTGGTTCTCCACTACAATACAGAACACAGCACGGTTTGCTTCACCTGACAATAACACACACAATGCCAAAAGCAATTCAAACAATTCAAAAACCCAAGAAAGCCAATCTCAAATAACTTTATTGTGTAAAGTTATTTGTGTAAATACACACCACAATAAAGTTATTTGTGTCCTCTATACTTGCTTCCATCGTCGTTTAACAACGCAGCAGCTGAGTGAGTCGTGAACGAATCATTTCTGTTTCCTGTCTTGCTGCTGACTGAGCTCATGCAGCGGCTGCCATGTGGCAAGAGAAGGTACTGCATGAAAATGAACGAATAGCTCACTGAGAGGACTCGTTACTCCTGGTTCATATAAAAGACTGGTTCATTTTGAACGAATCGTTTGCGAACCATACTTCACTAGTGGCTTCATCTCTTACGCCTCTATACGCTGACACAAGCAGGGTCGCCGATTTACATGCACTCCAGTGGGTGCTCACCTATGTTCCTCACTTGGAAACATCACCTGCTCCAAGACCGAAAAAAGACATACCAGAGCAGTGCACGGGCGGAGACACCTCATTATATTAATACTTTTATGTTTTAAAAAACACAAAGGTTTGTACTTTGAGAGTATTTAAACTAGTGAGAACTGAGTAAATTTGAATGTATGTCTGGTCTGAGAAAAGTGTAAGTGTGTGACGAGGAGTTTTATAGCCTTAAATCATAGAATAATTGTAACAAAAAAAATAAAGAAAAAGATGCAGGTTTTGTCTGTTGCACGTTATTTTTAGGACATAATCCTGCAATAAACGAGGGACCACTTTACAACTCATAATACCATCAAAACGACACCACGGCTTGAGCCTATACATTATATCACTGTTAATATAGGCTGGTTAAGCAACAATGAATTTCTGTGGAGCATCAATAAGCTCAGATTCACAAAGAACCTATACTAAGGATAGTGTAAAATATAAAAAATATAAAAAATAACTTTAAGAGATTAGTCAACACAGCTTTAATAAGTTCACTATAATGTTATGAGCGCTTAAACAAGTATGTCCAATAAAATGCGCAATTCATCCATTTCACATAAGGCACCAACGAGGTGATAACGAAACCAACCATTTAATGAAAATAAAGTAAAACAAGCAGTATTTCCATTCCTTAAAATGCAAAACAATACCTAAACAATAGAACATGCTGCCACAGTTGCTCCCCATGATAGTTTTTAAAAGCTATAAATTGCAGTGGATCAGATTTTTTAATTCATATCATTTTCGTCATTTTATTTTATTGACTGATTACTAACTAAATAAATGGCAAAAATGTAATATATTTATAAAATGCTTACACTCACCAGGTGCCTCTTCGCTGGGCTCCAAATTCAATCGGCAGCCCCAAACACATCACTATTACCCTTCAGTAAAAACTTTTTACCCATCCATAAATCATTATCAACATTCTGAACCCTCTTCTATCTGCCCCAGCCCCTTCTCCCTGTGCTGCGCTTTGGTGTTTCGTTGCTGCATTGGAAAAACAACCAGCTGTTTTCACAAGATCAATTTTTTATGTTTTATCACGAAATCAGATCGATCCCTTTTCCTTCAGCCGTTTCGGATTAAAAAGTACACCGTTAGCTGTCGGTAGCTAACGAATCTCCAGATTTCGATCAGTTTCTAAAGTGCTTATCCAATCGCAAGATGCGTACATGTTTACTTCAGCATTTAGCTGATGTTAGTGTCGCAGACTCGGGAGATGATTGGCTATTGCAGCTAAAATGAATGCTTTGTCAGACAGACTTTCTCATTTATCCCACGTGGGATACCGATACTGTGGGTGCAACTCCCCGTGGGTGCTTGGTATTCTCCGACAGGAATCAGCGCGTATCGGCTCTCCGTGACCTACGCAAAGACGCAGGGAGTAGAGCAAGGACCTCAAAAAAGGCAACTTGAGTCTTTAATTTTTCATTTACTACATGGACTCTAACTTTGCTAAACCTTTTTACAGTTTTTTTTGTACATGTGACCAATGCGATCCTGGGCACCTGCCATACACAGAAACAAGTAAGCCAGCTATCTGCACATTGCATATATTTGTCAGAACCGTGTCCATAGAGTTGTGTTGTAATGCTTTAGATAATCTTATGAAGCAGCATGAAGTAGACCCTCCATTAGTGGAAAAGCAACCGGTTCTTTGAGGAACCAACTAAGCACTGGCTCTGACACGAGCACTGAACCAGCACCGGTTCGTTGTTTTGTAGAAAAGGCCCTAAGAGCAAAGAAAAGTGTTCATTATGTCCTCCAGCAAGCCCACATTAACATAACTACAGAGATAGCTCATGATGACATCAGCCAGTTTAACTGTAAACTTAATCTAAATTCAATTCTATTCACTTTTATTTATAAAGCGCCAATTCACAACAAATGTAATCTCAAGGCACTTTCCAACAAAAGTCATATCAGTAAAATTACACAAACATTCCAATCAGTTAAAAGTTTTCTATGTAAGGGAAGCCCAGTAGACTGCGATGAGTCATCAGCGTGAGGTTGTGCCCGGATCATGCAGGCTCCAACCACAGCAATTCCTCAGCAATCCCTCATACTGAGCAAGCATGCAGCGACAGTGGAGAGGAAAAACCCCCCTTTAACAGGAAGAAACCTCACGCAAAACCTGGCTCAGTACAAGCGGTCATCTGCCACGACCGTCTGGGGGTCTGAGAAGACAGAGAAGATACAGCATGGAGGATGCTCAGTGACTATGAGCATCATCTGGACCGATGTTCCCCATCCAGCAGGGGGGATATTCTAAGATAAGTTTTATAGTAGACAGGGTGTCTGCCACAGAGACTGGGTCAACATGAAAGCAGTCTGATAACTAAAAGATTTGCCTCCAATTCTATTTTTAGAAGCTTTAAGAACCACTTGTAAACTTGCAGTTGTAGCTTTAAGTGCTTTGTTTGAAACATTGGAACAATAAGATTTGTGATGTGGGGGAGATTGATTATTATTATTTTATAAGTGAGAAGGATAATTCTATGGTCTATACTAGATTTACCATGAAGCCAGCAAAAGAAAGCTTGAATTAGGGAAACATCTTTTTTTATATTGAACAAAAAATTTGCTCCAGCTACATTACTATCTGGTTGCTGGTTCAATGGCAGTATGCTGTTAAACATGCTGTCTCTGGTCCGATCAGGGAACCGACTAGAGAAAATTACTGAGTCAGACGTTGTTTTGGCAAACTCAAACACTGACAACACACAGAACACAAATTTTAGTCTCCACCGTTTGGAGTTCCTGCATGTCATTACCGCCAGCATTAAGAAAAATCATACTGTATTTATGCTTATCTTTGGCTAGCAGTTCTGGGCTTCTGGTAAACTTTTCATTATGTTCCCTGATGTTTGACGATGTAGCCTCTCTGAGAAGGTGTTGTGGAAGAAATGTGTATCTGAGAGGCCTCAGATGAGAGAAAATAGTATCAGCTCTCTTCTTAAAAAAGTTTATTTTACATGCAGCATGGAGTCCCCAGGGAGCTCTGAGGTTCTTGACAAAGTCACAAGTATATATACACTGATTTAACCACAGCTATCAGATTTGTTGCTGACCAGTTCATTAATCCGCTCTGAGAGAACAAACAACTTCATACATGTTTGCAGATAAGAAATTGCTTAGAGAAAGGACACTTTAGCAGTCAAATAGGATGTGTCACAGAACAGCATAACTAGGCATAACTCAGTAGTTACTCAGCATAACTAAGCATAACTGAGCAATAACTAATCATGTTTTATCTAGGCACTGTGAGTAGTGAAATAAAAACATATACTGCAATAAAATGTTCTCTAACAGAAGATTATTATTAGAGACTAGCCCCCACAATGATGATAGGGTATAATATTCTTACCATTATAGCAGATAAACTGCTTTGGTCCATCACAAGAGATGTCTCCCTACTTCAGGTTTTTTAAAATAAACCCACAGTTTTCAGTACCTCTATTATCTGGCTCATTATCCCCCCATTCTCTCTCATTTGCATTAAAATTTACTCCAGGCAGAGACCAGCGCCATTTCTATTAACATCTGTTTTATCATACAGACCAATCCAAGCTTCACTCAGATTTCCTGCTGAGATATAAATTAGACTCTTCATGTCTGTCATGCGGATCACTGTGGCCAGATCAGTGTGTTTCTCTCTGCAGTACTGTTTGGCTTCAGTCCAGTTCTTATCCTCAATATAGTCATGATCATAGAGCTGACAAACCATTAAACAACAGTGACCTGTGAACAGAGAAAAAAGCTCTGATTTTAACCACAAGACAATTTTAAAATGAAGTAAAATTTGTAAACAATCTTTATTACATGATTTGTATTCAAAATGTTTTTTTTTTATAAACGGAAGTTTGAATAAAACTGTATTTTACCAAATTGATCAATAACATTATAATATGTTTTCCTAGTCACTTACCCCACAGAACAAGAAGAAAACAATTCAGCTTCATATCTGCTTGTCCAATCTCAATGTTTTGCCTTTCTCGTTTATTTTAAAGAGCTGTCTCTGTTGGAAAAGGTAGATTATTTAAACACTTTAAATATCAGTTAACTCCATCTACTTCTACTAAGTACTCTCTCTATTGAGTGACAGTTACTCAACAAATACATGTTAAAGAATCACATTTTTTTTACATTTCAAAAAACATTCACAGGATCGATGCCTAAATATTTATAGGGAGTTACATTCAGCCAGCAGGAAGATTCCTAAGATGAGGAACCATCTTCAAAACCACACCAATATTCAACAACCACACCTTCCTGAAAAAAATCCAGCAGCCATCTACTTCCACTTCAGCACGAAAGCTATGATGAACCCTCAAGTGGCGTTACACAGACAGCAATTGTCTCAGAAGGTACTGTACACACACCCATATCTTGGAAGTTCCTCCAGCAAGTAATGAGGAGATGATGCAACATATGAAACAGATGTAATATATCCTTATTCCATTGGTTTATTTAATTCCAATTTAAAAATAAATAGCAAGAGTTTAAATATGTTGTGGTTGCGTTCCTGTTTGGGGTGGGGCTCCCTGGTCAATCAAGCTTAGGGCCTCCAAAAGCCTAGCAGCGGCCCTGCAAAAATGGTACGAGGATGTCTGGGAACATTTTTATACTAAAAGTACACCCTAATGGAGGTAAAAGCTTGAATCACCTACTATAAACCCATTTACCCTACTCTAGTGCTGTCAGAATTAAATTCTTAATTTTACAGGACCTAAGTTAAAATTTGGTTCCTGATGTTAAGCTTTAAAATGTTTAATGAGAGTTTCAGGATTGTGATGGGAATATTAAAACCGTGGCTCAGGAGTTAGGAGTTTGTCTTCTAATCGGAGGCTTGCCAGGTCGAACCCCAGCTCCGACTGTCTTGGTCATTGTGTCCTTGGACACTGGGGCACCATAAAGGGGGGGTAAACATTGACAATTCTCGGGGCCCATGACTGAGAGACGAGACCAGGGAAGCCCCTTATAAAATTGTGGTGCTAAAAAAATATTTAACAGTAAAAAAAAAAAATTAACCTGAAATTATATTAAATTATATTATTATATTATATTAGCAATTTCCTGGTGTCAAAAAATTTATTTGTTTTAGAAACACTAATGCCCATGGGCTCGTCTCCCTCTCTTAATTACTGTAAACTGGTTCAGTCCACCGCGGCTGAAATCATATTCAGAACAGCCATATCTCACTTAGTCAATTTCTCCACCAAAAAGAAGACTACGGAGCCCCCCCTGGTCCCACTTTGTTAAAAAAAATGCTTTAGTACTATCTTGTGGCCACAAGATAGTACTAAAGCATTAAAAAAAAAAAAATTATATAGTGGGACCAGGGGGGCTCCGTAGAAGACACAGAAGAAGCGAGGAAAAGAAACTGAGCTGCAAGAGCAGCTGGTGGAGCTTCACCTCTACAGAAGGCTCTTTCTGATGATTCATAACGGGGGGGGGGGTATCCATTCTGCAGCAAGATGGGAAAAGACAGGTTAGAAAACAATTCCTTCCCTTCACTGCTGTGAAAGATCTTTTCTGTCAAACTGTTGCTCAGTTTATTTCAAAGTAAAATTAGCTTTTTAAAACCCAGTGTACAACTTTTCAGTTTTGTGTGGTCAGCCGCTCTGAGTGAGACATTAGAGATACAGCAGGATTTATGGATGCTGAACTAGCCACGTTGCTACTTGATTGGTTAGTAACAAATGGTTGCTCCTGGGTTATTTGGGGATGAAGATGTAATACAATTGTTTGATGCTTTACCAATGGACACGCCGTCAGTTTGATGTTTTGCTGTTTTGACTGTGTTTGTAAACTTGTTCAGAAGCGCTCAATAGAGATTTCCACATCTGCTTTGGCTGTTGGTTTTGTTGACAGCCAGTAACCCCCATATGATGCAGAGTATAAAACTGCTGTTTTTTTATAGTTGTTTATGCGTTTTGATTCACTATATAGTTTCAGCACATTTCATAGTGAGTTACTGCTGTATTAAAGTGCGCATTTTTCAGTTAAAGGGATGTTTTCTTACTTAAATGAATGCTAAATCATTAGTGGAGTTGCCCTGTAGATCTTCACATCAAGGTGATGTGATTCAGTTATAACGTAACTTTGCTCAAATTTCTCCACATTAGTTTAGGTAACTTATCAATGTAGTCAAACATAAGCTGTTATACTGACTATCAGTTGACCTTGCCTCTGTCAAAATGAGGTCTCAATCGTTCTGAACAGTCAAATGCACTTAAACATTAGAACGTCCAATGTGGTCATTTTGACTGTTTTGAAATATGCATATTCAATAACTTTGTGAAATTAAGTAATGAAGTGATGTTGGTCCCTGACTTTTCCTAAAACTATGTGAATTTTAATTCAAACTAGATTGAATATTTATCATGTGAATAATAACTGAAATACTGCATTTGATAACATAGGGGATCGTGTAGTAACACAATTCCACATCATCTTCAAAAGATGCACTGAAACATCCCAAACAGCTCAAAGTAGTTTGTACAGAAGCTGTTAGAGGATTTCTATCGAAGTGTCTGCCTGCAAGGAGTTGCATGCAATCAGTTCTGTTTAGATTTACTTTTTTTATAACTGGTAAAATAAAGTCTTCTCTGGTTTTAGTATCTTTAATAATTCCAAAAGATTTTACCTAATTTTTAACATGAATGCAATATAAGTCAGTTTGCTCAATATCATGTATTGCCATAAGATCACATTTTTCTAATTTACATATAATCCCAACACTTTAGAAAATATTCCAATGTTGTTGATTAGCAAAGGGATCTGGTCTGTTTTTAAGAGATAAAGCTAATAATTCAGCAGCTAAAATAAATGATAAAGGAGAAAAGGGACAGCCCTGTCGGATTCCAAGTTTGATAGTAAATCCCTTAGTTGTTCCTTAGGGGAGAGAAACCGTGCTATTCATATCCTCATACATTTTATATATATATATATATATATATATATATATATATTGCTTTAATAAACTCTGTACATAATCCAAAATACTCTGAAGTTTTGATAATGTCTGTTCAAAAGAATCAAATGCTTTGTAAAATCGAAAAATTAAAATGAAACCCTTATCTTCAATCAAAGAATTATAATCTACTAAATCAAGGACTAATCTGATATTATTATGTATAGACCTATCTTTTATAAATCCTGATTGTGTTTTACTATTTATCCAATACCACTTTTCAAACAATTTGCAAAAATAAGAGTCAATAATTTGTAATCCACTTACATTGCCAGTGTGAGCACAAAAGAAGAGAAAATAAGTTGGTCTAGCTAATGCAGGAGCAGTTATATATAATTCACATAAAGTACTGATTGACTTAAAATGTCTGAGAATGATATTTAAAATACCATAAAGTGCAGTATATAAAGTAATGTGAAAAAAAACTCAGCTGTGTTGGAGGCCCTGCCAAGATTCTTGTCATGTGGCCCAAAATCCTTAGCAGCGCCCCTGCTAGGATAAGACACCTGTGCTCACTGGTTGTGGTCAGAGGGTCTGGTGATGCTAGTGTGCAGCCTCGCAACTGGCAGTGCGCCCCAGGGAAGCTGTGGCTACAACGTCGCTTGCTATCACCACTGTGTGAATGTGTGCGTAAATGGGTGAATGACCGAATGTAGTGTGAAGTGCTAAGGGGTGAGTAGGGACTAAGTAAAGAACTCTACAAGTACAGGACATTTTAATGTATTCGTTGCCTTATTGTGAGAGCCACAGTTAAAATGAAAAAAATGATGTCAAGTTAAAGAGAACAACCATGATGTACTATAGATATATGATAGACTGCAGATGGCAGACATTAACACGTTATCTATCTACACAAAGCTACTGGTTCTGAGAGACAGGCTCCTGGTTTGCTATGTGGCTATATGGCAACAGATCTGGTTGACATTCCTGGTGTCAGCATGCCAATTGCACTCTCCCTCAATGCTTGTGGCATCTGTGGCACTTTGCTGTGAGACAAAACTGCAAATTCCACGGTGGCCTTTTATTGTGGGCAGTATAAGGTACACCTGTGCACTAATCATGATGTCAGATCAGCATCTTGATGTGGCACACCTGTGAGGTGGGATGGATTATCTCAGCAAAGTGCTCACTATGACACATTTAGACTGATTTGTGAACAATGTTTGAGAGAAATGGTAATATTGTGTATCTGGAATTAATTTTAGATCTTTAAGTCCATCTCATGAAAAATGCGTTTATATTTTTGTTGAGTGTATTTATATAATGCCAGTTCACAACAAATAAAATCTCAAGGCACTTTACAACAACAGTCATTTCAACACAATTATACAAATATTCCAATGTTTTGCCTCAGCTTGTTTTCCACTACAACCCATATCCTTCATGATATTGTTTGTTTTGAACTTTCATATTCAGTGACCGGTGGCTGTGTCATTTAATTGTTTTTTTTTTGTCTTGCATAATATTTCAGCGTCTAAACTTACCAAGAACTACCGAGCTGGAGATAGGAACCAGCCCCCTCTGTCTAGGAACAATAGGACTTAAAAAAATATGTAAATAAAAACGAATTAGAGTAATTCGAGAAGCAAGACTGTAAAAACAGAGGTTGTACATCTCCAAATATACAATCTTAGGGGCAAAAAAAAAGTATAACAGAATAACGACATAAACAGAAGAGAGGAAGCAACACAGTTAGCTGACACAATTTGATATGAATTTTTTTGCATCATGCACTGACTGGATGTACTCATTTCCCTATGACAGCATAAGTCCAGAGATGGACTCAATAACAAAACATACAAGAGTTTCATGAGCTGTTAATGATTTACAGTGTTGGGGGTAATGCATTACAAAAGTTGATGAGGTTATGAGTTACAGGAATGTGTTACTTTTCTCAGTGACGTAGTAATGTAATTCATTACTTATAAAATATACAGCACTATATTAGTCATTACAACTTCAGTAATTCAAATTACAAGCACATTTGTAATAGATTTTTCGATCAACTAATGGAGCAAGTTGCAAGTTGGATACCTTAAAACATCCACGGTCCACTTCCTGTTGCTCAAAATAAAAACATCAGAGAATCAGGATGGCTGAGGAAAATATCGACTCTACAGCATGGTGGCATTATCCGCACTATTTTCCTAACCACCTGTTGAAAGGCTTACGAATCTCATCTTTGTCTTTGTGATGAATGCTTTCATCGCCTTCTTTTGATGCAATTCACCAAACATTACCATGAGATAAAAAACATCCAAAGGCACTTGAGACTTGAATTTTAATAAAATACTTTTAAAAATACAGTATTTGTGGTGTCACATTTGTGTCAAATATACATTGATAAGGATAACTTAACAGTATTTAAAAATTGGGTTTTAAAATATTTTGCCAAAAGTAACTTAAAATAGTAGAACTCAGATACATTTTTTAGACAGTAATGTGTAATGAAAATATATTAATTTTTGAGTCGGTAACTAGTAATTTAAAATATCTTTAAAAATTGTAACTTGCCCAACACTAATGATTTAGTCTTTTTGTAACTTTGTTAAATTGATGCCTTTCCACTATAAATGCTAGGAGGATCTCTGGGAGTATTTTCACTCTTTAAATCAAATCTAAAGCAGGAATCATGTTTGCACCTTTCCCCCCAAAAAAAATTGTTTGTCCCGGACCATTTACATGTGATCAACCGGGTGAATTTCAACCACAAATTAGTTTGTCAGAGGTGTTTGGAGACAATCTTTGCATTCTCAAGTTCATAAACTCATGCTGTGTTGAAGTAGTGGTGTAACATTAGATCATCTTGGCTATCTTAATATGCATGTGAGATATTTTATCTGTTTGTCCGAAACAGTTTGCCTATCACCTGTTGCTATGTAAGATATGTAATGTTTGACAGCTTAAAATTGTATCAAAACCAACTATATTTACAAAGCTGCAGTTGGAATTATCTTTGTGTAAGTTTATTTTGTGTTAGTATGTGTTATTTGTAATTTATGTGTAATTTATCTTTATAATGAAATCTTTTTAACTTGTCCAAAAAAATGCTGCCCTTATAAAAAAATAAATAAATCTATGTAGTCATCATTTGTTTGTGTTGTGGTGCCAATTGCAGAAAGTACATGTCTTAAATGAGCTGTGCAAAATCAGTCCAAATGTCATAAAATGTCTATGGGCCCCACTTTCGAAATCCCTGTCTTAAGCTAATCAAAAAACAACAAAAAAGAGTTATCAAAATGTCCTATAAAGATCCTTAGAACAACCAATATCAAATACAATCACTATGTTAATTAAATAATTAATTAATCTCTGGAATGCATATTTAAAACATAAAGAAGATTGATTATTATGAAAGCATAAACACCCGCTTATCAGGCTGCCGTTAGAATATTTCCCATGAATAAAATAGCATTTAAATTCTGTGATGTAAATAAAACATTAGGAAATATAGTGATAAATATAGTGATATAGTGAAACATTTAAAAGCATTGTGTTATTATACATTAGCGCAATGAGGAGTTCAAATCAACATGTCAGAACCTGGAACTATAAAGAGCAAGTACAACTCAGTACCTATTATAATGTCCTTGGATGGCATAAGAGAACATTGAAGGGCAGGAATGAGTAGAGTATGTGAAACTGGAGATTAAGGTACAGCTTCTCTGTCCATTTTGTCTGTAAGGAGGTGGAAAGAAACAGATAATGAAGCAGTTGAAGCAGATAATAATTGTCTGGCAAAATGATGCAGAGAAATAAGAGAAATATCTAACAGGAAAAATTACCTGAACCAAAGCTGGTGCAAGGAGCGCTTATTATAACTTTTTTATTATTATTAACTTTTGTTTATTTATTTATTTTTTTCACATCCCGCATTAATGAAATCAAGGTAGCATAAAAAAGCAATTAAGCAAATTTCAATAGCAATAACTTACTATCCTAGACAGCTCAGCCTACTGTATGTGGAAGTGAATCAGCATTATAGGTACACCAGATATTTTTTTGCAATATGCAAAAACTGTAGAAGTACAATCTAAATAAACTCACCACAACTGCAACTGGTTGTTGTGATTTAGTAAAATCTACAGTAATAAAAAAGAAAAGGATACATAAAATAAAAACTGTTACGTCTCACTGAATTTGAGTTTTAAAGTTTAGAACAAATGAAATTAAATTCCTCACTATCGCTGATTTTTAACCACTTATTTTGCCCTTCCGTCTCCATGGCTCCAGACATATCACAATCATCCATCACTCCATCTGAGACCCAGTTCTGATAGCTGACCACCTCATCACTGACCCAGAACCAGAAATCCAGAGTACAGGTGTACCTCAGTCCCATCCAGACATAATCAGTGGAGGCATTCTTGGCTTTCTCCTGGACCCATCTCTGTTCATCCAGGTTAGTGATGGTGACCAGGTCATGGTAGTGATCTCTGCAGTAGTATAAGGCATCCTCCCAGGTTTTATTTTCTTTAATCAGAATCAGTTTATCTGTGAATGAAACAGAGAAACTATTAAGTGTGGACGTATTACTCAATGCAAATTATTATGGAAAAACCTATTGTATGATGAAAAAGTTATTGTTATTAAAATATGTTGGTTGTTACAGGATACATCATTCCGCTTGAGACTTTTCAAAATGGCTGCACAGTTCTCAGTTCTTAGATCATTTGGTTCTTTAGTTTTCCAGTTTGTCTCAATTTCATTGAACTCCACTCCAAACAGAGACCAGTACCAGGTTCTGTTACCGTCTGTTTGGTCATACAGACCAATCCAAGCTTCACTATCGTTCCAAGGTGAGTTCCTGAGGAGTCTCTTCATGTCTGTGATGTTAGTCGCTGTAGCCAGGTCAGTGTGTTTCTCTCTGCAGTACCGCTGAGCTTCAGTCCAGTTCTTTTTCTCATTTATGAATTGATATTCATAGAGCAGACAAACCATGAAACAAGACTGACCTAAAACCCAAAAGCATTGGATCAACTGAACATTTCAAAAAATATCAACTTTAATTTCATGGGACTGAAAATGCACCTACATATGTCAGCATTATATTGAACTTAATTAATGTAAATTAACCTCTAATTGAAGGTTTTTACAGTTATGTCTTTACTTACTCAACTTAACAAGCAGAGATAGATTCATCTCCATATTTGCTCCTTCAGATGTATTTATATTGTTTGTTTTGTTCAGATGGTTAGGAAGGTTGGTCTCAGATGGATACATTTAAGTGCATAGTATTAGTTTTTATCCACAGGCAAAAAAAATCCATCCATCCACTTTTGCAGTCATTCATGTTTATTACCTACTTAATCTTTTTTACAATGTTTTATGTGAAACTGCTAATAATTACACATTAATCATATCAGATTAATGGAAAAAACCTAAATCCATGACAAAACTATAAGAACACAAATACCACTGCTAAAGTAGGATAACCATATTTCGATTTCCAAAAAACAGAAGACACTTTATAAAGTCATGAAACCCTTTCAAGAGCGAGCCTAGACTTTTGACTTTTAACTATGTCCATCTGGTTATAACAAATTGTGCTAGGCTTTCACAAGTACAAAAATGTCTTTACAATCTCTGGAAATTTTTGATAGGAAAAAAAGAGGACATCTTTGGGAACAGGAGCATGTGTTCACCCTAACTAAACTATTCTTTCATCCCTGTCTATACATTGTCTGTCTCTACAGAAATAACACTTGCCTCTGTTTTTTTTTTGTTTTTTTTCTTCCTGTGGTGGCTTTGTCTTTTGTTCTGCTTGAGCGAGCTTGGGAAGAACAATACAGGAGAGGAAGGCTGTAATATTCCAGTCAATATTCCAGTCATTGCACCAGTTAGTTTATGAATGCTTACTGGTTCCCCTTAAAAAAACAGACATTTCCATCAATCTATGAAATCCCCCTGGATTTCCCAGACAGCATATGAATAGTGGACATCTTTAGGTAAAAAAGTGTTTGGTCACCTTATTAAACTATTCTTTCATCCCTTACTATAAATTGCCTGTCTCTACAGAGATAAAACTTACCTCAGTGTTTTTTCTTCTTCCTGGGGTGGCTTTGTCCTATGTTCTGCTGTCGAGAGTTCTCAGGTAAATGTTCAGTCCCATCAAACAAATATCCTCTTTGGTGGCTGTGCAAATGTATTTAAATACCCCCCCCATAAAAATAAGACATCATGCAGCTCTGTTTGTGACTTGAATGAACAATGAATGACTTCATTGTCAATGTACGGTGAAACACTACAATGAAACTGAGAGTTCAAACTGTGAAAAGTACATCACATACACAACTAGTTCAAAATTAGATCTAGAACAAGCATCAGATATACGCCACAAAGGAAAAGAAAAACAAAGTAAAAAATCTGATTGTTCTTTGTCACAGTAATGGTGGTAAAATATTTTTATTCATAAAATATATATGAGACAGGGCCATATTAATGTCTGTTAAGGAGCCTCACTGCAGTGAGAAGGAAAACTGTTATTAAAGTGAAACATTTTTGATGTGACGGTTCGGATGCATTTGACAGATGTTGTTGGCTCTAGAGAGGGGACAATTTTTAGCCATATCTGTAACAGAAGGGAGCGATCATCCAGTCAGGTCTTTCCTGTGTAAATGCTAGTAGCAGGATACTTCCCAAAAGGATTAGTTCCATATATTAAAATCAAACACTGTGGGCTTATTAGTCATCACACCTTTGGAATTTGTAAGGTAGACATACACTGCACCACGGTTACGTTAACTGAATACTTTCCGTAATGGACCTATTCTTTTGTTTTCTTTTTTATCTGTAACAGAAAAATCTGAAGGCTCTCTGTCAAAAGCACTTTTTTTTCAATTATACACATGGAGTCCAGGTAAATCAATTCTACCCATTATCTATTCCCCTTTTCCTTGAAGGTTCAAGGGGGGGATGGTCCATATCTCAAGCGGTCAGAACGGCCGAGGGGCAGGGTGCACGCTGGACAGGTAGCCAATCCATCGTATGGTAAATAAAGTCAATAAAAAAAAGATTCCCAGAAAATATTCAGTGCATCTCGCTTAGCGGGAGTGACTGCATGTTGAAAAGTTGGTGAGACTCTGGACTGTGACTTTGGAGGGTGCGGCTGGTTAGGCGTGTTCCAAAAAGGCTGATGTGTGCCAAACACCAGCGCTTGCTGCTGCATTCCTACTGCAGGCTCTGCTCCAATAGTTTACGGTTCAGGAAACGGTTCTTTCAGATTCTTTTTGACCTTCTATCGCTTCACCGGGAAATTATTTTCCTCGTTTCAAAAGTTTGGCAGAAATTAGGCTTTATTGCAGTCCCCAGTTTGGCAGCAGAGCATGGATCAAGCCACCAGATCAACATCTAAACCCCCATGAGAAGTAATCTGTCTGAGGCAAAAATCTAAAACTTCACAACAATAACCCCCGCAGCAATCCTACTATTTGATTACCAAAAATTGGGTGAGTATTTCAGTTCCATTCAGAGCAGGAACCGCATCATGTAGGCCTGTTAGTGTGCAAACGTTACATTTAATTTTTATAAGTAGTTCTCTGGTCAGGTCATTTGGATTGAATATTATTTGAAATTAATAAAAACAAATAGGCTATTTTGAATGGGTATTAACTTGTCAGATGATTTGCTGTAGATAGGTGCACTCCCTTCCCCCGGCAGCATATGATTAAAAAAATGGATGAATTAAAAATAGATCATGAACCGTTTTTTTGGGGGGGTTTTTACCCTGCAGTTCAAAATGATGGACAAAAACATGTCTATCGCGACCTCTCGAGAATAGAACAATGATGAATAAACATGAAAGTAAGGGACTGATAACTATGTTATGAACCTTGGACCATGACTTCATTAAGCTTACACAAGCTTTTCACGTGTTTAATACTTCTTGGTAGTTTCAACCAGAAAATAAAAAGCTCAGTAGTTCAAGTCTGAAGTAATCCAGATTGGTTCAATTTAATTGGTAGTGTAGACTCCAGGGTAAGTGAGAAGGTTTCAGGAAGTTATGTCCTAGGTCAGAAGTATTCTGTGTCACAAGTTGAAACGCACATTATATCATTTTGTGAAACATTGGTGTCATGGAGACAAACAAATTAGGCCTTGTAAACTGACCTCACTTACATCCTGTATTTGTCTTAACAGAGGTCTCCTTTTATGCTACCAATCAAACTCTGAAGGGTGTCTTTATTCTGTTTCTCCTTGAGTACCACTGACATGCTTCAACAAAAACACTAAGGTCAACAATGTCTATCAGAAAAAGTGCATTTATTTCAGAATACTTCTATTTAGTATTTAATAAAATGAGCACAAACAATACATATTTATTAATGAAAATGTTATTAAATTTTGAGGTAAATAAAAAAAAGTTGACCTGAATATATACATAAGATCTTCGCCAATTGCCTACTGTAGTCAACGGTATACTGAATGATTTTTATGTTTGTGCATCAGTGCAATTAAAAGAAAATAAGTAATTAAACAACTGTGTGTGTCTGCAATTACATTTACAATACAAGTGGGGGAAATCCCATAACCTTCTCTTCCCAGAGATTAAATTGGAAATGTGTATTAACTAATTCCTTAATATATTAACAATTCTATATAAAAACTGTTTAGTTTTTTTATAACTGAATCAAAATGTAATCGATATTATTTGTAATTTTTTTGGCTTCTAGCTCAGTAGGTAACTGAGGCTGTGTTTATTTTAATAGTTCTTATTGTATATTTATGTTTGTGCTTAAGGCCTAGAGCACTTTGGTCAACCTCGCTTGTGGAACTCTGAGTACAGACCGAGGGCAACTCAAAATCTCTGTTTAAAAAAACAAATAAAAACAAAAAAAGGGTTCATTATTAGACACTGCATGGTAGAGTGGGTGGTGCAGACCTCAATGTAGCTGTCCTGGTGTCACCTTTCATCCAAAGCCAGTTACTGCATGTCTTCCCCCTTTTTTTTTTTTTCTTTGGCTCATTTCCTCATCCATTTTGATAATTGAGTACTAAACTCTTATATTTGAAATTGGTCCTACTCCTGCCATTATCGTAAAAATAAGAGAACTCTGTGGTAGAGAGCAATATTAATGTACCTTTTTTTGCTCAACTTCTCTGTAACCAGTTTAAGACCATTGGTTTTAAACTGGTTACAATACATTGTTTCTTTTCAACACTCTGAAATGTACACTTTACTTTCAGTATATTAAAAAGCATAGAACACAGCGAGTAAATAAATAATGTCGTAAACACACTTATAGAGATTTAAACCATTGAACAGATTAAATTAAACTCCTCTGTAGCGTTTTTCTTAAACCACTTATGTTGTCCTCCTGCTTCAATAGCTCCTGACATGTTACAGTCATCCAGCTCTCCAGCTGAGCTCATAGAGGTTCTCACACCAGGACAAATCCAGAACCAGGAATTTAAATCACAGTTGTAGCACAGTCCAATCCATACAAAAGGAGTTGAAGCCTTCATGGCTTTCTCCTGGACCCGTCTCTGTTCATCAAGGTTGGTGATGGTGACAAGGTCATGGTAGTGATCTCTGCAGTAGTGATGGGTAGATGAGGCCTCGTGTACCGTTTCGACACATTGCCTTAACTGTATTGATACTGTATTGATACTGTGTTGACACGGACTTGCTACTGTGTTGGTCTACTGACACCTGCTGGATCTTAATATTGTTGCAGGTAATCTATTTGGAAAAATCAAGTAATCTATGGATTTAATGGCCATATGATAAAATTATTTATGTAATTGTATTCCATATTGTACGCTGCATAATTTAATATCTTAATCAAAGTTTAAAACATGTTATATTGAAAAGATATCATTACACATAATATGAATGTGTGTCACATCCTGTAAAAAAGTGAAACTGAAGGTGATGTTGATTAAAGTTTGTATTTGAGGCAGACTTTTTAAAAATATATATTTTATTTTTAAAATTAGTTACTCCGAGTTCTTTGGAATTATTTTTTTAAAGCAATTTGTCCAGATTTAGAAAACAAATACTTGCAAGGGGCAGCTGCACAATTACTTTCTGGATGGCAAAATATATGATTATGCAAGAATCTGAAACCGTTCCCTGGATCACTCACTTTCAACAATACTGAGAGGTGGTAATCCTTGAAAATTAAATGGCTGGTCCAACTCATGCTTCCTGGTAGTTTGATATTCAAAAAAGAAATAATAAAATAATGTTTATTCACTGTGAATAAAGTGACCATGAAGAATTTTTATAATGTCAGTATATCTGCCTTTATCCTAGTTGCATTTGCGATCTCCTGATGGTCATGTTTTGCTCTGTGATGTCTCAGCATAGAAGATGTGATTTTATTGATATGCCGGTTCAATGGAACAAATGTGGTATTTAAACTGCAGAAAATAATAAGAACAATTTTAACATATTAGTTGTTTTGAAACAGACTCAAATTTGGATAGATTAAACAGAAACTGAGGGTGACAGAATGAAGAAAAGGAAATAAAAGCAAATACTTTATTTGCTGATATAAGATCAAAATGATCCCACACGTATGAAACCTTTTGTCTTCTTTCTGGCTCCATGATGTTGGCTTTCTGGGAAATAATCTGGTGTAAAAAATAACGTTCTGGCAGAGAAGCATCCCGTTGAAAACTGTGGACGCTCCTACTTTTAAACACAGTTCAGCGCTTCAGTGACAGATGACGCAGCAGCTGAATCGGTCACGTGACTATTTCTTAAAGGGATACACGCACCGATACGGGGTTTCACTCTATGAGCTTGATAAATGTCGCGATGCATCGGTGCTGGTCTACCCATCACTACCAGAGCTCTATCTGCCACTTCCAGAGCTGCTGGATCCAGAACCAGTTTCAGGTCCAGAACCAGTCCCAGTGCCATAGCCTGAGATCTTTATTGGTGAAGTCCTTCCTGGCCATCACTGCAGCAGCCCTTCAGCACTCGCCATCTCCTTATGGGCCGCCGGTGTCTCCTGTGATGACCAGGAAGGTAAACAGTAAATATATAAGCACCTGGTGGCTGGGCCTTTATCCATGTGACCCGGCCGGACTCTGTCCGAAGAAGCAACATGGGCCCCCCTTCCCATGAGCTCACCACCTGTGGGAGGTCCCATAAAGTTGGGGTGCAGTGCAAGGAAGGGAGTGGCCAAAGGTGGAGACCGCGGCTGCCCGATCCTCGGCTGCAGAAGCTGGCTCTTGGGATGTGGAAAGTCACCTCTCTGGTGGGAAGGACGAGTTGTTTGGACTGGACATCGTCAGCCTTGCCTCAACGCATGGCTCTGGAACCTCTCCTTGGGAGGGCTTGGACTCTCTTCCACTCTGTAGTTGCTCCCGTTGAGAGGCACCAAGCTGGGGTGGGCATACTTGTTGCCCCCCATCTCAGCGCCTGAGGTTTACCCCGGTGACTAATATGGTAGCCTCCCTCCGCCTATGGGCGGGGGGACGGGTCCTGACTATTGTTTGTGCTTATACACCAAACAGTAGATCAGATTACCCACCCTTCTTGGAGTCCTTGGAGGGGGTGCTAAAGAGTGCTCCTTCTGGGGACTCCCTCATTCTTCTGGGGGACTTCAACGCTAACCTCGGAAATTACAGTGAGACCTGGAGAGGCGTGGCTGGGTGTAATTGCCCCCCCTCATCTGAACCTGAGTGGTGTTTTTTTATTGGACATGGATTCTCCATAGCAAACACAATGTTAAGGCATAAGTGTTTTCATGTGTGCACTTGGCACCAGGACACCCTAGGCCGCAGATCAATGATCGGCTTGGCTGTCTTTTCATCTGATCTGCGGCCGGATGTTTTGGACACTCGGGTGAAGAGAGAGACAGATCTATCCACCGACCACTACCTGGTGGTGAGTCGACTCCACTGGTGGGGGAGGACGCCGGACAGACCTGGCAGGCCCATACGTGTTGTGAGGTTCTGCTTGGAATGTCTGGCAGAGTCTCCTGTCAGAAGGAGTTTCAACTTTCAACTCCGGCAGAACTTTGAACACATCCTAGGGGAGGTGGATGACATAGAGTACGAGTGGGCCATGTTCCGTGCCTCCATTGTCTAGGCGGCTGGCCGTAGCTGGGGGGATTGGTCTGCCACCAACACTGTTTACGTTGGAAATGGTGTGCTGCTGACCTCGACACAGGACGTTTTGGGTTGGTGGATGGAATACTTCAAAGACCTCCTCAATCCCACCGAAGCGCCTTCCTATTTGGAAGCAGAGTCTGGGGACTTTGGGACGGGCTCTCCAATCTCTGTTGCTGAGGTCAACGAGGTTGTTAAAAGTCTGTCGGGGTGAAGAGAGAGCTGAGCCGACTACTTACAACTAGTCGATCTACGTTCCTACCCTCATCTATGGTCATGAACTTTGGGTGGTAACCGAAAGAACGAGATCACGGATACAGGCGGCTGAAATGAGTTTCCTCCGCAGGGTGGCTGGGTTCTCCCTTAGAGATAGGGTGAGGAGCTCGGTCATCCGGACGGGGCTCAGAGTAGAGCCGCTGCTCCTCCACATCGAGAGGAGCCAGTTGAGGTGGCTCGGGCATCTGGTCAGGATGCCTCCTGGTCACCTCCCTGGTGAGGTTTTTCTGGGATTTTCCCACCGGGAAGATTCCGCCCGAGGAATCGGCCCCAGTGCCTGAGGAGAAGGATTTCTGGGTCTCTTTGCTAAAGCTACAGCTCCCGTGACCCGACCCCGGATACGCGGAAGAAGATGGATGGATGGATCAGTCTATAGTCTGGCACCTGCCTAGATAAGACTGAGGTGAAACGCATAAAGGAGCATAAACATTAAACCCTTGCCATGTGTGTGTGTGTGTTGAATAAAAGGGACAACGGTGACTTTCCAAAATACAAATGTTTATTTACAAAAGAAGGAAAAGAAACATTAAATCACTCAAACTAATAACCAACACACTTACTGATCAAACCAAACGAATAAATAAAAATAAAAAAACACAAATAGATAAAAATGAAATAAAAATAGAAAACATGAATTCTGATTTTATGCTTTGGAGAGGCGGGCCAACCTCCTGGAAACAGCAAAAACTCAGCATTACAGGAGCATGAGCCACCAGATCACTAGGAGATCAACGGTTAATTTTACAGTCCATTTCTGTTGCTAAATTCGACATTTCCATTTCCCTTTCTCACACGTGGACTTCGTCTATCATCTCTCTCTCTATCTCTCTCTCTCTCTGTCTGTGTGTGTGTGTGTGTACAGACTTCTTCTACTAGGCTGAACAGGCAGACTGTTGATAAGTTTGGTTTGAGCACTGCTGGCACCTAGTGACTGGATGCTTGATTATCGTTAAAGTATGAATCTAAGCCTCAGCTACCGGGAGGCACTCTGGAGCCCCCGTGGCCCCCCCTCTGCGCCCCACTGTGGGGGCACACCGCCCCATTTGAGAAGCACTGCTATAATGCATGCTGTCTGACTGATACAGTGATGCTAGCCTTAAGCCCATTTGCATGGCCAACTAGTTACACACATGACACTTATGTTAAAGACCGTCAAGTAAGCCCCTGCTGTCACACACAGCTGAAGAAACTTTTTACACTCACTTCTGTCCTGCTTTGTTTTCACCTCTTCCTGCTTTTTTTTTTTTGCTTTTTTGGCTTCCTGAAAGATAACTTCTCTTCATGTCTTGGGAGTAGATGTGGCCGCACACACCACCCTCTTCATCTGTTTGTTTTCCTAAATGACCCGCATGCAGCCTGCAGGACCCATCCCCTCACTCACTGGGAGACAACAGGTGGGGGAGAGGCGAGTTTAAGTTGGATCAGCTGAGGGGCACTGTCGGGGAATTTGCAATGGCCAATTGTCACCGCAAGTTGTCATTTCTCTGGGCTCATGGTGTAAAATGTGTTGGCCCTCAGGGGGCCCCTGGTGGCTTTGGGGCCCCAGGCAACTGCCTACCTTGCCTAATGGCAAGCTACGCCTCTGCATGGCAGATAGTTGTTGAGGCATTGAAATTAAAAAGAAAGTAGATTGTTAAAAGATGAATACCTTTTTTGTACCATGGAACATTTTCTAATCATTTTAATTTTTCAACAGAAATTATATCCTAATAAAAGCAACTTTCCATCCGTATCATCCTTATCAGTCATGCACCAATCTTGTCGATTACAGAAAGTACCCATCTTAAATGGAGATCAGGGTCCATACAAAATCATTCCAAGGGCTGTAAATTACTGTTTAAACAAGATAGTAAACAAGTAAAGCCAGTCTTTATTTATCAAGCTTAAAGCTTTAATACACAGAATGTTGTGTATACTATTTAGCTAATGTTGTTTGGAGATAGAACAATTATAAGAAATTAAAATACTAATATCTGGAAAAAAACATTGGTTTGTACAAAATCAGTGAACAATCTAGTGAGTTAAAAATTATAGTTTCAGTTTAGCTTTGAACTGAAACAGTTTTTTACAGAATGAAGAGAACATTTGTTTAATACTGTAGATTTCATATTCAGGAAATACTTGAAGAAATTGGAAAAATAAGTAAAAATTTGCCTTTCACTCTCCCTCATTTGTCAGAGAACTATTAAAGAACATGACAAGCTTTGCAACGTTGTTGTCTGGCAACTTTGGATTTACAAATATGATCATTGAGCAATGTTATGATAATGGCCAAAAAAAGTATCTCATTCTGAAGAGGAGTTGCAATAGGAACAGCAGTATCGTTAGAAAATCCTGTCATCTTCTATTGAAATTCTTATTCTCTTAACATCTGGAGCAAACCCTAAAATCTCAGTTTGGTTTGAATTAAGTCAGTGTTAAAAATGATGTAGAATTTAATTTGGCTCAGGCAAAAGTAATTCTTCTCAACCTGAGTCTGAAACGACGCAGTGATATTTTAGTAGAGTAAAATTCTGAAAAACAAATGCAGACTTGTCAAATAAAGGCAGATATATCTAATTATATATCCTATAGAGCTTTGAATATATCAAATTAAATTTCTATTTATCACTCATCACAAGGAGGCGTTGCCTAGCGGAGAATAGGGGTGGGCATGGTCTGGACTTTGATTGACATGTTGAAATGCTGCCACGGCAGCTGTCTAGTTTATCAGCAAAAGAAAACTGATTTGGGGATAGGTTGCTCTAAGACGCATTCTCATAGTTCAGACAAGCGTTTGGCCACACATGGAGTCTGAAACTAGCAAAACCTTTTTTTTATTTTTACTAAAGATAAAATCTTTGTCCCTGAGAAGTCTGATTTTTTTTCTACTGCTAGAGGTCAACCAGAGATTCTACATTATATCTTCATGAGCCTACAACACTAGGTTTATACAATATAGAGTAGATAGAATGCGTCTGACAATGTAAAAAATAACAATAATAAAAACAAACAGTGAAAGATCAAACAAAGGTAATCTGAGAAGTTTCATTTATCAATCACTCGACTGTACAGTATGTTAAATCCATGGAACATTTCAATCGGAATAAGAAAATAAATTGCATTGCGCGATTGACTCTAATCATTCATTTGATCGTAGGGGATCCATGGACTGGAAGTAGAGGGACATGATGCATTAACATGTTAGGTTAGACGGTATGCAGACAAAAGTGCCTTTCAAACAGGCCATTAAAAACAATAAATTTCCAGAACTCGCCAGTTTTACTTTTGAGTCTGAAAGAAAATTTCCGGAATCTGTCTGGATAACTTTTAACAGTATATTTACGCCTGCCGCCCTAGTAATAAGAGCAGACTTGTCGCGGTAGAGTGTTTGCAATAAGAATGTCAGGTAAAGTTCTGGTAAGGGGGTGTGGGGAACAGGGAAAGATGTGACCTTGATGTGACGGGGAAGTATGAAATGCTGTAAAATGTCTAGGTAGACAGCTGTGTTAAGATGATAAAATACAGTGGATCTACGCTGGTAAATGTCATGACATTGCTAAATCATCAGTCTAATAGTGAATAACTAAAGTTAGCAGAATTCTACACGATTGTGAAGGATATAACATGACATTTTTGACTTTAAAACATTTTCCGTAGGTTTTATGTAACATACATTTTCTAAGACAAAACAACTTTTGGGTTTTCCTTTGTTGAAAGCTATAATAATCAAAATGACCAAACACAAATGTACAAATATATTTCAGGTTGTGTAGTGAATTTGACTTGCACTTTTTAGCTTTACCTACTGAAATAAATTAACTTTCAGTGACGAGAGGGAAGCTCCTTTTTAGTATAGCAAAATATGTTTGAATTGAAAGATTAAAAAAATACAAATAACAAGACAAATTTTAGTTGACTTCATTACTTAACTACTTCTTTCCCACCTGTTTCATTAAAACATGTTTATACCCTTTACTTTCTCACCTAACTCATCATTGGAGGTGTTTGTTTTCCTTTCTTGTCAGAGTTTACTACAGGCTGTTGCTTCCAGGAAGCCACCATAAACAGCCACATGTTTCTCTGTGTTAGCAAAGGTCTTACTCCCTTTTTTACCTGGTTAGACTTTCCCAAATGAATTATTTTGAACCTTATATATGCTTTGCATTAACCACATGGTCCAACATTTCCAACAGTTATTCGCTAATCTGTATTAAAACGTGTGCACAACAAATGCTCTCAATTTTTAATATTTTAGAATAAATTACAGACAAAACATACATGTACAAGTACTAGTGCATTATTCTGAAGCTGAAAGGAAACAAAAAAAAAAAAAAACAGGAAACCCATAAACTGTCGAATTTACTGTATAACTTTTTTTTTGTTTAAAGAATCATGGTGTTCATTTGGCAGAGCTTCCAAATCAATACAACTGTATATTATTTCTGAGACAATGACCATAGCCCCTGCCCATACTTACAAAGTTTTTTTTTTTCTACAGCAATATAAAGCATTTATTCAATCAATGAAAATTCAAACACACAAAAAAAAAAGGTTGTCTAATGGGCTCGCTCTGTAAGTCATCCAGTCACTTTATGTGGCATTTGAAGTGTATGAAAGGCAACATAGGAAATAGCTGCTATAAAATATTTCTTTCAGTTTTTATGTCAGTATAAAACAATAATTTCATCTGCAGGAACCATAGACTGCAGCCTCTGTTATTGTCTGTCAAAGAGAAATGCTTGTGTTTCCCACAGGTTTTTTGATGGAAAATGTGTTATCTGTCTGGCTTTGAACCTGACACCAATAAAAACAACATCATGTGGTCACACCCTGCTATTTGGTATATTACTGTGCAAACTCAAGTCAACTCTATTCTATAATCAGAATGTGGGATTAAAAAATATAGACATTTTTGCATGGATTATTTAGTTATTGAATGCTAGTTAAATTCCTTGACATTATCCACCTGTACAGCCTCAGACTGCTCTGTATGTGTTGATACTGGCATTAACTGACCTAAACCATCGCGACACTGAAGGATTCAGCTGAACAGAATAAGAAGTCAACGATTTATAATCCATTATGAATTTAAAAGCTTAAAAACAAAGCATATTATCCTATTATCATGAGAAAATGATCATAAACTTTTGTTAAGGCAAGATAAGGAGAATTCATCTCAGACAACTGAAAAATATCTATAGTGGGAAACAAAGGGATGCTAATTTGCTAAACACCAAAATATTCAAACTCACAGCAGATTTAACTTTGAATTATGCTTTACTTTTACCATTATTTTTCTTGACTTGTGACATGTCACCTGAATCTAAAAGAGACTCCGCAGGGAGCTGAAGATTAGGGTTCCAGCCTCAGGGAATAATCGCCTAAAATAAATTAACAAAACACCAGCAGTAACAAACAGTTGTCTGCTGGGTAGCTGGTACTGCATAGGATGTTGTTTGCTGTACTCTTAACAGTTTTTTCAAATAAAAAATGCAAAGACACTTTTTTTAACTGATGTACATTGGTTTAATATATTTTGAAGAACAGCTATCTCATTTCCAACCAGGAAATTCTTATTCAAATAACTTTCAATTAAAATCAGCTTGGGGGAAGTTACAGAAATTTTTCACGGTTATGTGAATTGATTGATTAACTATATATTACTAAATACATCTAGGGGATATTTTGTCATAATACAAGATTAATAGATGTCAGTAATGAGGCCCTTAAGACATAACATTGTAGGGTCTGGAGGCAGTAGCTGCAGAGAGGAGACGGGTGGCCTAGACGGACTCGTGTGCAAAACTGACAGTGATAAAATATGAGAAAATGCCGATCTAGACTCCAGCCTCATCCTTGTTTATAGAAGTAAGACATTGTTTTACGCTACAGGTGTGAATAATTTTGGCCTCAACTGTAAGTAAGTAAGTGATAATAAGCAGGTTGGTAAGTACATAAGTGAGTAAAAGTTGTGTGTTAAAGAACTACAACGGGTGTCAGAGAAAGAACATACGGCAAGTTAAGGAGTGTTCAACTATTAAAGTGACATTTCAGCTTTTCATCTGTTAGGAGTTATGAAACCTAACTACTGTTGATCTGTTTGAGTTAAGATACACATGAAAAAAAGATAAATTTACAAAATATTGTTTAATATATACACAATAACTAACCCATTAGATCAAGCAGGAGCTATAACTCCTTTTCATGCTATACCACTCTTTTTATAAAAATATCCCAGGCAATCTTTTTTTCATATTTCAATATTTATCTGACTATTGTTCAACATGTCAGTTTAAAATATCAGTTCTTCATTCATGTTGGACTCTCCGCTCTGAACATGAAGTTTTACTGGCAGTAGAATGTTAGAACGTTCTGTTGGTTTCCTCGTATTAACACAGCAGGACAGTGAAGGCCACACGTCAGAGTGTCGAGCCAGGCCATATACAACGCACTGGGGCAATCACTTTGAGGAACTGGAAGGCTCCTTGAAGGAAATTAAAAAAGTAATTGTGTCATAAGATATTAGATCCATGGTATAAATGTAGAGTTCTATCAGCGAATTGGCTTTGAAATATTGAATATTTTAAATTCTGTACTCACACTAGAACAAGAGCAGTGTGTTGTGAATTCTTCCGAATTATTTCGTTCAATCTCATCTTTCTCATAGACTGTAAAAGGAAAGAAAGCAATGCAGAAATATTAAAGTTGTGATAAAGAGACAAAAGTGTACAGCACATAAGCACAAATAAAATGAAACATGTTTTTTTATTGAAAGATATGTTACATCAAATATTTGGCCAAATACTTACTTTCAGTTTAAAGGCTTCAAATTGTTTATCAGATATCTTCCATGGAGCACTTTGTCTCAGTTCCTGGACTGAGACGCCTTCCTGCTGCTCATCATGCAGCCTGAAGGGGGCAACACTGTCCACAAACCTGCTCAGGCTAAAACAAGGAAACAAATGTTAGTTTTCCTGTGAAAAACAAATACAGTTCCTAAAAGTTCTCATACAAAGATGGAAACCTGTGATAGCTGTTGAGTGTCTTTGAAAAACAATATTTAATTAATACCTAGGTCTTTCTATTGGGCTACTTTGGAGTGTGAGAGATTTAGTTCTGAAAATTTAAAACCAAGAATTAAAGTGCCAATGATTAAGACTCTTCATCATAAGTACATTTCTAATTTATTATGGATCTTTAAATGTTTGACGTTTAATCTACATTATTCTCGTGTACATTTTCATTTAACCTTTAAATTCAAAGTAGGTATAAACCCTTGACCAGCCTGTTCTTTTTAAACAAGATTTTAGTCAAGCTTGATTTTAATCACCGAAATCAAAATTATTTTCAGAAACATCATTTTGTGTTCATTATGAAAAACACACTGAATGGCTGTAAATCATTTTGGACAGCCCTGAGGAAAAAACAAAGCAAAAAAAACTTTGTTACAATGGGTCATACTATACCTAACAACTGTATACCCCAGTAGTGCCAGTTTTAGTTTGTACAGTTCTTATAATGTTGATAGAGACCCTTCATAAGCATCACTGAATTTAAATCATTCTGTTACGATGTTTTTTTGGGGGTTTTTTTTTTATGATACTCAAAATCATGATTTTAATTTCTAGTCTTTTGAAGACCTGCCTGGATTAATCTGCAACCGTACAAAAACATATGGTAATGTTGTAGAATAGACTCTTAAGTAGGACATTGTTTCACCAACAATAATAATAATAATAATAATAATAATAATAATAATAATAATAATAATAATAATAATAATAATAATAATAATAATGTGTATTTAGAAGTGGGTTTCGGTTACCCGAGGTAACTTTACAATAAAGAAAACCCACAATAAATCAATAGGTAAAGACAAACATACTTAAAATTATGCAATTACAGAGAGCAGATGGTTGAAAATGCTCTAAAAATGATTATATAAGTGGCATACATATGTTTTTTTGACTATGTGTTAGTTGAAATTGAATTTGTAACAGGTGTTAGTTTAGTAGGACTTAATATAGAGATATGGCAGAAATTTGAGTTGAGCCAATTCTAAATATTAGTCATACTTACTTTACTAACTTATTACTTAAGGAGATATTTATTTTTAGTAGGTTATTTTGGGGATTCTGAGGCCTTTAACTGCAACCATGTTGACGAGTAGATGTTAGATATTATTTTTTAAACTGAGCCTTTTAAAATACTGCAGCAAACACAATGTGGTGAATGAAAAATTATAATTTCTTAAGACTCAAATAAATCTCTAATTTTAAAGGTCTTCTGGTATATATTTTTTTTTTTGTAAGATGAGTAGTACGTTGTTTTTTCCCCCCACTTACCTCTTTGGATTTGGGTGTTTCTCAATGTCTGTCATGACTATAACATCGTTAACATCCAAACGAAACCTCCGCAGTAGAGCCAACATCCTAAAATAAATAAGATATTATGTGATTATCGTTCGTGCAATCACAGCACTCATAAACCGTATAAGTTAAACTCTAATCCCAAAAAACCAAAGCAAAACAAAAATAACTTTTAATTATTTTAAATAAGCTGTCAACAACTTGATTTAAACAAAGAGCTAAATAGCTAAGTGTTTCTCCTCTTCTGGCTAAAAATCCTTCTTCCATTTGTTACATATTTAGGCTCTGAAAGGAAAACGTACTCATTGCGACCCTCCTCCATATTTTCTTCATCTCCCACGATGAAAACCCTGACCTTACATCTGCTCCAGCGTTTCCTCCTGGTGATCAGGTAGGGCACCAGTAAAGTCAGACCTTAAAAGGAAATAAGGTGATTATAAATGGTGGTATTTTATGCCACTGGTCTAAACAGCGGTAATAGGACACACACCTAAGTGATAACACATTAAACAACAGACCTTTACATCTAAATCCTGATATATTCTAACCCGTGTCTTAGGACTTGTCAGAAGCTGCCAGTAATTTTAAACAAAGATTTATACAATAAACATCTTTTTTCCAATTGGTATGCTGTGCACACTTGTGATCTTCAGAATTAATGGAAGAAAATACAAAAAGATTTCTGTTATTTATAAGGAGGCATTATCTGATCCAAGCTCCTCATCCTGTGTTAAAATTCAAAGGCCTTCTACATATAATATCTGTGCCATCTTCGATAATAACTGCAGCAATCAGGCATTTCAAAAAGCTGTTTAAGAATTCCCTGTACTATGTTCTTGGAGAGGTGTCTTAACCCAGCTACACAGAAGGGATGTTACTAATAAAATGACATGCAGATGTGTGTTTCTCAGTCAGAATTAATTGTCTGTAAAGATATATTAACTCCAAAACTTTAACTTTTTTTCCAACACCTTCAGAGGTACACAAGCTAGAGTACATAATATTTTCCCTTTAGGATTTTGTGCTGCACTGCACAATTCAAGCTTTCATCAGTTACAGCATGGTTGTCCAAAGGATCCATATGGGAAATGTATTTGTGAGGTCTCTGACAACAATTAAAGGATGGTATTTGGCCTAACAAGATGAGCAGCTGATTAATACGAACAATTTCTAAACTTCTTTAGGACAAAATTATTACAGACAAATTAGAATCTTCATTAAATGGAAAATGTAGTGTAAAACACACAATACTTGTATTTTATGTACAATGCGTTTTGCTTAAATGTTTGTTAAACGGCTAAGCAAAAAATTTAAATGATGTCCCCTAAAAACAGAGTTGGACATTTATTAAACTTGTCCAAGCAAAGCAAGCATGACATTCTGATAAAAGTGACCATGTTTTCTAGACCAATAAATTAGAAAATAATTGACTTTATAAAGCTATTAAAGGAGGAGGGGTCCGGATTTAAGAAATTAAACTCGTGACTGCCGCAGCCGGTGCGGCGAGCAACTGCAGCCACCGCGGGAGTGTGCAAAAAAAGTAAATCAGTGACGTAGCGCACTTTCAGGCCACCGCACATTGCGCACATCACAAAATATCTGACATCCCTGATATATATATATATATATAAATATACTAACTTGTCATAATTACAGGCCAATTTCAATTCTTCCAATTTTTTCCAAGGTACTAGAAAAAACAGTTGCAAATCAACTAAACGATTATCTTGAATATAATAATGTTCTTGATCCAAAGCAGTTCGGCTTTAGGCCAAAATACTCAACAGAAATAGCTACCTGTTACTTAACAGATACCATCAAAAAAGCCCTGGACACAGGGAATGTGGTTGGAGCAGTGTTCTTAGACCTTCTGAAGGCCTTTGACACTGTCAACCACCTTATCCTCATGCATAAATTAAAGCAGTTTAATTTTTCAGAACACACTCTTAGCTGGTTCAAAACATATTTGGATTCTAGGACACAGAGTGTGAAAATCAGTGGCACTATATCTGCACCTCAGGAATACAAAATGGGGATACCACAAGGTTCCATCCTGGGTCCGATGTTATTTTGTCTTTACATAAATGACCTTCCAGCCATTTGCACTGAGGCTGAGTGCCAACTGTATGCTGACGACACTGTCATCTATGTCTCAGCAAAGACTCCACAGAAAGCTGCAGAGCTGCTAAACAGACAAATGATCAGGGTCTCTCAGTGGCTGGAGGATAATTGTCTGTCTTTAAACTGTTCTAAAACAATGTCCATGTGTTTTTCAATGAGGCAAAAGTCTATGGACAGCTTTCAGATACAAATAAATAATAAAAATATTGAAAGAGTAGATGAATTCAAATATCTTGGAGTAGTTGTGGACTCCCATCTTAAATTTGGAGCTCATGTAAAGAAAATAACTAAGACTATTAGGATTAATTTGAATGGTTTTCGTCTAATAAGATCTTGCCTGTCAATTAGTGCAGCTAAGTTGTACTTTCACGCAATGATCTTGTCTCATTTTTCATATTGTATCACTGTGTGGGGCCAAGCTAACCAGTCCACTATGAAAGGTATGATCTCCCTGTACAAACAAGCTTTAAAAGTGCTTGATAAAAAACCCATGATGTGGCACTATTGCAGAATTCAAGAGAAGCATAATCTTTTAAGTTTTGAAAATTTTAACAAGTACTTTTTAGTGAAATTTGTTTTTAAATGTGTCAACAACCTCGCTCCCAATATCGCTGCAGGGATGATTGAAAAATGTGCAGCTTACGGGATCATCACTAGGGGCGCTGTTAGTGGAGACTGCAGACCAGCCAGATGCAAAACTGCTTTTGGACAGACAGCGTTCGCAGTACAAGGGCCACAGATCTGGAATACTTTACCTGCTGCTCTGAAAACCTTAACAGATCTGAACGAGTTTAAAAGTAAAGTTAAACAATGGCTCAAACTGACTCAAACTTGTGGACACAACAGAAGTGTATAATATTGTATTGTCTTTTATGTTGTTTTTTTTTTTAATGATTGTAATGATTTGTGTAGGTGTTTTGTGTTTTAGGGACCAGGTCTGCGAATTAGCTGTTAGCTATAAGGCCTATGAACATGGCATCGGTTATTCTGTGTAGCAATGCTTCTTGTTCTGTCCCTATCAAATAAATTAATAATAAATATTATGCCCACCCATTCCAATTCCATGCCATTTTCATGTGTGACAAACCCACAACCCAGTAAAAACATAGTTTGCCATTGTCCGAAACCACAAATTGTTCTGAAATTGAGCGAAATTCTTGGAAATTTAGCTGGTGAGACCAATTTATGTAATAGTGATCTTATGCAAGAAACGTTTTTGAGTTTATTTGTGCAGACCCTAGAACTGTAGTGTGTCAGTGTGTGGGTCTCAGGTCAGGCCAAAGCATTTTTAATTAATGGATTGGGAAATAACAATGGGTTAGTAAAAATCATCCTAATAGGCCTACTTTTTTAAAGACCTCAGTTCCCCTTTTAAACTGTGTTACTCACCACCATCATCTGCTATCCAGTAGACATCAATCATCTTCTTTCCTTGGTCATTTTGAAACACTGTCTTGATCTGATCACTGCTGCCTTCATCAGACAAATCATCAGCTGCAAACACAAGACAAGTAGAAGCTTTAAAAAACAAACAAACACCCACAATACTCATGGTTTGGGCTCTGCATGCCACCACACTGGATTTGAAATGAAACAACTACACTGGAATGAAGTGTAGGCTTTAAGGTTTAATTTAAGCAGTTGAAGAAAAATGTACGATTAAACACATAGGAATTATGGCTATTTTTGTACAAATGGTCCAAATTTTAGCAGCTGCATAAATAAATGGACAAATAAACATAAGCTTTAGCCAAATGTGACTTTTAAATATTTTGTTGAGAAGCCTTTGCATGCAATGACTTCCTCAAGTCTGGAACCCATGGACATTACCAAACGCTGGGTTTCCTGCTTTGTGATGCTTTGCCATACCTTTACTGCCACTATCTTTAGTTGTTGCTTGTTTTTAGTCTTTCTGCCTTAAGTTTTGTCATGAGCAAGTAAAATGCATGCTCGATTGGGTTGAGATTTGGTGATTTACTCAGCCATTGCAGAACATTACACTTCTTTGCTTTAAAAAACTCAGGGGTTGCTTTCGCAGTATGTTTTGGATAGTTGTCCATCTGTACTGTGAAGGGTCATCCAATCAACTGAGCAGAAAGTATATCCCTGTACACTTCAGAATTAATATGGCTGTTTCTGTCTTTTGTCACATTATCAATGAACACAAGTGAGCCAGTGCCACTGGAAGCCATCCACGCCCATGCCATCACAATGCCTCCACCATGTTTTACAGAAGATGTGGTGTGCTTTGGATCATGAGCTGTTCCAATTCTTCTCCAAACTTTCTTTTTCCCATCATTCTGGTACAGGTTGACGTTAATCTCATCTGTCCAAAGTAGGGCTGAATTATAATTCGATAGCAATATATATTGATCGATAGACGTGTGGGGCAATAGAAAACAAAGGGGTTGATAAAAAATGTCGATAGAAAAAAAAGTTTCCTCTCATTTCTTCACTATACCCTATCAGGTAGTTTAATAGTCATTACTTACTCCAAATGAATCATTAATGCAGACCCATGAAGCTTTGTCAGCCACACCTCTCTCCCTTCAAACCACTAAAGGGATGAAATGATTTGAGCTGAAACAAAAATTTTAGATAGTCCTTAAGTGAAGTATCGCTGTAACTTTGCCGTGCTAAGATGTCACAGCAAGGGAGAAGCAGAGGAAGTCATTCCAGATCAATGTTTCAATGGTCCAGGTAAAGGTTGCGTCCAGTTCTGAACCCGATCCTTGACGACTAAAACACTAAACTTAGCAATAATAAGGATATGATTAGCTGTCTTAAGCAGGACTCCCCTCTCCTGGCTCGCTGCGAATCTGTTACAGAGAGACACAGGAAACGTATCCAGGTGCTAACAACACCTGTGGCTCAAGCTGCTAACAACGCCTGTGGCTTTTAAAATTTCCCCCCGGTTCCCCACCCAGTCCTCAGAAGCGAAAAACGCTTTAAAAACACTTCAGGGATGGATAGACTTTAGGGATGCACTGATACCGATACTGGTATCGGGTATCAGCCCCGATACTGCCTAATGTACTGGTATTGGTTAAACTTGTACTTCACCATGAACCGATACTCAAAATGGGGAAAATCTGCAACAAATTCCCCAAAAAAGATAAATTTTTCACTTAAAATTTTACTTTGTGGTAATTTTGTATTATACATCTGTTATTTTGTCTCAGTTATGTTTAGTTTGTAAAGTCTGGTGCTTTTAGTCTCTTCAAGAAAGGCACCAGAAGTTATAGAGTTAATTCAACAATATGTGGCAAGGTACACAATGAGGGCCCAGGTCCCACGACTCCCAGGTGAAGGTCATGTGGGCTAACCTGTCAGCCAAAGGGATATCCCTGTGGCCAAGCAGCCAGGGCACATGATCTATCGGAGCCATAGTGACAGGACCTTCACACTGTCACAAATAGTATCGCATCGGTATCGGGTATCGACAGAAACACAAAATCCAGCCATCTGTATCGGTATCGGGACTGAAAAAGTCGGATCGGTGCATCCCTAATAGACCTACTGGCTTCAGCTCTCAGTCATTGACTGGACTGTAGTGTTCTGGGCTCTGTCTATACTGTGAGTATCTGGCTGAACTGAATTTGAATAAGCTTTATTGACAATTTAAACCAAAGTTTTCCACCATTAATATAATAAAGTGTCATGAAATGTTTCAAAGATTAAAAAGCATCAAGATAAGCCTTTAATTTAAATCACTAGCATAATTAAAAATTATATATAATGTAATACTTATTAATATAATTTTTCTTTGTATTTACTGATGTTACTCAGGTCTCTTGATTTGTTTCTGTGTATTACAAACATAGTAATGATAAAAAGAAGTGTTTGAAAAACTAAAAAAATTCTTAGTTAAAATTAGTTGATTGAAGCATAACAAAATGACGGGGAGGCACTTAAAATATATATTTTACATTGTGTGCCATTTATCAATAATTAATCAACATGACTATTCCTACTATATTTTAGCAAAATATAATTTGAACCTTTTTATTTTTGAGGCTGATTAATGGCTTACCCGTGCGGTGAATCATTTGATTTTACTTTCATGAAGTCATATTTTTATGGCAGACTTAGATAATGATACATCTACTTCCTGGAAAGTGTTCTTCACTTGAGTGGATGTTGTGAAGAGTTTATTCTTCACCATGGAAAGGATTCTGTGATCATCCAGCACTGTCGTCTTCCGTGGACCTCCAGATTTTTTTCTCCGAAAGTACCAAACTGTTGATTTGGCCACTCCTAACATTTCTGCAATCTCTCTGTCTACTGTATAGTTGCTGTCTATTCCCCTTTTTTTAAAACTACAGGAGGTGGCCTTTCTCAGTCGAACTAACAAAACCCTGAATAGACTGATATGATACAAATTTTATTGGTGGCTGGAAATGTTTTAAAATGACAGCCGTCATTGAAAGTACAGTACAATTTAGTTTTGAGTTTGTATGGAAATCCTTCTAATATAAGTTTTATCTAAATACCTCAACTGTTGTTGGATTTGTTTAATGAAAAACACCTGAACAACTTTGAAGTGCCAGTAAACCTAATTCGTAATGCGAGTTGTACTCTGTGCTGAGAGGTTTAGGATCTTGAAGACATGTTGAGTTTGAAATGCTTACATGAAAACAGAAAATAACTGTTTAAATGATCAAACACAGTGTATGACGCTTCAAAGTTAACCTTTACCCAGCCTCAGTATGTTTACACAAACACATGCCTAAAATGATTTTGTTGCTGCATCAGAAAGTAATTCACGTGTAAATATGAGTTTAAATGCAAGTGGAAAAGGTAAACACGGCATGGATCTAGCAGCAAGAGCAACTATTTATTTAGAGTAAACAAAAGACAGGTGGAAAATGCTAAACAATGAACCGGATGGTTGTGATCAAATAGCATTATTTCTGGTTGTCAGTATATCAGCAGTTATCTCTTTTTTTATTTAGAATGTGCTTCATTTTTCCTCATGACGCTTCCAACAACAAAGTTAGGGGCAGTTTACACTAAAACGTTGCAGTTTTTTGTTTAAATTTGTGGGTGAAAACAACGGTTGACACCACAGAGCGATCGATCTGATCTCATTGAAAACAGTGTAGTACATATGCCCGGCCTTTAGATGCCAGTCTACCCCATGTATGCAGTGTTCTATGGTTTCCCCCTTGTTAGCCGGAAACGAGTTGAACAATGGCGGGGTGTGCAAGTCTAATATGCTGTGAGCAGCTGGCAGTGATGTCATCATTTCCGTAAGTCCCCAGCCTTTACATGACAATGAATCACTCAGCAATGTCAAAATTCTCCACTCTGGAAACCCTTTTTTCAAAAGGTTTTCTTTTCGCCCCCCGACACCCATTCTCGTGTAAACGTGATGCCAAATCAGCAAGAAAACCTCTGTTTTGATGAAAAATTATGTCGTGTAAACTGCCCCTTAGTCAAGCAAAATTGTATCTTTAGTTGTGTCAACTCACCTGTATCCTCCTCATTAGTTTGCTGCTCTTGATTTTCCACATTTTCATCTGGCTCAAAGCCCTGGTTGACTGTGGGGTTGAAATTTCATTGTCAGACTGAGGTTACTTTTATAGGAATACCAGATTGTAATGTGATTAAGTCATTGAGGAAAAAATATTGAGTAAAAACCTTCAAATTCTATATCATCAGAGACATCCAGTCCATCCATCATCCTCAAGATGCACAAACAGTAGTTAGAGTCAAATGTGTCACTGTAAAAACAAATGAAAAAGAAAGAACAATTTGGAATGCATGTTAAGTAATAAGTAATTTTGAGACATGAATACTTTTTTAAATCACATTCCGCAACCCCTTCTTCCTTTCGCATTACCTCTTTAATCGGATTAGGACATATTAGAATATAAAACATCATCTTACTAAATGGTGTTGATATAGTCTTCAATGCTTTCAGGAGCACTGTCTCTCCAGTTTGTCTTGAATCCCAGAACCAGAGTATTGGGTTTTAGTTTACCAAGACCGGATGCCTGTAAAGATTAAATAAAGGCAAGTTTATGTGTACAGCACATTTTTGCAACAAGACAATCCATAGTGCCTTACATGAAACATAAAATGTTGGGTAAAAAACAAAGTTAAGACTACAGTGGTATAATAGAGTATTGAAAAGTTGGAATAAACATTAAAGTAATGATGTTTGACTTATTAATTGACAATATATGGGTTTGGCATAATTAATTGTTAATTACTAATCCTCGGTTTATTAAACTGTGCGCACGGATTTGCAATCTATTCCCTCAGTTTATCAAACTTTGTGACCATGTAGAGTGTTGAATCAGGTTGATAATACACCCTTGGCTTTTTTAACCCCAAAAAAAGGGTTGTGTGGCAAAGTGCAAAACAACACCACACAAAGATTTGAACCCACAGTATCTGAATGGCAGGCCTGCTTCCTGACCACTCTACTACAGCAACAACTTGTATGACTAAGGCAGCCAAGGGTATATTATGAAGCTGATTTAACACCTGACATGGTCACAAAGTTTGATAAACCGAGGGAATAGATTGTGAATCCGTGCGCACGGTTTAATAAACCAAGGAAATGGATTAGTAATTAATGCCGGGGTCCTTACTTTCGGGCCGCAGAGTGGACAGAAAAGATAAGGAGCCATATGATTGGCTGAAAGCGAACACAGCTGGGCAGTGATGAATTTGATTGACAGATTCATTAGCCAATGTTGACTGTTTGAGACTCAAAACTCACCACACAGAATTTTCTCAGAAATGCAGAGAGGTTCACAAATGAGAAGCAGTCCATAAATGGACATCCAGCGATCTGTATGATCTGAGTGAGTTTATATTTGAAGTTTCTCTCATGGTTATATTTGTGAAACAGCTTGTGTTCATTTTTAACACATATCATGTGCATTTGTGAACCAGATTGTGTGCATTTGGGAAACGTCTCGTGTGCATATGTGAAATGGCTCGTGTGCATTTGTGAATTTATTTTGTTTCTCTAAATTATATTTCTGAACCACAGCATTTGTTAAACAAACTATTTGCGTTTCGGAATGAGCTGGTGCATTTGTGAAAAACCTGTGTGAGTTTATTTTATTATGAGACTTTTTCGACTACATAGAAAAGCTGCTGTGCTTAATCCAAGGCATTGCAGTAACAGGAATGCCACAAAACAACACATTGTACTGAAAGAATATACCCAAAGAAATTGTGATTTTATTAAGTTTTCTGCATATTGAATAAGTAATTATTACTTTCTTTTTCTCTGACATGCTTGCCTGTCAAGCAAGCATGCTTAGCATCTTTGGAAATTAATGAATTAAAAAGGGTTTGTACCTGTATAAGCTGTTTAGCTCCAGCCCTGAAGTTGTCAGCAGATAGAGGAGTGTAGAATGACCGCACCTTCCTCTTGTTCATCCACTTCACCAAGCTGTCAGTAGCATCCTGAAACCGTGTCTTCCTGTCCTGCTCCTAGAATAGACAACAATTCAATATTTTTCAGAGATAAAAATTAGTGGATGATAATGAGAATGAACCAAAAAACACAGTAAAAGAGTCACACCGTTAATGAACAGTTTACACCAATTTTTCCTTCTTTTGTTGTAATAAACGCATGACAGAAGCTCCTACCAGTATAATATCTCCACAGATCATGAGGCTTATGTGTTTAGTGAAGCAGCCAACAAAGTCTACCAGTGCAGGACGCTGGTTTGGGGGACCAGTCAGTACTAGACATTGGGGTCTGGAGGAAGACAGAATAAAGCAACAAAAACATAAAAAAATCAATAACTGCTGCGTATAGAATACTGAGTAAAAGCATCATATTAACTCATTGTGGGTTTTGTTTAAGTTTAAAGTTTCATTTTCAGTCCAATAAGTAATATTAGAGGAATAAATGTGGCCTGTGGGCCAATTGATCTTCTAAATATGAAAATGTTTGGTAAACCGCAATGTTTTTTGGGGGACTTTATCTGTGCTTTTAGTTTTCATTCAAATTGCATTTTAACAGGACATATGCTTTCATGGACTGATAGTAGAAACAGTTTGGTGCACCCAATAATAAAAATTCTGTTCCTCAAGACTTTTCCTAGAAACAAAATAACTCATTTCTCATTTATGTTGCTGAGAATAGATGAAAAAACTTGGTTCAGCATCAAAAAATGCTAAACAATCAACCTGGAGGACATTAATCATTGTATGACTTTGTTTTAATACTGCATGATTCAGTCCCTCTTCTATAAAAATTGCATTACCTTGTTCCATGAAACATATTTTTTCTTCATTAAAAACATTAACAACTTCACAATAACATTTGCTTTAAATTTTTGATAATTATTTCCAAAACTATATATAACATGTTTTCTAGACAACCAGTTTTGGCCTTTGTGGTAGAATATTAGGAAACCACAGAGGTACAATGTCCCATTGTTTTTAACCTGGTCTTAAGCTCTAAATGTGTTCTAAAGCCTTCTTTTTGACTTAATTGGAACCCAATTATTTTAGCTTATATGGACATTTTGCAATGTGTTCTAAAAATAAAAATCCTGTCATTCCAGCAAGCGTCTAATGTATGGCCTAAGTGATAATCCTCCCTTAAATTGAGGCTTTTCGTCATATTTGCATGATGACAACCTTCAAGGAGAAATTGCCAATTAAATCCAAAAATAGTTTTGTTAAAATAAATTAAATCCAGTTTATTTGTATAGTGCCAACAATGTCACAACAAATTTCATCTCAAAGCCCTTTTCAAGAAAAATCCCTTCAATACAATCATACAAACATTCCAATCAATTAAAAGTTTTCTATCAAAGGAATCCTAGCAGATTGCGATGACTCATCGACGTGAGGTTACAGAATCCAACCACAGCAATACCTGTGGTCGGAATCTGTCTTGCTGAACAAGCATGTAGCAACAGTGGAGAGGAAAAACTCCCCTTTAACAGAAAGAAACCCCCAGCAAAACCTGTTTCAGTACAAGCAGTCATCTGCCATGACTGTCTGGGGGTTTGAGAAGATAAACAAGGTCCTGATGATGAATTGGGATGAATAAATTCTTCAGTAAGACCTTACATAACACTAAAGAAACGTTTGTTAAAAAGAATGTATAAACAAAAGAAGCATCACAGAGTCACAGTAAAATCGGTGTCACGGGTTATTGAAAATACATTGAAAATTGTCTGTTATTTCCAGCAGTCAGTCTTTAGCATCACTCACCTGAAATTCTTCACATGATCCTCTACTCCAGTCAGGGAGACGGAGTATGACAAAGCCATGTTGTATGTGCCTGCCTGGACTGATGAACCCCAGTTTATCTCTGTGGAAGGGAACAATTGTTCAGGAGGAAGAAATGCTGCCAATACTCCTTACCTCTTTCATTGTATTATTTATAGCACATCATTCAATAGAATTAACTGCCCTGAGTTTAGGTACATTGCACTCACTTGGTTTGTTGTAGTTGACATATCCGAAGAGGAAGAAGATGATGCAGAAGGTGGCGAGAGCAGCCCACCAGGTAAACAGGAACATCAGAACAACAGATATCACAGCTCCAAACAGTGCAATCCATTTATTGTAGTAGTGAAATGACGGCCTCCAGCCTAAATGCATCAACAAAAACAGGATTTTTTGTTTTCTTTAACATTATCAACTATCATATCGCTCCCTCCCAAAGGCCAAAGCTGCATCTTCTGTATGGAATGATATACTATTAAACCAGCTAACTCACATAGTGTTGGCTGTGGCAGAATTTTATTATGTTTCAAATTAAAACGAAAAAACTAAAATTTTCCCTCTGGTCAGTGGCACATTTCTTCATCAGGCAAAGAACATTCACAGTTAGCGACCAAGAGGAACATTAAAAAAAACTGCTTTGCTTTTAGTTCTGTTCTTTTTTTTTCGTCCTATCTTTTTATTTGTGGATTTATTTTTATTGTTGTTTTCTTTTTAAAAGATACATTTAAAACGTATTAAAAATAACTGATAAATATTAAATTTTAAAGTGTTTCACATTAAAATAATAACAGAGAAGGGAACGTGAATAAACCAGTAATAAAAGGAATTTATTCTATGAAAAAAAGAATAATACTTGAACAAATTAATATGCCCATATGTGGTAAGCCACTAAATAACCTTTTGAACATATCACCTTTAAAGCTGATATGTTTTACTATTCAAATGTTCCCAATTTTTTTCTGTCCTAAAGGACTTTCTGCCATGTTTGTTGACATCAGTGTTTCAGATTTACATCTACCATGAAAGAAACAAGCTTAGATGTCAGCTGACACATTTCTCTTTTCTGAAAAAAACATCAACATTTCATGCATCGACAGTCTTGTTGTGATGAGTCATATTTCATTTTATCTGAAGTAAAAACCAAAACCATATTACCTTATTGCATAATTTATGTTCACTAAACATTATTGGGGTTAACTATTTTTCATGTTAAGACAAGATAGGGCTAATTTCAAATACTTATAATGACAAAAATGTTGAGAACTTAAAGCCAGATATCAGTTTAGATTTTATTTTTGCAACCAAATTGATTAAAATGATAAAGTACACCAATTATTAGAAATATAACAATGATAAGTAACTCACCAGGGGAATTAGTGATGGATGCATGAAAGCAACTGAAGTTTATAAGGCAGTAGGAACAAAGGAAGAAATTGGAGATTAGAGCTGCGATGATATTCAGCTCCGCTGTTATGGTACATATGGAATAAAAGGAAGATTAATTTGAGCTGTTAACGTGTGTCTTAAGGTAGTACACTAGAAGCTATATGAATAAACAATTGCATGATATAGTACCGCACGCACCAATAAGAATGAAGGCTATAGCAATAACGTAGCAGAGAAGATAGGCTCGATATGGCTCATTGTTTTTCCCATAACCTTTCGCAAAAAATACTATGTAGGGGTATATTTGGTCCTTGCACAAACACTGAAAAAAAAGAACACAAGTAATATATTTTTCAGATGATTACCAATATGCAACTGAATCCTTTTAGGATTATGTTGGCTTACCTGAAAGACTTTTGGTGCAGAGACAAGAAAACCCAGGGCAGAAGATAAACTGGCAGCAAAGACACCAGCAGTTATGAGGTAGTAGAAACCAGAGACTTGTCCAAGTACCTGGTTAGAAAATTTGTAAGTGCACCATCCAGTCAAATAAACATTTTTATAATTCTGAGAAGCTTTGATCAACTATACCGACTGTAAACGATATTTAAGTTACTATGTTCATACTAACTTGATAAGTTAGACTAATACCTTTACGCTGTTGGCAATCCCATATTCACAGGACTGAGACTGGATACATTCTGTGAAGTTCCAACCAAAATTGCATGCCAGTCCCACACAGCCATCCGTGTTGTTTCCGGTAAGCATGTGGCTAACATTCCCAGAAGCGTCCCGCACAACACAAGCGCCTGAAAAAAAAAATTCAATTCTTAGTCTTAGCCTTCGATTATTTCTTCTTACACTTCTCTTATTATTGGTTGTATGTTTGTTTTCTTTAAGCATTTCTTACAAATTACAACAATGATGACTGATACGTTTTCTGAACCATTCATTTCAGTTAGCTAATAGCTTTCACAATTCAAATCTATTGTTAGATAAGACAAAGGCATATATTTAATAGAAGGAACCTACCAACAGTTACTACTATCCCCAGATAACTGATTGTTGTCCCAAAAATAGCCATCAGTGTGCCCTTTGGGATCGCTGTTGCAGGGTCCTGCGGAATGAAAGTTGATTATCATATTGGTCTTTTTTACTTTGGTCTTTTTTAATTTTTTTCTTGTCAGATATTTCACCTTCAGATCTCCAGAGATGTTGGCACCAGACAAAATGCCAATGGCAGCAGGAAAGAAAATGGCAAACATCTGGAAAAAACTGCCATCAGGACCTCGCCAGTTTGGTGTGAGGTTCTCGACAAAAACATCGCCTGTAGAGAGAATTAAAATGGAAGTAATGTAACATGAAAGACTCTGACTGGAAATAAATTCATTATGGCTCTGGTGTGCAGATTGTTGTACATGCAGAAAAGATATCTGCTAATTTCAAGATATTTTCTGGCCCTATTGCACATCAGAACTATTATAAAATATGTTGAATTGATACATCAAAGTTCAGCTATTGTAAAAGCTTCTGTTACACTGGTTCTTGTGCTCCTGCCTATCATAATCAAATTGAAGATTAATATTTATTTTAACTTAGACGTTTGCCTACCATTTTCTTAGTGTTTTGTAAAATTGCCTTTTAAAATGTATGAATTAGGTCAAACATTTTGGTTACCCTTCCAAAAGCTTCTCGTGCTTAGTTTGCTGAAATGTTGGCCCATTCATCCTCTGTGTGCAGTTTGTATTGTATTTAAAGCTGCATTCGGGACAATTTATTTATGAATCGAATTTTTCTACATCTTTCAAATGATAGTTTGGTTTTATACTATGATATATGGGTGGTGCTCCACCACATTTGTTATTCTTCTTTAGTCCCTCCTTCCTCCCATAGTCCCCTATGCAATTCACACTGTGTGGCATTTATCTTTTTTTTTTCACTGATAGAATTTACATTTTCGACTCTCAGTCATCTTACATGCCCATCGCGCAAACCTGTAAAGATGGGGCCATGCAAACAGGGCTCTCTGTGTCTTAACAGTAGAATTATGGAGAAGTCTGAGCAAACCTCTGCTAAAAGATAGCCATTCCCAGGGATACATCAACATCATTAAGAAACACAAAACAAAAAAGTCTGGTGACTAAAATCCCCAAAAATCGCCTTAGAGACCAGAATAGGATTTACATCAGAGATGCATTTGACCAATGGCAATACCTTCAAATCTTAAAAGGCTTAAAAACCAACGCAGCTTTGGCAACATTTCTGTTGAACAGGTGTTATGGAAAGATTTTTTCAAAATTAGTTCTATTTAGTGATCAGTAATTATTAGTACAGACATCTGGGAGAATTGCCTTAATACTTGGGACTAAATGAAAAGACTAAGATATTGAAAAGACTTATGGACATTTCACCTACTCTGGTTAACTGAATGACTCATCCTATATGTACAGTACGCCAAAACACTGCTGACAGAAAAGCTCTGCAAGCTCCTACAGCAGGCACACACACCATGTTAAGGAGAGAGCGATACCCCAGGTGGACTTCCAGTACCATCATAATAAATATATTCAAACATCAATGGGGACTGAATCATCCTTATCTTCATCTCTATGGAATTCGGCCACAAAAACAGGTAAGACAGTCATATATTCAATAAAACTAATCAATACAACGTTTTATTAATAAAGTACACAATGATATGCTGTGAAATCACAGGAGATGTGGGTGCCCAATTTTACAGGAGAGGCTAGAGGGAGTGAGAGGGGGAAGAAGGGATGTTTTGGGAGGGTCCTTGGTATGTTGAGTTCAAAAACGTCTATCTCCCTAAAATACTCCAGACTGCGGCTTTCAGGATTCAACACTGGAGACGATGGCCTGATTTCACCACTTTATTTTCTTAGCTTAACAGTCGCATGCATCTCTCCTACAATGACATCTCCTGACTCTTCTTCTCCCCATCGTACACAGTTCCACAGCGGCACCCCTGGTCTGATGGAGTAACAGCCAGAATTAAAGTCTTTATGGTCTTGGGCCTTTTTATCTTTCAGAAATGCTTTTACCATATGAACCCTCGTGGTCTCTGCTCTCCTCTGGCACCCGCCTACTTGTCAACCCCAAAGTCAGGATACGGACTCATGGTGAGGCGTCCTTCATATATTATGGCCCTCACCTCTGGAACAGGCTGCCGGAGGACCTCAGGGCCGCAGAGAACGTTCATGTTTTTAAGAGCAGGCTCAAGACTCCCCTTTTTAGCATAGCATTTAACTGATTATCATTTATTAATATCTGTTTTAATCGCTCTGTATGTATTATTTGATTAAAATTTTTGTTTAGCTTTTAACTTGCTATTATTTAGTATTTTTTTATCTGCTTATGCATTTTGTTCATCATATCTTATCATTGTTTTACACTTTATAATTCAAAATGCTATCAGTCTTAACATTTGTATCAGTATTTTACTACTTAATCTCATTTTCTACTGTTTATTTCAATATTTTAACTTCTTATTTTAATCATCCTTTTAGTGTTTCCTCTATGGGAGCCCTCTGCATCGGGGGCGGTGGTCAGCTGTAGCTGTCTGGGAGCTCCCCAGTTGTTGCTTGGGTGGAGGTGGGGGTACCAGCCCTCCCTACTCTGGGCACCCTGGATCAGTGCCTTGGCTGCTGCAATTGATTTGCTGCTGCTCATGCAGATGGCTCCCATGATGGTGTTTCCTGGCTCATCTGTATTCAGCCCGCTGTTTCTTTATTGTTTGCTTTTATGTGTGTATGTACATAGGAGATGAGTTGGGTTGGGATGGGGGGGGGGGGGAGTATATAGTTTATTATGTTTTTATTTTGGGTTGGCAAGGGTGAGGTTTGTGGGGTCTTTTTAATCTGTAAAGCACTTTGAGAAGCTATGCAGTCTGAAAAGCGCTTTATAAACAAAGTTTGATTTGATTTGATAAAGCATGTTGATATTTACCATCTTGGGATACAACCTTGTAAACCCAACCGTTTGTATGTTGTATTGCTAATGGACCTATTGTCAGTTCTGCCCACATTGATGTTTGCATAAGAAAGAAAATGTACAATGTAGAGCAATGCTGTTTAACTTCTCGAAATGAAGCGTTTCATTACCTCGGTATCCAAAGACGCCAACAGCCTGTTTCTCAGTGTCCGGAGGGATTATTGTGCCCACAAAGTAGTTTGCAAAGGATATCAAAAGAACTAAGAAGAACAAAATCTGAGTCTGAAACCAACAGAAATAAATAGGGATTAATTTGTATGAATTTTATAGCACAGATTTCCCCATGGATATGCATACCTTTGACTCCCACTCCATTCCAGCCATTGAAATAAGGAGAAGAACCGTGACTGTGATCACACCCACGATACGGACATCATTGACTGAATCCACCATGACGGCACCAAATTCCTAAAATAAGTGACATAGTTCTCAAAAAGCATGCAGCTCATTATGTTATATTTGAAGTAGATAATAAGATATGGATACTAAGATATATATAAAACATATGTGAAAATACCTAAAATAGCTTGCTTCTTAAGATTCAAACTCAATATGTGTCTAATTCATCTTCCCAAATATCAGTATGACAAATTTACAGTATTCATTGGGAAACATATCGGTTTGTTAATCACTAAAATTACCAATCAACATACTTACCAGCTGTTAAATGTAAAAGCATGACTTTGTTATCAGGGAAAAATAAAAACTGACAAAGGGTGAAATAGATGCACATACCTGCATCAAATCACGGACCACCTCCGCAAAGCCAACAGTGTTGAGCGCACAGGCCAGCGCATTTGCAAAGGAGAAAACCACCCCAATTGGTCCTCCAATTTCTGGACCCAAAGTACGGGAGATCATGAAATATGCACCACCTGCAAAATGTTTTGCACAGAAACAAAGCTTACGAAAAGTACAGAAATGATATAATAATAGGTTACAACTTTAAAATTTATGTTGTCTTACAAAATTATGTATGCACCCTCTGAGTTTTGTTTTAACACGTTGTCATCATGCAACCACAATCTTCAGGGTTTTATTGGGAGATTATTTATTTGAATGAAAAACAAAGTAGTGCAGAACTCTGAATAGAAAATGATAGGCATTTTATTTTTTTCCTATTTGAGAAAAAATGTATTGCTGCAATTAACTGCTGCATTTCTTCATGAAAACCTAAAGTATTTTTTAATGAGACAGTCACCCAGCACCTTTAAAATGCAGTTATTTATCATTTTAGTGAGAATTTGGAACATCAATGCCATCATCAATCATTTTCTCCTCTGCTGAATACAGACATTTTACTAAAAGTCTTGTTAAACACAAAGATAACCTGCAACATATTGGTTTTGAAATGTTAAAATATCACAAAACCATAGTGATTTACCCATTTTGCTGAGTTTCTTAATCTATTTTTTTTAAATAGTAAAGATTAATATTTACATTTATGATTATACACATTGCCTTACCTGAGACCACCCTTCCATTGGTGGCTATAGCAGAGATTGATAGTGCAGTAACCGAAGTCACCACCACAGACATGAGGATTATTACACAAGTCAGCACTGTAATGAGAGGAATACACATATTACATTTTTAAACTACAGTTTTTATGTAAAATAATCAAACCAAAATAATCAATGAAAGGCATAATGACAGTTTTAAAACGTCTGTAGTCTGACAATTGTATTTTGTATTTTCTTTTTTGTATAATAAAAAACCTACAGATTTATTTACCTGTGATAACATGAGAGCCAGTAATATTAATGGTCAAACAAAACAAGAGTGTCCAATAATTTTACAAAGTTAAGAGGATAGAAATGCTGTGCAGTATGTGCTAGAATGTCATATAACAGTGTTCAAGAGAACATATTATATTAAAAAATGCTGGAAGGTATGACTCACCAACACCTGCCTGAGAGGTGATCCATGATAGACGGAGGAACAGGATGACCCCCCAAATATTCAGCATGCAACGAATCTGTAACCAAAGATCAGTGGTTGCCGCCGTGCAATGTTTGCAAGGGTATAAGCTGAGTGTGTTACTTATACAGTGACCAGTTAATAAATTAGAATTGTACAGAGGTTTCTTGATGTGTAAAAATATATTATACCACAGAGGATTCAATGTAAAATGAAGCTAAAAATCTCACCATGACCCCAACTACCCAGCCAAATCTAACTGGAGCTTTCTGCTTTGGATCTTGAGACTCTTCATTTTCCATCATATCTGGTACTGGCAGGCTGCCTGAGTCAGAGGTGGATGCTCCATCCATTCCAAGCTCCACAACCTTGAATGCAACAGTAAGTCATGTAGTGAAACTCAAATATTGGGTAGCTTCAAATTGTTGAAATTAAGCAAAGAAATAAAATAAGTTGTTAAATCAAACAATCTATAGGGGATCCCTGCCTATTAGTGGTTCAGTATTTGCTGATTTTTTTTTTTTGTTAGCTTCTGCCATAGTGTTTTCACTGTGTATATTAATGTATATTAAGGTATATTTGGTGTTTGAACTGGCAAAACAGACAGTTGTGAACAGGTTTAAAATATTTGCAAATTTTAGCTTTTCATAAAATATGTTAGAATACGTATAAAATACAATACGCTATTGAATTTGTGTTCTTAAGCTATAATGAGTTTCTTATCGTTTCCAATTTGATTTTGTTTTATGTATGCATAAAGAAGCTAAAGTAGTGTAATTAGTGTTGTGACATTTAAGTAGAATTTATGACAATTTAACAGTAGCTTTTTACATGTTTTAATTGTGTAGTACCAGTATATGGCATCTTTTAGTTAGACTGCCAATTGCCAAACATATGTTAGCATACAGATGGTGGATCATGATACACTTAAATGCATTTTCGCATTTAGTAACGGCAAATAAGTCACTCATTTGAAAAGTATATTTTCATTCACAACAGTTTAGTGGCAAAGCAGATTAATCAAAAATAACAAAAAACGAAAAAGAAGCTAAATTGCACAAATTTTAGAAGAGAAACTTGCCTCGAGCGTCTTGCGGAGGGTTTCAAGAGAAGGCCTGCTCCTCATCATCTGACGTGGCAAAGAATTGGCATAATGCTCCAGCTGGGGTACCAGGTCCATGGTGCTGTAGACGGAGGACCTGCGTAGCTCTGCCCTCGAGCCACGACGCTCTGATGAACTGTAGGTCATTAGTGTGAAAGCAACAATATCACGTTAAATGATAAACTGGATAAAGTCCAGTACAATAAAGAAAAAAGACTGCAAAAAATTTGCCATAATCAGAAATTTTTAATTGCGAGGAGGTCTTACTAATGGTCTGAAAATGTGGTTTTCGTTTAATTTTTTTTTGTGGCTGAAAGAATTGGATCTTGATTCAGACAATATTTGATCAAAGCATGTTTGCAACAGGTAGAATTATGTCAGCAGACTACATTTTAAAGCTGGTTTTCACATACGCCATATAAAAAAAGATGCATAAGCAGCACTTGATAGTATTTCATACCCATAGGAGTTTCTGTCAATTTACGGCAGAATTCTAGCAATAATACATTTTTTCTAAATAACAGTAGAATAATGTTAAATCTGAGCTTTTTTAAGTTGAATGATGAATGCTGGAAAACTACGACAAAATAACGGTATTATGCAGTATTTCTTTAAGGGTGTACTTTTTTGAGCATCTTCTACAATCTGCATTCATCCTCACATCTCAAAGTATCTAAAGTGTAAGAAGAATGACTCCTGAGAATGTAAACTGTGGTTTTGAATAGTATAAGGTAAATTTAGACGAGACACTGTGGTGTTATATCATTGACAGATAAATCATCAAGTGAAACACAATTTGCTAGCATTAGCATCTAAACTAGAGCCCTACTCCTATTCAAATTACTGGGGTGTTGTATTGTATTAAAGTGCTTCAGTGTCATTATTTGTAAGAGTGGGTCTGTTTTTTAATTATATATTTTACTAAGGTACGGAGCCCGGCAGGGGTCAGTTGCAGAAATAATTTTTGAGTACCCTCAGTTTACTAAACCGTGCGCACTGATTACGAATCCGTACCCTCGGTTTATCAAACTGTGTGACTGTCGGGGGCGGTCCTGTCAGCTTGATAATACTGCCTGGTTGTCATTAGAAAATAAAGTGCTTCTTTGGCAGAGTGGTTAATATACAGGATTGCCACCTAGTATGTTGTGGTTCAAATTCTGGTCATGTCATCAGTCTGTGTTTTATCACACAATTATTTTCTGGGGTGCCTGCAGGAAAGTAAGCTATGAACATAACCGTTGTTAAAACCGGGGACATTTACCCGGCATCATTTATGAATTATTGTTTTGTCTCCACCACATAAAAACCAGATGTGGAATTTTTTAACAGTGCAGGTGTAACATCCACTTATGCTCCCATTGCTAATTTCATATAAGCAGAATACAAACTAATGTCGCACTTAAACAGTTTGTTTTTGTGCGAATGTTTCTTGCATTCTTTGCTGCATTCATATTACGTCCAATAAAGGCCTGCATTCAAAGTGGGCACTATATGGTAAATGGACTGAACTTATATAGCGCTTTTCTAGTCTTACAACAAGTAACTCATATATCTTTAAGTGGACCTGGCATTAAAATTAGCATTTATTTAGGTTTTTGATCATATCTTTTAGTTCCCCCAGAAAAAACAAAGGGCCCGTTAACAGTATGCTACTGTTAAAATAATTCACAGCATACTGAAAAATTACAGTAAAAAAGGTGCCAGTATTTTACTGTAATTTTACAGATGTTTTTTTACTTAGAGTGTACTATTTTTTGTGTCGTAGATTGTTAAAAGTGTAAAAAACAAAACAAAAAATGTTCCCTTCTCGTTATTTTAACGTTTAAATACATTTACTTTAAAGGATTTCCTTTTAAATTTACTTGGGTCAAATGTTTTGGGAGTAGCCTACTCGATTACGCTTCCCACACTTGTCACTAGTAATTGAATTTTTTTCCACTCCTACTGATAATGCCTTGCTCAAACACACTTTCTCAGTGCTTCCAAAACATTTGCTGTTGAACTGAGATCAGGGCGCTGTGATGCCTACTCCAAAACACAGACTTTCTTTTCTCTGAATCCCTTATGTTACTTACTTGCTGAGTCATTATCTGTTTGGGAAGGCCTTGTAAGCCAAAGTTTTACTTCACAGTTGATTTATAATATTTGTTATTATGTCATTTTTTTTCAAGCTCACAAGTCCCTCATATAACACACACACACACACACACATGATAGTGACAACTGAGTAACTCTCAATTGTAAATGCCCTTCCATTTCATCTAAATGTGACTATTGTGATTTAGACCAAAATTTTCTACTATTAATCAGGCCAAAAGAAAGGTATCTAAAGGTCTCCAAATAGTTGGTGTTTGTTCTTCAGCGGATCTGTAAACTGGTTAGTCTGGGGAAAGAGCTTCTTCTCTGAGTGGCCTTTCGGCCCATGTTGGCGTTGGACACAGCGTTTAATGAAACTGTTTCACCAGCCTCTGCTACCATCTTCACAAGTCTTTTACTTTTGTTCTAGGATATCTATTATGAAACTCTGACTTTGAACAAAGCGATACAAAATATCTCAAACAATTCTCACACATTAATGCCCATTAGAAAAAAAGCAAATAACTGTACTAATCCCACCTGACCTATCACAGGATAACCCCAGTCTGATATAATGTAAGATTGTGAAAACAAATGTAATATATTGCAAATATAGTGTATGTGAATATGTGTTTGCAGCTGTATTAAGATTTATTACCATCAAATTGACTGACATCTTGGGTAGATTTAGCTATAGACCTCCTTCATTTGAAAAATAATGAAAAATTATGATTAGATATCTACAAGCAGCTGTGGAAAGGAGTTTTATTCTTTTATTTATTATTTCCTGGAAGCTTAATTTGTAGACGGAAATGGGAAGATGTGCAACTCAGCTTCTATCTCTAACCTGATTTTAAAGCAAAGGTGTGCAGTTAACTTCCCTTCAAGAGATCCTGCGTCATCATCACAAAACGTTTGTGTTAAAGGTGAAAACTGACAGCACCAACCTTGATTCCTCATCGGAGACAACGATTGTTGGAGGAATTTGTAGCCCTTGACCCCGATGGGCGGTGTTGCCTCCAAAATGGTGTGGAGAGTACCTGGGAGGTCCCTCCTCATTGGAGGAAAAGTGCACACCTCGGGCCAGTACATTCCGTTTCGATGCAAATTGCCCCATCAGCACGTCCTTTGGGGTTCTTGCCGAGTAAAACTGAGAAATACAAGTAAACCTTTGACTGGTGTTGTTTTGTGCTGTTATAAACAACATTTTTAATGCAACAAAATTAACAGTATGGGACAAATACTGGTTTAGTATTTCATTTTTAAAAATTCTATCTGTTTTTTTATAAAAGCTACCACAATGTAAATAGAGTAGATTTTATTTTCTAACCCCATTAATCATGTGCACAAAACCAAATGCGTATGTGGTTAATTATACAGTACTTTGGTGTAAACCCTTTAAGTTCAGCAGGATGTTACTGAACAGTCACAATTATAAAAAAAAAAAAAAATGTTTTACGTGAATCAATTCTACAATCATATTTGACTGTAGATCTATAAATCTTTCCCAAATCAGCCGCGAAAAACAAATGTGAATCTATGCTACAACTTTTGACTCTGGAAAATATTTTCTCGATCTAACGTGAAATATAAAGTGAAAAGAATCCATATACTCACAAGTGGTTTCTTCAGATAATGAAGGAGGTGCTGTCCCAAGATGAAATGTGTGCCTTTTATCAATGCAACGCTAAACTCTTGTAATTTATACCTTCGGTGAGGCAGGTTACATCCCCTCCCATTTACTTCATGTACTTTCCTCCCCTTCACAGACACACACACACGCACACACACACATTCACACATCTTCTGTCTTTATTAAACACACATCCACCCATGCACACACGCGTGCACACACCCACAAGCTTGGGCACACATGCAAACACAAACCTATAGTTCCTATGTTGTCTAATTTTCCTTATCTAGTTTCTGGAAGATGGTGTCTGGAAATTTTAGTTTTCGACACACAACAATGGAAGCATGTGGCCCTGGTTTGTTACAAAACAAAGTTTTTGGAGTAAACAGAAAAAAAAAAGCGGGTATGATGGTTATGGAAGATTAATAAGATATGTTTCTAATATTATGATTAGTGAAATCAATAAAAAGCGTTAAAAAAACTATTCAAATGAACTGTGATCAACAATGTGACATACATATCACTAATTAAGCAAAATTAGATTTTCTTCCAATTTCACTTGTTTCAGATGTTATATTTTATTGTAACTAATTTTTCACATTTAATGGAGTACATGTAAAAATTAAAACTGTAACTCAACTTTTTTTTCCAGAATTGTTGACTATACATGGACTCATATTGTTTTCTATATCAATAAGAAACAGGAAGATCCTCCTACGCTTTCTCACCGACCATACTAAAATAGTATCAGGGGCCCCTATGCCTATCGGTTCCATTGTAGTCCAAGAAAGAAATGACTTTAGTAACTTCGGGAACCAAATGCCTCTGCAAACAGCATTGATTTAAATCTAATTAAACACTAGTTTATATTTAACATTTAAACAATGAGTACTATCAACTGTTGCAGGAAACCAAAAATGAAATATTGCAGCCAAATGGGGAAACAAAATCTGCTTTATTCGCGGAATTTTCCATTTATTGCAGATCAGACGTTCTTTACCCAAACGTCTTGTTAAAACGCACTACTAGCTAAAAAAAGTACACTACAATAACAACATTGAGTAGCCCTTAACAGGTGGAGATGTTTTACAGTGTGTTCTTCATACTGCTGCTATAATTAAACCTGTTCTAAAGCTTTGAATACCCTACTTGCGCACAAAGCCTTTGTACTCTATCTGAAGTCACATATTGCACCCACGCTACTGGAAGAGAAAAGTGAGGTATGTCTTTGCGAATACAAAATGAATTATCAGCCTATTATATTTGTAACATTTGTGTGAAGTAAAGACCAGGAAATATTGTTTTCATATGTTTGGAAAATGGAGCAAATGGGAAAGGTACATTTCAATAAGGATCAATAGAATAATTTTAAAATTGGTGTTATTTTCTGTCAGATTTAATTAGTCTCATACATCATTGTGAAGGAATTAAGGCCCTCCCTGTTTTATCTGATTGCTTCATTTTTTTTAAAGAGATTTCATAAGCCTTATCATACCTCCTACTCTGCTCTGGTGCTTCACTTCAAAGCCTGTGAGAGATCCACAAAAGTCAGACATTTGGGTGAGCCTCAGATTTTTTGAAGAGGTCTGCTTTGCTTATATCCAAGGACAATAACAGTGGCTCAGTAGTGCTACTAAAATTATAAATAAGAAGTCAAAGTGAAGTCAGTTTAGAAAAGGTTATAATGCCTTTTCTAAAGCTTTGGGACTCCAGCGAACTACAGAGAGCCATTATCCACTAATGGCGAAAACGTGGAACAGTGGTGAACCTTGAGTGGCCAGCCGACCAATATTACCCCAGGAAAGCAGCGATGACTCATTCATGAGGTCAAAAACGGCCCCACCGCAACAGGACTTCAGGCCTCACTTGTCTTATTTAAGGACAGATTATCTGACTCCTCCATAAGAAAGAGACTAGGCAAAAATTATCTGCATGGCAGAGTTTCAAGACGAAAAAAAAGGAATGGTGAGCAAAATTAACATTAAGGCTTGTCTTAAATTAGCGAAAAGCATTTTGATGATCCCAAAGACTTTCTGAAAAATTTTCTGTGAGTTGACAAGACCAAAAGTGAACGTCTTGAAAATGTTGTGTGTCCTGATACATCTGGCATAAAATTAACACAACATTTAAGAAAAAAAAAAGCATACCAACAATAAAATATACCGGCGGCCTGGGACTGTTTTGATGCTTCAGGACCTGGAAGATTTGCTGTAATAAGTGGAACTATATATTGTACTGTAAAACCATGTCCGGCCATCTGTTTGTGACCTCAAGCATAGGCGTCATTTTAACTGGGGAGGCCGGGGACATGTCCCCAGCAATATTTATGATTGACAGGTTTGTCCCCACTAAGCCTGATGCGTACATTTTTAACAGCCACTTCTGCTCCTAGTAAAGTATCTAAACAGAATACTATTGAATTCACTCAATTCCAGTTTCTTGAGCAGTCATGTTTCTTTCTGCTCATTTACATTAGATCTAAAACGTTTTTAACACCTGAATCCGACGGGCTTAATTTCTATCATTGTCCACGGTCTCGGATCGAGCTCGGGCTTTAACGGTCATCTGATCATCTCATTAGTGCAATAATTTATAATAAAGCGTTGCAATGGGCCACTAAGATTATTCTACCTGTCAAGATGCTCCCGGTGTTATGCCGAGAACGGCATGCCTGCCGGGATTTGCATCCCCTGCCGCGGGAACGCGCATCGTTGTAAACTCGCTGATAACGATGAGAAAATGGATTAAAATACCAGCAACGCAACAGTTTTTAGATATACTCGTAATATTACCGTGTTTCTTATGTATGTACATCCTGAAAGCGTAATATATGATCACAGTTGAACGTATATAAAAAAAGAAATCCCGGCTGTTATCCAAACACTTTTGACTTTACGGTTTTAACGTCACTGTGTCCCAGATGTATTTTTCCGTGCTCTGCTGTTTATGTGTCACATTCTCCGTGTTTTTTCTGTTAATAGCGTGGTAGTTAAAGCATTTTATGACAACTAAACGTTTTAAAGTGGGGATTAAAGGGCTAGATGTCGATGCAAAAAAGGACAGTATGAGTAGGAAAAACGTTCTATCCGATTGTAATGGCAGACTGCACAATTTTGTGATCAGTTCATCTAAAAATTCTTAAATAACAGTCTTCATAAATACTCTGGGGGGTTGGGGGGGGGGTTATTATGAAGTTCATTAAGTTAAAGCAGTATTTTATCAATAAAGTACAAAAAAACCTCCTACCTCGTTGTTTGTATGTGTATACCCCTCTTCAAAAACTCGAAGCAGCTCACAATTTTCAATTCTCACTAAAGCATAGCCTACCATCTCTTTTAACACTAAAAAAGATGGCACAGATTTTAAAATCACACCATCAGCCCAAAGAACATGCATTGTTTTGTTGAATACATAAATAATTGGCTAAAATATTCGATACAAAAATCTCTAAAATAGCTGGGTGTCTTTTAGCAATGGAAATTTGTAAAATGCCAACATTTAATCCCATAATTGTCCCACAGAGCTGTGATTCCAGCCTACTCATAAAGCAAGTGCAACTGTATAGAAAATGATGTATCAATAATAACTCAATCATTCTTGTAAATAACAGGAGATGCATTTTATAGCATCCCAGTAGCTCAGAGGACATATGGAATTATGTAGAGTATGAAGTATCATTCATAACTATAATCATTATCTGAAATAATAGGGGATGCTTTTCACAGCAGGCTAAATATCCAGATGCCGAAAAAGGCACCCCCTCTGTTTTAAACCCAAAAATGATCATATGGAGTTGGAATTCACACCAGTAGCCGAGAGGACATATGGAAAAGTGTTTGGATAACAGCCGGGATTTCTTTTTTTATATACGTTCAACTGTGATCATATATTACGCTTTCAGGATGTACATACATAAGAAACACGGTAATATTACGAGTATATCTAAAATCTGTTGCGTTGCTGGTATTTTAATCCGTTTTCTCATCGTTATCAGCGAGTTTACAACGATGCGCGTTCCCGCGGCAGAGGACGCAAATCTCGGCAGGCATGGCGTTCTCGGCATAACACCTGCACACCACATGCGTTATGATGTTAAAGACCCACTCCTCTCAGATGAAAACATTCTCCGACTGCTGCGCTGCGATCTCACAGAAAATGCTGAAGTATAAATGCACTATTATCCCAAGTCTCAAATTGCAGAAGTCTCCTTCATTTATATAGCAGCTCCCGATGCTCACAAGTTAAAAAAAATCTCCTGAAATCTAGACCAAGCGGATGCAAGAGAAACGCTTCGCTGTTTGGTGGATTTTTTTTATAGCACAATTTAAATGCTTTCTTTACAGCACACTAACGCGCATTGTGTTCTGCGTCCTAAATGATTGGAGGCAAGCATTAATCTCCTCGTTATGTGTCCCGTGCTTGCCAAAGTTATTATTTCTGGTTTTAAAAATTTATCATGCAGAAGAAAAAAAAGACGCACAAAAAACTGCCTATAATTATGTTCTACACTCGGAAACGACACCTGGCTGCTCAGAAACTTTCAGGGGAGAAAAAAACCCACCGAGCGGCGCAACAGCAGAGAGACCGTAGCTACTGCGTAATACTTGATGTTTTAATTCTACGAAGGTTTGAGTGTTAAAACTAGTGAGAAATGTGATTAAATGTTAATGTATGTCTGAGAAATTTTTTAAAAGGTTTGTGGCGAGGGGTTTTACAGCCTTGAAACATAATAATTGTAAAAAAAAAAATAATAAAAAAAAAAAAAATAAGATGATTACTTTGCAGATTTGTGGGTTATTTTTAGAACCCCCACAATAAATGAGGGACCATTGTAAATGAAATTGAATGGGTCTGGTTTATTTTCTACGGGTGAGTAGCAAGGAACAAAATATTCATGCAATATTTTTGCTGGTTAAAGACTCCCAAAGATGATATGCTGACATACTGGAATGCTGTAGAGAACATGCCAGAATACTAACCTACTTTGCTCTGAAGGCGAAAAAATCTCGTTATCTCTGCATCCAGCTTCCAGAGAGAGACACTTCTGCGACTAGGCAACGGAGAACCAGGGAGTGGACAACATTTCCATCACAGTTAAAAATCAAAAAGAAAAATAACTTGATCCATTATTTAAAGTATATAGTGCAGTGAATTATTAGTCTTTTATTATACTGCAGCTGAAATGTATATGCAGAAATCACTGTGCAGAAACCAAACACTGTGTCCAGTCTGGCAATCCCCTCCTGCTCCTAACACCAAAACAACATATGAACATTTTCCTATTTGGGACTCTTAAACAAAACATAAGTTATGTCGCATAAAATAAACTTTGTCCCGCGGAGCTGTGAAATTCAATTTTGTTTGTTTGTTCCACCTGAAACAACTTTATGTGGATCACGCACAGGTAGCTGCCCTATTGTAGGACTGTCAGCTGTAAGTTCAATTTAAAGTTTCTCCACTCAGAATGATGTTGGGGTTGCAAAAGGAGCGCGTTTTATTGTTGCACATTCTTCTGGTGCGAGTATATATCATATTCAACATTGTTCTTTGTGCTACGTTGTGGATTTTAGTCATTCTTCCCAAACAACAACCTATTGGTGAAGTTTGAAAAGGAAAACAGTTAAACATATGGCTTTTAACTTGTATTGATTTACTAAAGATGCGATTTTCACCACGTTTATAGCCAACTCTGCAGTGCATATTGTAATGAGATGAATACTTAGAAGCTATATTAATATTTAATGAGTATCCCCACCAATAATCAAACCGCATTCAAGTTAATAATTACGTCCCCACCAATTTTAAAAACAAACTGACGCCCTTGACCTCAAGCTTAATCTAACTTGGGTTCTGAGTTAGGGCAATGGTCCAAACACACCAACGAGTCCACGTCTGACTGGCCGAGGAAAAAATAACAGTAAGTCTTTGCAGTGGTTCAGACAAAGTCCTGACCGGTGTTTTATTGAGTTGCTGTGCCTTGACCTTAAAAAGAAGGAAAACCATGGCTGAACTACAACAACTTTTGCAAAGATTAGTCTGGAAAAAAATCCCTCACAGTTTTAAAAGCCTCATTGCAAGGCTAAGTGGGGCCCAACCAACTATTACATTTAGGGAGCAATTATTTTCTCACACAGTGCCATGTAGGCTTGGATTTTTTTTCTTCCTTAATAATTATAAACTTAAACTAAAACTGCACTTTGTGTTTGTCTTTGACTAATATTTAAATTCATTTGATGATCTGAAACACTTAAGTGAGACAAAGAGGCAAAATTAGGAAGGGGACCAATACTTTCTCACACCAATGTATAATATTTCAATTTGTCTTATTTGCTCATTTGGAGAATTAATTGATTGTGATTCTGTCATTTTCAGAATTCAATTCATTTTCTGCATAAGCTAGAGTTGACTGACAAGCAGATGCTAGCATTAGAGGTAAACTTAAAAACATGGACATTTCTCTAAGATGCCATTTTTAATTTATTTTCCCAGTTCAACATTACTGGGTGGTTAATAGATATTTCTCAAAGAGCTGTTTATGAACTCCGTTTTGGATGAGAGATCAACAGATCGGGATTGTGAGGCATTCAAAAGCACCACTGGAATAATAACCAACCGAATTAAATTTCTTAGCCAGAAATACCTTTATTAATTATCCAGTTGGCAGTGCCACATTTGCCCTTATTTTTATTATTTATATTTCATTCATCGTGAAACTAAACTCTGGAGTTTTAAAAAAATCCCCTCAACATTTTGATTGGCTAGAGGCCTTGGGAGGAAGTTATTAGGATCTCCACATGGACGTCCTAATGGGTATTTTTTTTAGGACAGCTGAGATATTGTTGAATCGGATTTGAAACCCTTCCAAGAATAATGTCATCACTGCTTCACTATTGATACGAATTTTTTTCTTTGCAGTGGTGGTATGTTATAACAAACCGCATAGGTTCCACATTAGCAAAGCGCCAGATTCTACATTTTATAGAGATGATTGTTGATAATCAGATATCCAAAGGGATTTGATTAGCAGCACATATCTGTTACTTCTCTTTTTAGATCCAATGGGAGAATTAAATATGTAGTTTCTAGCCTAACATTTACAAAGTCAATTAGAGTTTAAGTTAATGGATGCCTGGGCACAGTTTTTTAGTGTGAAACATTTTAGGCATTGTTGACATTCCTTTTTTTTTAGCTGTGTCTATATTTACAAAGCATAAAAGTCACCTCAGGGGTGACAAGGCTAGCTGATGCATGTCTGATGTCACAATAAATACGTACAATGACTGATTTCCAAGAATGCAAAAAAGCTTCTTCTCTGTGCTATTTCCTGAATATGATTCTCCAACTTTCTCCTTTCTTTCTATGTGTACTACTATGTATAAACATCTGTCCATCTGCGTCATGAAAAGCTGGTTGTCACGAGTATGGTGAGCTCTGCACCCCCTAATGCAAAGACCTGGGTAAAGAGACAGAAATATGGGGGATGTCAAAAGGAGAGGAGAACCCTAACGTTCTCCTCAATGCAAAAAGCAGGGGGAAGAATCCAAGCATGCCCAAGAGTCTACAACCCATTTGTGTCTTCCCCTTCGTTCGTCAACTCAACACAAGCAATCAGGTCTCCTCTATAAACTCCCAACATACTCTGACATCTTCTTTACTAACTTCCAACGCCTTAGGGAGGAAGAGCTCCTGCTGGACTTTAGTTTGTGCATTCAAGGAAACACTTTCCACCCCCACGGTCTAGTGCTCGCAGCTGCCAGTGAATGCCCACATTTAATTTTTGGACTTGGAATAAAAGAAATCCCTGACCACTTGACTCCACTTGGACTTGGGGCTGTGTCGAATTTTGTTTATGATGGATATGTGGCTCTGGGCCATCTTAAAGAAGCAGCAATAGTGGAGGTTCTGAATGCCTGTGAGTATCTACAGATGGAGAGGCTGAAGAGGAGGTGCACACAAAGGGTTGCCGCCTCTGCTATGACTGAGAGAGACAAAAGCTTAGCAGTGATCAAGGACATGTGGGACAAAGGATTCGGCTGTGATATAACAATACAAGCAGACAATGGAGACAGATATTCAGGTGAGATGCAACAGCTTTCACTTGTACCTTTAGTACTTGGACCTGACATTTTTCCTAGTCTCCCTTTCTCAGAATACTCAATACGCTTGTTGACATCAGCTGTAGTCCATGCTGGTAGAAAAAGAAAGTAGTGTCACAGACATCAACACATGACTAAGTTATTTCTGATATTTTCCACCCAAATGATGAGTCACAGTTTGACTTACTCATTATATAGGAATGAGGTGCACTTGTGTGAAACCTTTCAATTATCTAGCATGTGTTGTTGTGTGAAAAATTACCTATAACCTTAAAGCAAGTCAACAATATTGATAATGCACCATCTGCGGTCCTTTACAAGAAAATGAGGCTTCCAGAAAAAAAGGAAACTGTTTATATATCCACATGTGCGGGAGCATGGGCATACAATACTCTGCAAGCGTGTTTAGCTGTGTGTGATCACTTATAAGTCTGCTTGCACAGTTCCTTCTATGGCTATTGTTATTTTTATTTTGAGAGGGGGTTCTTACACAACAGAGTATTCATAAGTTATTAATGTAAACTACTGTAAAACATTTTTACTATGCAAAATGAATAAAAAAAACAGAATGGATTAAACATTTTTGGATGCATCAGATAATTTTGAACATGTTTTCTTAACATTTGAAAAGTTGAGAAAAGCATAGTCACAGAACCCAGGCCAGGGGGAATTCCAGAAGTAGCAGGAGAGCAACAGCAGGCTTTGTCAGCGTCTGCAGCGTCAAGATTACATGTTAAGTCTACAGTTGAGGCCGTCGGAGGAGCGTCACAGTCTCTGCTGCGGTTTGTGAGCGTTGGGTCCTTCAACTTTTCAAGCTTTTCCTGATTTTCAAGCCTCAAACCTCATAACGCTAGCAACGCAGAAGCTTAGCTAGTTGAACTTTTGACGGTCTTAACGCTCTTGACGCAGCACTACAACCAATCAGAGCGTTTCACTGTAGTGACGTTATCTGACGTCGATGCTGCCTAGCCAACCACGATCTGCGAGTGTTTAAAACATGCAGCAGAGAAAGACCTGCCTACGAGCTTTGCGAGCTTAAACATGTATCTTCTGTGTATATGCGTCGAACTACTCGTTTTATGTGCGTTTATAGACGCTGACAAAGCTTGCGATCTGAATGCACCATAAGCCTCCTCTGACCACCATGGGGATTAAGCACAGTGAACACGGAGAGGACTTGATGACTTGATGTTGACAAAGACTGTAAAATTGGGTGTAACAGATTATTAAAAATGTACATTTGCAGTTACAAGTGGAAGAGTGAAGAAGGTAGAGAAAATGCTTTGGTGGAAATATATAACAACCATCCCTATTACAATAAAATTATTAAAAACAAGAGGGGCACCAGGAAAGAGCCTTGGGGTACATCGGAAGCATATGAAAGTGACTGAAAATTGAATAATTCAACTTGAATCAGCCAAAGCAAAAGATATATATATATATATATATATATATATATATATATATATATATATATATGGATGGTAAAAGTAACCACCTGTTAACATATTTTTTTTGTGAAATGCTAAAATTAATACTTAAAAAAAAGAAAAAAGACCTAAGAGTACCTCAAAGTCAGCTAATATCAGAGGGCTAGTATTAGATATGACAATTTCTGTTTTTAGATTTTTTTTGCATTAGATTTTTTTTTTTCACAGGCCTAAAAATTAAACAAAAATCATTAGAATTCCTCTGATCTTACCCAGTTTGTTCTGTTTGTTGTAGATAATTTGAGCGATGAACAAAATGCATGAATGAATAACACAAGAGGGTGAGCATTCTTATATGATAGGCTTAGATTTCTTTAAAAAGTATGAGATTACCAGAAGACATCTTAAAACTCAATATAAAACTCATGATTCTAATGACATGCTGGTCTGTTGTTTCTGGTGATTTTGTTCAGTGATTTATTTATTTATCGGTAAATTGAAATGCTTCTAATCAAAAACGCTTGCTCATTTTTCCTACTTATATTCTCAGGTCACCGTGTAGCGTTGGTGGCTGGTTGGGACTATTTCCGGACCCTGCTTTGTGGAGGCTTAAGGGAGTCCAGAGAGGATACTGTGAGTTTACGAGGGCTCTCTTCCTGGGTGACTGAAGCCGTCGTTGGCTTCTTCTACACGGGTCAGCTCAGCCTGAGCTGGGACCGCATATGGGAGCAGACAGATGCACTACATCAGTTCCAGCTAAAGGGGGCGCTCTCGCTCTGCACTGACTTCTTGAAGGACAGAATGGATGAAAGTACATGTCTAGACAGTCTGGTCCTGGCTGAGACATATGGGCTCGTCCAGCTGGGACAGGCTGCAGAGGAGTATTGCCTGGCCCACTTCCAGCACATCTCTGCAGAAGAGAAATTCAAAGATTTTCCCTTTGTCCTCTTGGACCGACTGCTTGACAAAAACTCATTGTGTGTAGACAGAGATGTAATTGTTGAGTTATTCTCTGTTTATTATTCATCCAATGTGACTATGTGTTTCTTTTTTCATTCTCTTTTCAATTGAAGCTACGAAACATGCCAGAATACACGTAATGAACTTCAAACGCAATTCCTATGATGAAACTTAAGTAGTTTATTATTTTTTTTATCTACATATTTTATTTAAAATATCAGATTTAAGACTCCTAAACTGAGTGGTATTTGACAATAAGTTATTAACTTATTTTTGTCATCATAGCTAAATAAGAGAAAAATAAGAAATTTGCGTCTTTTCTTTATTTTTAGATTGTGGTGTTCAGGGCAATATTGAGCTGGGTAAAGGAAAAACCCAAAGGATGACTCCTATTTCTGTCCAGTCTTCTGTCCCACGTTTGCTTCCCACTCCTCAGTTCCTTTGAACTCCAGGAAGCTCTGAGTTGCAAGTTACTATACAGAACCCCAAAGACAAGCGAAGCATTAGAAACCCTCCAAAGACTAGCAAAAGGGGAAGATGGAGAACAAAGATGTCGACCTCGTTCACCAAACGAGGTAAGTGGATAAACCTTTCATGGTTATTGCACAAGTTTCTAGTTAAAAATCATGAACTTATAGAAGAATAAAATGGTTTCATCAGTATCATTTTTGGGATAACAAGGTGAAAGTAGTCTCCCTTCAGGTTCTACTGTTGATCAGGGGAGATACCGTTGATCATGACTTTGTGAAGAGGGTTCCAAGCCAGTCCCTATGGTATGCCCAATAATTTCACCGTGACCCGGGTCTGAAAAGAAAAATAGAATGGAGATTATTAACATAGATCCCTGAGGTTCAGACACTCCGTGTGTTTCCTTAACAACAAACTGTATTTATTAGGAGGACGTAAATATTAAGGTTCGCTGGATATCCCCTAATCGGCTGTAAGCTTGTGTTTGACCAAATAGTGCTGATCTTGTATAAACTTATAACATCTTAAAATTTGATTAGAAAAAATACATGTTAACAGTAAAAAAAAAGGTTTTCATTAGCCATAAAAGAGAGACTAATTTAGATATAACATGAAACAATTTGCATTCAGTTCGTTTTCTTTAGGTTAGATCTGACACAGTGGAAATGGGAGCAACTACCTGACATGCTGTGCCAAAGGGACTACTTTGCAGCTGTGTATCTAGATACCAAGGTTTTTGTTCTGGGTGGTAGCTATGACGACAGCCAATACCTGGATGATGTGGAGTATTATAGTCCTGAGGAAAACACCTGGAGGTGCATAAAATACTCAACAAATCCGCACAGGAATGTTTGTTTGAGATGTCCATACGGGCCCTAATATTTTGGAAATATGACTTGTCTGGTGCATATTTCAAAAGCAGCATCTGTTGACAACCCACCGAGCATTTTTCGGTCTAAAAGACGTCTTATGAACGTCTATATGGTCCGTAGACGTCTAGGCTAAAATCAGTCTACCACTGGTCTAAAAAGGAAAGTTTTTCAGCCGTCTAGGTTAAGGCCACGTCCACACTAAGCTGGGTAATGCCTTAAACGTATAATTATTTAGTCTACACCCCCCTATCGTCCACACTAACCCGGCGTCGTTTAAGGTCTGTGGCCGGATAACTATTAGCCGGGTAAGAGAGCCGTGTAAATCTTAATTCAACGGCTAAATGACCTAGTGTGGACAGCTTCCCCGGATAATGAAAGGAAGTGGCGTCAATGAATGCTGCGTCAATAACAATACGACACTACAGACAAAGACAACAGCGAAGAGTAATAAATCGATCTCGTCGTCTGTCCACACCAAAAACTCTCTCTTCTTCTGAGCAGCTTTTGTTCTCTTCGGTTAACGGGACAAGCAGATATGTACTGTGCTGTAGAGATTCTTGTATACATTACGTAGGCGCTGGCATCACGTAGATTATAGGCGTCTTTTCGCGCATGCCCAGTATTTGCACAGGTCGGCATGGGATTGCGCAATCATGGGAACTTCAACGGACCTTAAACGGGGCTTAAATGCTCGTGTTGAGTGGATAACATTAGGCGTCTAACTCCCCGTATAACCTTATCGGCTTATTGTGGACGTAGCCAGACTAGCCGTCTAATAGATGTCTAAAGGACGACTACCTCTATACGCCACGTCTAATTTCAGACGTTTAAATAACTGTTAATGAATGTCTATTTATAGACGTCTAAAGTTATACATTTGCCAGACGTTTATTTTTACACGTAATTTATGCACCATTAGAGAATCTAGACGTCATATAGACATCTATTAAATGTATCATAGCCTACTGATATTCTAATAAATCCAGTTATTACAAACTATTAAATTAATCACAACAATCCTATTAAAATTGAAGATGAGAAATTGAATGTTAAATCAGGTTCTCTAAAAAACAAAAGCGGGAGAGGGGAGGGTGCCAATTTAACCTGTGATCCTTTCCTTTATGTCATGCCAGGATGTTGTGACAACGATTTAAAAAAAAGGTTTCAGTAACACTATGCTTGTTTTGCCAGTGGATATAAATACATCTCTTAAGCTTAACATTGACCAAACTATCCTACTGTAATGTAAATCAATACATTTTTCAAACATTATCCAACCATGGCAAACATATGAATGTGCAATATACATGTTTTTAATTTTAACACATTTGTAAACATACATTGCAGTAAAATAAAAGCATAAACTCATAAGCTCAGATAACCATCAACGACGATGAGATCGAGCTGAACTTTAAGTGTGTCACTGCCTCCTAGTGGTGAGGGCGGGGAGGAACCACTAAAATAAATTAATAGACGTCTAAACAGGTTGAAATATAGACATTGAATAAACATCTAAATCAAGGCTAAATCTAAACTTAACTGTGTATCGATCAATCGCAATCCTAATTATTTAAGTCCAATATTTGAACACCAGTTGCGCAACTTAGTTATTTTTTTGATCACTGTTCATTATTTAATGTATTTAATTAATTCATCTAAATTTGGTCTTAAGAGAGACGTTGATATGACGTATTTATTTAGACGTCTAAATCGAGTCTAACCCTAAACTACATTGTGCATTGATCGGGTGAACAGCAGCAGGGTGCAGCGAAATGACAGAGCAGTGTCCGGTTTGTGGAAGCTCAATTTAGGAAGAGAGCAGTGATGTCTGCGGAGGGAGCTGTAACAAAGCGCGGGGGGATACGGGAACCTCCATATTTTCTTCCCCGCCGTCTTGCCGTATTAAAGTTTTCTTGTAAATTTCCCACATTTTATCATCATAAGAAAATTCTCTGCCTCTCAGTTTAGAGAACTGCAAGAGCTGCTGCCTGCTGCAGTTAAAGTGGCAGGTCTGGCAAAGTCAGCTCCTAGAACAGGAGCAACAATAAGATGCACCTGATGAAGACAGAGTCGCTCAAAAACCAACTAGAAGACAAATATATCAGGGAAATGGGACAGCAAGTTTCCTTCCCTCCAGGGGAACTGGACGGGGTGCAGCATCAACACAGGTATACAGGCACGGTTCTGTTCACTTAGTGACTAGTGTAGCTGCCCACTTGGAATTACCACTCAAGACGCAGAGAGCTTCGACTGATGCAACTTTTATTCTCTCCTCTTTGTATCGCCGACAATATGACACCGTGAAAACTATAAAAGTGCATAAAACAAATGCCATTATATCACATTTCAGTAGAAAATGCAGATATCATGTTCACATTTTACTTCATAGAAAATCATTTGATGAACTCAAATCATGACATTAACATGAAATCAACACCTTTAAACAATTTATGTTACCAGCTTTTAATAGATTAAGAAAAAAGGTTTTCTGTTTCTTAAATAACATAAACAAACCTAAGCAACCACTTGCACCAACCTCTTCTGCTTCCCAAGGGCGCTAATGTTGCTGAACCGCTAGCACTTCGCTCCATGCACCTCTCATAAGCAATCATTCCACGTGGCCACAAAGAGACACTCATGTTGGACAAAAAAAAAAACGAATTTAACCACAATTAAAATTTCTCCAAGTTACATGCATACAATATGCAACTAAATTACATGTTTTGAAGCATATTTCAAAGAGTAAAAGTTTTTTACCAACTCTGAAGCAGCGTAGCCGTGTCAATTCACTGAGAACGTAACCGGAAGTGTAGCGACAACAAAGGAAGTGTACAGGAAGAACTGCACTCTTCAAAATAAAGGCGCAAAAATAAAACGCCTTTGCTGGCATTTACACTCCCACCAAATCCTGATATAACGAATGAAAGTATACAAAGCAAGTGAATTGTACAGGATTTCTTGACCCTAACAAATGGATGCCTCTATTTTGAACTATTAGAGATATGTAGGTGAGTGTACTTCATACAATAAAGTAGTGTATATACACAACTATTAATGTCTTATCATATTTTGTTTCATTTAATTCTCAAGGAGTAATACTAGCTTTTGGATTGGTCTCTCAATAACTGAGGGTTTGGAGGGGGCATCTTGCTTTCTTTGAGGCTTTCTTTCCCCAACTCGTACTTTAACTCGACGGACTAAGCCATCATGGTCTTGAACAGTCTCCACCACTCGTCCTAGCTGCCAATGGTGTCGTGGGAGATTGTCGTCTTTGATAATGACAATATCATTGACTTTGAGGTTACGCCGAGGTAAGTGCCATTTCTGTCTTGTGGATATGTTGAGCAGATACTCCCTTTTCCAGCGACCCCAGAACTGTTCGATGAGATACTGGACTCTTCTCCATCTTTTTGTAGCGTATAAATCTTCCTTCACGAACACTCCGGGAGGTGGACGCGCAACTTTTGTTTTCATCATGATGAGGTGATTCGGCGTTAAAGGTTCCAGTGCATGAGGATCATTGATTCCACCAACTGATAGTGGGCGACTGTTAACAATAGCCATGGCCTCATATAGCAGTGTTCTGAGTGAGGCATCATCAAGTCGACCTGGGCACTGTGCAAACGCAGCATTCAACACATTCCTAACCGTTCTTATTTGCCTTTCCCAGACACCTCCTGCATGGCTGGCGGAAGGGGCGTTGAAGACAAATTCGCACTGCTTTTCAGATAGGAAGGTCTCCAATTGTTTAGCGTCGCATTGCTTGAGTGCTTCCTTGAATTCGTTCCTTGCACCAACGAAGTTGGAACCTTGGTCGCAATGTAATTGTTGGACAGCTCCTCTAAGGCTGATGAAGCACCTCAATGCATTAATGAAGGAGTCAGTAGACATATCCTCACGCATCTCGATATGGACAGCTCTTGAGTACAGACATGTGAAAATCAGACCATATCTTTTATGTTCTTTGCGGGCTGTCTTTACAATGAACGGGCCGAAGCAGTCCATGCCGCTAAATGTGAAAGGTGCTGAGGTTTCAAGGCGTTCTTTAGGGAGTTCAGCCATCCGCTGGCTCTCTGCAGGTCGTCGAAGTTTCCTGCAAAGCACACAGGTGTGTATCAGTTTGGCCACCAGTTTGCTCCCACCAACGATCCAAAATCCATTTATTCTAAGCTCCATTTGTGTCTGGCTTCGACCTTGATGACATGTCTTAGCATGGTAGTGGAACACAATCAACTTGGTTATGTGACTGTTGCTTGGTAAGATGAGTGGGTGCTTCACCTTGTGGCAGAGGGACGAGCGCTTTAATCTCCCACCAACACATAGAAGTCCTTCAGACCAGATGGGATCAAGACTGAAGAGAGCGCTTGAGTTTGGAAGGTTCTTTTCGGCTTGAAGCATCTTTATTTCATGAGGGAAGGCTTGTTGTTGGACAATCTTAATCACTGCTTCAGCAGCTTTCTCACGTTCCCCGATAGTCACATGTTCTGTGTGTTTTTGTTGTGACCTCAGTCTTTTGATTCTTGCAACCACTTTTATGAGTTTCGTCCAAGAGGAAAAACGATTCAGACGATCGAGGATGTCATTGAAGGTATTGGCTTCGGTTGCAAGCACTTGAATTGTCTTGACTTCGGGATCACCGACGAGTAACTCAGCTGGAGTGCTGGGTGTTAGATGCAATTCACGTTCCCAGAGAAACTTTGGTCCTTGCAGCCAGTTTGTTGAGTGAATGTCTGAAGCATGAAGCCCTCGGGAGGCATGATCTGCTGGGTTTTCTGAGGTGTCAACATAATGCCACTGATTGGGGTTACTGTTGTCTTTGATAAGTTGAACACGGTTTGCAACAAATATGTGGAACCTGCGAGCATCATTGTTGATGTAGCCAAGTACAACTTGAGAATCAGTCCAGAAGAACTCATTGTCGATTTTCGTGTCAAGCTCAGCCTTTAACAGGACGCTTAACTTTGCCGAGACCACCGCTGCTGTGAGTTCAAGCCTTGGGATACTTGTGATCTTTGAAGGTGCGACCCTTGCTTTACCCATCACAAGACTGCAATGGACTTCGTCCTTGTCACTTATGTACCTGAGGTAAGAACATGCACCATATCCTACGCAGCTGGCGTCCGAGAAATGGTGTAGCTCTACTCTGACAATGTTTTGGAAGTCATGTGGGTGGTAACATCTGGGAATTGAGACCTCCTTCAACTTGATAAGACCATTTATCCATTTCTCCCACTGTGGCTTCACATCTTCTGGGAGTGGGTCGTCCCATTTGATGCCTCTGTGACAAAGATCTTGGAGTATACGTTTTCCACTTAAGCTGAATGGAGCGATGAAGCCAAGTGGATCATAAAGCGAGGCAATGACAGACAAACAACCACGTCGAGTCGAAGACTGATCTTTCAGGCTGATGTTAAAGCTGAAGGTGTCGTCCTTTATCAACCATTGAATGCCAAGAGCGCGTTCTGAAGGGGTTGGATCAAGCCCAAGAGGTTCAATGCTTGATGCTCTTTCAGAAGGATCTAAGGTGGAGAGCGCAGCTTCTTTGTTCGAATTGAATTTGTGAAGGCGTAGGCCTCCCTTTTTGCACAACTCTTGTGACTGAGTGATCAGTTCCTTGGCTTCCTTGACTGATGAAACACTGACTAATCCATCATCAACGTAGAAGTTTTTCTCTACGAAGGTTGACGCTAGAGGATAGTCGGCTTGGTGTTGTCGTGCGAGATGCTGTGAACCAAAATTGGCGCATCCTGGAGACGATGCAGCTCCAAAGAGATGAACCGTCATTCTGTACTCTTGAGGTTCCTTCTCCAAATTTCCATCTTTCCACCAGAGGAATTTCAGATAGTTTCTGGATTCAGGGGTGACGGCGAACTGATAGAACATTCTTTCAATGTCGCAGATTATGGCTACAGCTTCCTTCCTAAATCTGCAAAGGACTCCTACCAGTGGATTAATGAGATCAGGTCCAGTTAGCAGGGTGTCGTTTAGGGAGATACCATGGGATTTGGCCGAACAGTCGAAAACAACTCTTAGCTTGTCCGGCTTTCTGGGGTGATAGATTCCATGATGTGGCAGGTACCATTCGGTCAGCCCTTGAGATGTTGTAGGAGCAGGCTCTGCATCACCCTTGTTTATGGTTTCCTCCATGAATGTCCTGTACTGCTCATAGTATTGTTTGTTGGCCTTTAGCTTTTTCTTAAGACACTGTAGACGGACTGCGGCCAACCTCTTGTTGTTTGGCAAGTGGGGGGGACTGTTGCCTTTGAAAGGGAGAGGCATTTCATAATGTCCGTCTTCCCTTTGTGTGATGTGGTTACTGAGGAACTGTATGAAATGGACATCTTCTTGGGACACGTATTTGTTCTCATGGGTTCTCTCAGCAAAGTCTGATTCCAGGGCTTTTAGAACATCTGTCGCTGATGGACCAGGCAACTCTTTTACTGTGAGCCGATGCACAAAGCTCTGGTTTCCTTGTCTGTCTAGGTGGGGGTTTGATGAGCCGATTATACTCCATCCTAGTTCTGACCTTTGTGCAAAGGGTTCATGCTTGTCACCTATGATGACTTCGAGAGGAGCCAGTGCTGATGGACAGTCATATCCAATTAAGAGCCCTACATCACAATCTTGGAGAGGTGGCAACTTATCCGCCAAGCTTCTGAGATGAGGCCACAGTAATGCCGTTTCCTTTGTTGGGATGTAGGACTTATCCACTGGGATAAAGTCACGGCTATAAGCTTGTTGTAGTTGGATACATCTCTCAGAGTGGAGTCCTCGAACTTGTAAACCATGAACGTTCTTACTCGAGATGACTGTGTCTATGGCTGTCATGGTACTGAGTTTCAGTTTTACTGGTTGGACATCCACATTCAGCTTATCAACTACATCCTCTAAGACAAATGTTGAGTCACTTTGTGTATCTAGTAATGCATAGGTGAGTATTTCTCTGTGAGGCTCTTGTACAGAAGACACAAAGACTGGAACAATACTTGAGGTGGCAGAAACGCGTTGCGTTGATGTATGAGACATGACCCTGAGTGTTTCCCGGCTTGCAGGTTCTTCTGTGGGAGTGGAGCTAATTGTTACCGCTTCTGCAGGTTTTTGCTTCCTGTTTTCATGCAAGCAGGTTGGATGACGACGCTCACAGATGTTGCATGTATGTCGCCATTTACAATCCTTGGTGATATGACCCTTTCTCATGCATCCAAAGCAGAGCCGATTTTCATGGATGAATGCTTTTTTATCTTCAACACTCTTAGCTGCGAAAGTGGGACACTTTGCGATTCCATGAGTTTCATTTTTACAAACAGAGCAAGGTGATTTTGGTTTACTAATGTTTGTGTCATGTTTCTCTGGAGCGGCACTCTTTGGTTGCATGTTGGTGTTGAAGACTTTGGCTCTCTTTGGGATTCGGTCATCTAGAGGTTTGAAATTCATCAATAGTGGCGAAGCTATCGGGTTACAAGCTATCCGTGCTTCTCTATTCAGGAATTCTGTGAAGCATGCAAGCTCTGGATAGCTGCCAGATGTGTCAAGTTCATCCACAACAATTCGACTCCACTTGCGCACGATCCATTCTGGCAGTTTTTTTAAGCAATTTGTGATTTTCTTCACAATCGTTTAGGATAGCTAGTCCTTTGACATGTGGGATTGCTTCAGAGCATCCTTTGAGGAAATCGGCAAACTCTCGTAGCGCTAGTGAGTCGTTTGTGCTGATCTTTGGCCATCTCATGAGTTTATCGCGAAATGCTCTCTGTATAATGAATGGGTTCCCATATCTGTCCTCTAAGACTTTCCATGCTCCCCTATATGCATTTTCTGAGTCTCGATAAAAGAAACCTTCTACAGCTTTGCGTGCTTCACCTGAGAGATAATTTTTTAGATAAAACATCTTCTCGCTTGCTGGAAGGGGTTTCCGATCAATCAGCGTTATGAACGACATTTTCCAATCTGTAAACTGTAAGGGGTCACCACTGAATGTGGTGGGTTCAGGGACTGGCAAGCGATTCATGCTTAATGAGTTGGCGATTGCTTCTGCTAAGCTGACAGACTCCTGATTCATTGTTATTTCAGGAATTGCTTGGTGGGGTTGGAATGATGCAGCATTTGGATTAAGTTGAGGTTCAGTTTGCTTTCTGTAGCAAGCAGTGTTAGTTTTGTTGTCAATTTCACCATTGTGGTTCTCAAACCCTTCAAAGCTGTCGTACGCTTTCACACGAGCTGTTGCTATAGCAACTTCTTTGTCTGCTTGTAACTGCTGTAGTTTTGCTCTTTCTTGTTCCAACTGTTGTTGCATTTCCACCTCCTTTAGTTTAATATCTGACAACATTTTCGCCTCTTTGAGTTTCCATTCACTTTCCAACTTGTGAAGATGGGCTTTCTGCGCTCGAATTTCTTCCATAGCCTTTGATTGCTCCAGCTTGGCAGCAAGCTCTGCTTCTGCATCTATTCTACTGCTGTGGGTACTGGTTGAGCCAGAGTGATAGCTCAGTTGATCTGACGACTCTAATGAGCTTGCAGTTTCAGTTACACTGTGGCCAAAGACAGACCCATATTCCTTTTTGCTTAACATTTCTCTGACTCTTTCTTTCTCAAGTTGGTTATTATATTTCTCATTAACGGTCTTTAGACGGTTACTTATAAGGTTACAGACCTCCTTTGTCAGTGTGACACAGGCGTCCATTTTGTTGACAATGTCAGGTGTGGTATTGCTGTTACGTAGGATAGGTTCATACTGTGACCTTAAAGCGTCGTGCCTTGCTTCAATATTTTGCTGCATTTTATTGAGGTCTTCTACTGAGCAGAGGGATTTTAGTTTTGTTCTAGTTTCCCTTGCTACTAGCCTCCAGGATTCATAAGCTTTGTTGAATGATTTTTCACGTTTTTTGATATCTTGGTTTTGTACCTCTTGGCCTTTCTCTGTTAATTTTCTTTCACGTGAGCTCAATTCGCGTGGTGCGTTTGTGGGGTTGTCTGTTTTCTCTATTGGTGAGCTGGATTTGCATGGTGTGCTTTTGGTGTTTTCTATTTGCTCTTCTGGTTGTGACATTTTGTTTCTGTAGCTGTTTTAAGTCGACTGTAGCTTTAAATGTCTTATTACCTGACTCTATACTTTTAAGCTGTAGTTAATCTTTACCACAGAGTAATGCTGTCAAGTATTTACAGATTATGGACATTCAAAGAGATGATTAGCATAAAACAGCATCAACAATATTCAGAAATTAGCTATGTAGACAATAGCTGAAGAGCATCAACCTTTTTAAACCTTTTCATAAACAGACATGTAATGAATTATTATTGCACAAAACACGTGTCGATTACCAAAAATTTTAACCAGATTTCTTAGTATTATGTGTTGGAAGTCCACAAATTATTTTTGGCCTCGTAATGTTATTTAGGCTTTTCAGTTACACATTAAGCTTGTGCACGCGTGTAAGTAGTCCCGTGTTGCTTCTTGGTACTCAATGTCTCTTTCAATATCCAGAGTCGTGTGTTTTAATGTTCTGTTCTTTCTAACCTTGTAATTGCAGTTGTGGATGTGAGTGAAGTCAGCTGACTGGTAACAGGTTGGTAGCTGGATCTCTGATGAATGACGTCAGGTTCTCTGCAGGGATGGCAGGTCTCTTGCAGTCAAAGGAGTTTTCACGGTAGCTGCCCACTTGGAATTACCACTCAAGACGCAGAGAGCTTCGACTGATGCAACTTTTATTCTCTCCTCTTTGTATCGCCGACAATATGACACCGTGAAAACTGTAAAAGTGCATAAAACAAATGCCATTATATCACATTTCAGTAGAAAATGCAGATATCATGTTCACATTTTACTTCATAGAAAATCATTTGATGAACTCAAATCATGACATTAACATGAAATCAACACCTTTAAACAATTTATGTTACAGCTTTTAATAGATAAAATAAAGGTTTTCTGTTTCTTAAATAACATAAACAAACCTAAGCAACCACTTGCACCAACCTCTTTCTGCTTCCAAGGGCGCTAATTTGCTGAACCTGCTAGCAGCTTCCTCCATGCACCTCTCATAGCCAATCTTTCCACGTGGCAACAAAAGACACGCATACAAAAAAAAAACGAATTTAACCACAATTAATTTCTCCAAGTTACAGCATACAACAGGCAACTAAATTACATGTTTTAGAAGCATATTTCAAAGAGAAAAAAGTTTTTTACCAACTCTGAAGCAGCGTAGCCGTGTCAATTCACTGAGAACGTAACCGGAAGTGTAGCGACAACAAAGGAAGTGTACAGGAAGAACTGCACTCTTCAAAATAAAGGCGCAAAAATAAAACGCCTTTGCTGGCATTTACAACTAGTGATAGATTAAAACATGTTAGAAATGAGCGACGAAGGTAGGAAACTGTCGGCGAAGAATTATGAAATCTTGCCTAGGGCGCAAAATACCCCAGGGCCGGCCCTGCTGGTAATGAGTAATTTATTCGATCCAGGTGTTGTAGAATGGATACATAACAGTAGCTCTCAATGACTTGACTTGAAAACTCCAGATTTTGTCCTTTCAAAATGTTTGTTAGAATGATTTAATGTTGCTGTTGTAGCACAAACATGGAATTAACTAAGCCAAGTATTCCCAAGAAATTACTTTTAGAAAGCAGCTCACACACCATACTGGTAGCACTAAAAATAGGTTAATGCCATGGTCAGCCATTCCATATCCAGTGTTATAAAACTAGGATTTGTAAACACATAGCCAAAAATTACTAGATATGTTATGCAAAAAAATATTGCAGAAGAAATAACATTGATAATTTCACAGCTAAGCATTCTCTGGCTGGAGACTGATATTTTCGCTATTTTAATTGTTTTCTCCCCTACAGGTTGGCTCACCCTCTGGAAACAGTTGACTGTGGTCACGCTGCAGCTGTACTAAATGGTCAAATCTACACCTAAGCTGGTTGTTAGTCCGATCGTCATTGCAGGTCCTCTGTGTGGACCTATCATCCTTCTCGTGGCTGCTTCCCCAGAGCCCCCATGAGCGTTGGAGTCGGACGTGCAGGACATGTTATGCTAACAATGGGTAGCAGGTTGGTGGTTGCTGGAGGACTTCAACCACTCTGGATGGGCTTTGGGGACCAACTCCTCTGTGAGGTACAGTATGTGACCCAGAGATTAATTCCTGGTCCGCTAAAAACAACTCAGCCTTTCAGAGTCTGTTTTGAATGAGTCATTCATGTTTAAGACAAATCATTTCAGTTTCAGTTTACTATCCATTAGCTGCGGTGTTACACTGTGAATCATTAATCAATTTGTGGTTGGATAAACTCTTCAATGCTGTGCTGTAACTACAAAAAATGATGGTATTAATTAGGCTAACCCTCATTTCAAAAAAATTAGCAAAAACCATAATAATCCCTCCTTTCTCTCAGTGGCAAAGCATTCTTTTTATTATCTGGTGTAGACTTGGTTTACCATTGGGTCTTTTCAAAGCTTTTAACTTTCACGATTCTTAGGCGTTTCAGTTTTTGGTTTCTGTTTGTGTTGTTTATATTCATTATTGCAGCTTAAAGCTGCCGTCCAGAGAATCTATTTATATATCAAAGTTTTCTAAATCTTTCGAATGATAGTTTGATTCTACACTATGTTATAAGGGTGGCGCTCCACAACATTTGTTATTCTTCTCACATCCCTCCTTCCTGCCTTTTCCCACTGACCACTAAAGTTTTTTAGCCAATAGAATTTGAGTTCCCTTGTCAGCTGTCAAGTGTTGTGCATGCATATTGTGCAAACCTTCAAATCTTAAAAGGCTTCAAAAACGACACAGCTTTGATTATTTCTGTTCAACAGGTTATACAGTCATATATTCAATACTATTCAAAACTAATCAATGCAACGTTTTATTAATAAAGTACAAAATAAAATAAAATTCTGTGAAATAACAGGTGATGCGTGTGGGGCTAGAGGGAGTGGGAGGTGGGGAGAATGCATGTTTTGGGAGGCCACTCCCGCAAATACTCCAGACAGCAGCTTTAATTCATCTTGTAATATTCAATTGCCATTATAGCCATTAATGTGTTTCCATTTGAATTAATTCATTTCTGTTTATTTTCTTAGTTTATTCTGTTTGTGTTTTGTTACTTGTACATTTGCATTTATTTTCCTAAATTATTTCCAGGCCATTGTCTTTTAGTTTAAACATCCTTTGAGATTTGGTTCAGCTCCCTCCATGTTAATGTAGTTTTCCTCCCTCAGTTTCCTTACTTTCTCCCAGCCACAGCTGTCCCACATTTCCCCTGATTTGTTCATCTGGTCGCTTTGTCAGTTACTCCCCTGCCGGATGAGTTGATTGGTTTTCATTGCTCATTGATGGTTCTTCTGTTTCATTGTATCTTTGCTTAAAGCCCTGTTCGTATCATGCTTGTGTTGTAGGTGTTAATGTGATTCAATAATTGTCTGTATTTTGGTCCACATTTAGACAAACAAAATATCACACTAAAGTTTTTCTAAATTATTGAAAAAATATGATTATCAATAACTGACAATATTAAACATTTCAAAAGGGACTTGAAAATTGTGACCAAACACGATAACTCAATAATAATGATAATTATAATCTACCAGATAGTATGGTTTCTCCGTTTCTGCTTCCAGAAATAGCCTAGCTACGTCCAGGGATGATATCGGATACCGTACCTGAGATGTTACAAGGTTGCTCGCCATCGATCACTGTTGTTAGGCCAACCACACCCCTCGGATCCTTGACTAGACTAAAATATCAGGAATTTGGAGGTTATTTGAACACCTCAAACTGATTGCTGTGTTGTTGAAACCATCCCTGAACTACTTTAACTTTATAGCTGAAAAGGATTCTAGCCATCACAGAAAACTTTTTTCAACCAGACTGACTTTCCTCTTTACTTTTTTAAATGGTTAGACAATAATAGCTGATCTTTTGGACCACATGAGCTACCCTTTAATCCCCAAATGCATATTTGATGCTTGAACCCACATCATTGTCCCTTTCCTAGAACCCTGTTGATTGATACTGACCACTTTAGACCAGAAAGACCCTGAAAGAACTAAAGGTTTGGAGATCATCTCACATAATTCTTCAGCATCCTAATCTGACAGTTATCAAAACTATTTACTGGCTATAGCATATCAGCTTTGAGGACAGACATTCACTTGGTGCCTAACATATGAAGAGATTGACAGGATTTTTGAATTCACTTGTCAGTAGTACTATTATGCCTGACTGGTGTATATTTAGTATGGTAATGAGTTTAAAAAGTTGCTATTGTTGAAGTTTTATGTTTCTTTGTAAATACAGAACTGAGAACATAGTCTGATAACACCAAATTAAGCTGCAAACAGAGTCCAAAATTAACAATCGGCAAATGCAAGCATATTTTCAGTTTGGCCACATAGCAAGTACATTTCAGCACCAAATTAGTTATGTATATTAATCCTGATTTCTAAGGATTTCTGTAATACTGCTCTGCTGTCTGCATGCAATGTACACAAGCATACGTGACACGTGAACGCCACATTACATGTAATTTCCCATTATCCATGTAGTGGTCATCTTTGGGTTAAAATTAGCAGGAGGAAATGACTGGGGCTGAGTGAAAATGGTGATTTTAGTGTTTTCAGATTTCAGAGCACAGGCAGGATCAGCCAGTGGCGGCTTTAAGAGGTGTACCATTTGCATCAGCTTTTTTGAAAAATACTCGCTAGAGGAGCCTAAATACTCACTAAATATAGAAACACAGTCGCTACATTGGCAGCGTTGCTCCCTTCTGTATGCGATGAAGTCACATGACTGTACGTAGCCACGTACAATCGTTTCTTAAAGGGGCATGAGCACCATTAAATTAAAATACATATTTTCAGGGTTTTTTGATCAAAACACAGAATTTACTGACACAGCCAAAATCACATAGGTAACATACATAAATTCCGGTATCCGTCAGTTCGAGGTAGGTAAAAAAAATCAGAACTGACCAAAAAGTTGTTTTTCTTATTAACAATTTTTGAAGTTGCCTTTCCTTTCTGTTTGGCTCAAACATAATATATTCTGTTTCGCTCAAACATGATATAGTATAATAGAATAATGTGTTTTGGGTATATCTGTATAAAAATAATTTACAATTTCATCCGGAAAAAAAATATGTTTTGCCAGTAAATATTTTCCATCTACTGGCCAACTTAGCCAGTGAGTCGATAATTTAATTTCGGACCCTAGCTGTAAACCATAGACACCGCAAACTGTTTTCCACAAGCTATTCGTACAACTTTACCTTTGACTTCTTTATATAAATCATTAATATATCAATTATTTAATTATTTTATATATCAATTAATTCTGTGTAACATATATCTGGTTATAATGTAGACACACGCAAGAGACCACATAGCTGTGCAAAAAGCAAAACTGCAGTTGCGCTTTGAAAATAAATGGTAGCTTCAATATAAGACTGCTTTGTACATCTGCCCACAAAACACTCATGCATTTTAGAATTTTTCAAAACTAATTAGAGGAGGACAAGCTTCTTGCAATGAACCAGGTTTCGCCATTGATTCGATCAGTTGTGGTACGATTTAATCTAGGCTGTTACAAATTTTGTGTGACATGTCAAAATCACTGTTGGTGCTGTACCATTAGAAAAAAAACTGGCCGTTATCATAACTGTATCAACCAGTTTAAGAAATGTCAAACCATATCAACAAAATTACATACAGACAAAACTCCTGCTTTAGATGTGCCGTGTACTTTCAAATTACCTAACGCTAAATTCTAATTATTTGACAACCTGAGCTGTTCTGTTGTAGGCCAACATTTTCTAAATTAGGAGAAATATATACCCGGAGACATATTTTGTTTAAAGTTTAAGCTATGAACAACACAAAAGTACCTAGTTCGCAGTTCGGTAAACAATCAAAAAAAATAATATGCTGCACTCAGAATAACAGCTTTAGGCATTTAAAAATTTTTTTGAATTCTTTTGAATTGATTCTTGAAAGATAAAAAAAATAAGTCATGTAAAAACCTGAAGAACTACAAAAAACAAAATCTCCTTGATATCTATTCTTTTCTACAAGTTCAACCAACCATTTCCTATGAACGATGCAGAATAAGATCAAGGAAACCGCTAAGTGGATAGTTTGCCCTCTTTAGCAGAGGAGCTATGACCTATTTACTGAACTTTACAAAGACTTAAGCAGCATCCTGTTCTTAGTAATAGATGTTTGTTAGATTTAAAAAAAATATGTTGACATTAAAAATATGGTTAGTTTCTTTTTATATATATATATATATATATATATATATATATATATATAAATATATATATATATATATATATATATATATATATATAATTTTTTTTTTTCTGGTTACTTATTTGCTGGTCATCTTTTTGCTTTGTCTTTTAGGAACATGTAAAACAAAAACCCATAAGTATTTTTGCAGAATTTGTCTCTGCATTCATGGGTCAAAAAGTAATTTCCTCATTTATTTAAATAAAAGCTAGGGTTTTAAATACGTATTCAATTACCTTAAAGCCCCCCTGTGTAAGAATAACCTCCAGCTAGGGGTGGGCTAAGTGAATGCAAGCAACTGAGCAGTGTTCTCTGGCTTCTCGCCGTTATAACTTGTCATTACTACTACGGAAGCCGTGGAGTGTCATTATTGTGATCATACTAACGTCTGGAAAAAGGTTGATTGTCTCGTCAGGTGATGAAGTACAGAACCAAACATAATTCTGTTTTATTTATGCTCGTTGCTCGTTTCCTCTCTTCACCTCTCCCCCTCCCCCCCGACGTCACTGGCTAAAACGCGTAAAGCAAAAAAGTTTAAACCCTTTTGACTAACGTATTCAAAGATGCCGATGCAACATGGCAGCCTCAGATGGGGGGCGCTGCATCCTCTGTATCTATAAACAACGTATGCTAAGATATGAGAATGTGATTGTGATTAGACCTCGGTAAAATACGTATTTATGAAAGAAGTACTTGATTATTATTATTAATAAAAAGCCGTTTTTGTTACACACTGGACCTTTAAAGTTGCAGTCTGGAGAATATATGCATGTATTGAAGCTTTTCAAATCTTTAAAATGATAGTGAGGTTCAATACTATGATGAAAGAGTAGTGCTCCACAATAGGGGTGTGAGGAAAAATCGATTCACGTCTGACTCTCGATTCCTATTTAACAAGATTCTGAATCGATCCGAAATGTTTGAGAATCGATTCTCAAAAAATATGTTTTCTGCACCTTTTAACATTTTCGCTTCGCGTAGTGTTTGTCATGCACGGCCACCATCACATTGACAAGTCTGATGCGCCGTTGGCTAGCTAGCGCTAGCTGTAGCCGCTAGGCTAAACCTTCAGCATGAAAGACAAAAGAGAAATCCAGCCCGCCCCGTCTTTGCTGAAGGTAAATGTTTGGGCCGTCTAAAAGGTCTTCTCCAAGCTAATGACTTGGCTTGGCTAAAGTTATTTTGTTATATATATATCTGCAAGTATATAAGAGCGATCTTTCTTTATAAGCTACACATAAACATCCAGCAGCGCTGCACACCTGTGGCGCTTTCAAGGAAGTCTGAAATATATGCTGAGTTCAATAACATTAGGACAGTACCTGTTTAAGTGGATCTTATCCTGATTATAATTCCCCCTGAGGCAGAGTACTACAGTTATCGACACGCATTTAAATAGCCTCAGATGAAAGTTAAAGAAGTAAAATGTGCAAAGACACATAACATATGTAACATTAATGTTTCTTCTTTTTTTTATTCATTCAGTTACAGTCTGTTTTCCTGCATTTTGTTCTGTTTTACAACAGAACTGATTCAGAGGTTATGTAATTAACCATAGTCTATTTATTGTGTCACAAATGTATTTTGAACTGTCATATTTCAGATAAAAAATGATTCCTCATCAGGTGTTGTTGAGAAAAAAAATCTTGTAAGGTCAATTAATGCTTTGTACCAATCACCAATGTGAGTAGCAATAAGAAATTTACCATCCACATAAGACTGATTTAAAAGGAAGTTATTACAGTTGAGTTTATTTGGTAACAAAACAAAAGAGAACAAGGAACCAGTTTCTTGCAACAGTGTTAACGACTATTAACTTTTCATGACTTTTAATGTATAAGGCAAATGATGAATAATATTTGAGACTGTTTACACATAAAAATCTGATTATTGTGGCAATTGCATTCAGCATACCAGTACTTTCACTGCAGTTAAAGTTCTGTCATTTTTGTATGTCTGTTCAACTGTGGCTCCTCCTTTTTGTTGAGTTATTATCCAAATGGAAGGTGGACAGCCTTTTTCACATAGGTTATTATTTTTATTTTTTTTATTGTATTTAGAACCATCCACTTCCCCTCATCTCTGACCAGCTTTCTTTGCCTACCGGAGAAAAAATCCTCAGCATGATGCTGCCACCACCAGGTTTCACCAAAGGGACAGTTCGTTAAGGGTGATGTACATACACACACAGACACACGCACACACACCATCTTGCATGTAGGTAAACGAGTTTAGTTTTGGTCTCCTATCAGCAGAATCACCTTTTTCCAAGTTTGCGATTTCCACTCCCTAGATTTTAACCAACATGGAAACGAGAGCTCTCATAATTATATTTTAATAATGGATTCCTTCTTGCCACACTTCATTAAGGGACAGATTTGTGGAGTTTCTTGCTAGTAGTCATCTTGCCAACAGATTATCCCACCTGAGCTCTGATTTTCTGTAGCCCCTCCAATATTACCATGGACCTCTTGGCTGGCTCTTAGATTATTGATCCTCTTGTCCGATCTGTCAGTTATGGAGAGTGGATTGGGTTAGTTTGCAGTTGTCCAATATGCTTTCCAGTTTTGGATGATGGATTGACCAGTGAGATTTTGTTTTATAATCAATAATAAACCTTTTCCAAAGTTGTATTCCTTACCTGTCTGATGTATTCTTTGGGCTTCGTGATGCTGATGCTGCTCCATGTAATAGCTGATAAGGTGGACTTTATTTTTCCATGTAGGTGACTTTCGCGTATTGTGTGCATTGGATTTCATATAGTGGTAAATTAGTTAAAAAAAAGGCTGATTACTTTTGTGTTAATACTTCTGCAATATAAAAAAAATGGCTGCTACACTTGAATGGGAATTCTAAGTCATTATCTCCTTGCGGTGTGTCACCATTTGTTGCCGTCTGTTAGCTCATCTACGTGCTGTATGAACAAAATGCTGGGCTCTGAATGACAACCCTCGTTGACAGCAAAAGACGAACATCTTAAATAGCCCGTATGATATTCTATTATTACAACACTCACACCTGCACATTTGGTAAGGCGCCAGAGGCACAGAGCGCAATGATGAACTCCAAATCTATTTTGGTCAGATGTTTTGGCACTTTTGGCCCAAATTATGTGACAATGTTTTGAGAGATAAACGGAATTCGGAACCGTCCCTATGAAAAATTCTATCAAACATCCATTTCTCCATCCATTTTCTGAACCACCTAATCCTTAAGGGGTCGCGGGGGGGCTGGTGCCTATCTCCAGCTGTCAACGGGTGAGAGGCGGGGCTTTTTATACATACTGACCAATTAAAGGTTGAATATGGAATATTTTCATTAAAAGGTACATTTTTAAAAAATACATCAACAGGGGTTTTAGAGGAGTGCATAAAAAGAGTAAAACATTTCCTTAAAAAATTATATTTGAATTAAAATATAATAAAATGTACATTTAAAATGGGCATGACAATGACGTTAGTTTACATCTACCAGCTACTACCTGTAGCGGCCATGGGTTTGGGGTTTAGAGATACATTCTCTATGATCCAACTAAATGGTTGGCACAGATCGGCTCACACTGGAGAAAATGTCGGAGTCGCAAGTCAAGCTGCTGCTTCAGAACCCTGTAGATTTTGATATCTGTCTCAAGAGAGAAGTGACCGCAGAAGAACAGAAACTATAGTAGTTTTAGGTAGAACCTACTCTAGATTGATCCACATAAAACATTTCCATGGCATCAAAGACATGTGAAAGCAGTGACTTTCCTCCTGAAAAGAAATTGCAACTTTCTTTGTGAATCGGTAAGCTAACTCACGTGCTTACTTGGCTAATGTTAGCTGTCAGTTAAGCCTAGTTTATGCTTCTCCGACCACAAATTTGCACTGAGATGCAGACGTGTTGACGCAGACTTGTTTCGTTTATAGTAGTCCGCTTTTCCACTTCACTCTCTATTGTTTTTTCAGCGTTGCTTGACCAGGACAGCAGGGGGTGTTAACGTTTCATGGCTTCTCTGCCTACTATCACAGCGGCGTTTCAATTTTTTCTAGGCTTGTAAAAGTATGTCTTCTTCAAGGAGCAATGAATGACAGAAAGTAAGTTTTGATTAAGTTGTAAAGTTTTTTACTAGAGGTGCAGCTCACTGAATACTACAGAAACGCATGGAAATAAAACACAGCAGCCTTTTTTTTTTCTCACACTTCCTTGTGTTCAAAATTGCCAAAGGAACAGATTAGATGAAACATCCTTTCAATATAAAGCATGCAGTGGCCAAACGCTGCATTAACAACTGATTACATCTCTGGTGTTACTGAAACTGACTGATCAGATGCATAAGCTCTCAGTTGATGGATAGTTAAAAATTGGGCCTCTACTCCGAGCGTCCTTGCGTAGGTGACGGAAATAAGTTGATGGATGATGGCGTTGAGTCATAACGGAGAATCATAAACTAGGCTTTAAACTCCTCTAAGATACATTTCTCACTGAACACAGTTCAGGTTGGTCACTGGACATATCAGCAGCGAACCAGGCAAGCCAACAACTGGAATGATGTTTTTATTGTTATAATTACAACCTAGACATGTTAGATGTCGCTATCATGCTCATGTTCCATATCCAACCTTTAAAGCATTTTAAACAATGGTCAAATTCTCCAATTAGCACTCAGTTAAGCAGATAGAATCATACATTGAAACGCACAACTGTGGGCTACTGGGGGTTAAGGGCCTTACACAGGGGTACATCAATATATAACAGGACAAAGATGGAATAAAACACACAATTAGTCCATTTGACTTAAGTAACTTAATTCAGTTGGTGTTAGATGAATAAGTGCAAACTTAATTGAAGTAAAGCTCAAAGAAAAATAAATAACAGACATTTCCGTGACTCGGGTTGATAGTATTCATCAATTGGTATTAATAAAAGGATACTCAATACTTACCTCAATACGATTAAACTACTTGTGAGAAATAATGTATACAGTCACATTTACAAAGAAAGTACATGTGTGAAGGTGAATTTTCAATAATATTTGAGTTCCGTGGGTCATAAGATGCATTTTCATTTTTCATATAGAAATATACATTATTTGTCCTGATTAAGACTTTTGAAGTTATATTTTAACTAATTATTTCAGATATTTTGGGTTATAATTATTCCGGTATCAACCAATACATGCCATGTTGGGTCAGTTGAGTGGAGAACCCAAGTGCAGACAAGCACAAACTTACAAGGAAACTTTGAGGGGAAAACAACTCAGGAGACAAGGAAGACCACTTTTGCTGCTTTCCAATCTTCAAAGCGGCAAATACCAGCAATGCAGAAGCTAAGCTAGCTGAACGTTCGCATTCGTCCCCTGAGCTTCAACCATTCAGAGCATCTCACTGTGGTAACGTTGCCAGACATCAATGTTGTCTAGCAGGCCAAGATCCACTGTTGTTTAAAACATCCAGCTAAGAAAGGCCTGCCTACACGCTTTGCAAGCTGCAGCCTTAAAAATGTAAAGGCTTCAAACTAGTAAATTTGAGATCGACAAAGTGTGCATAGTGAACGCACCATAATGTTTGTGTTTAGGAATTGTTTGTGTTGTGCAAAAGCCTCTCCCTTCGAATTGGAACTGTTTGTGTTGGCGCAGCTAAATAAATGATTAAATAAACAAACAAATCATGATCTATTGCTGCTTACTATTGATTTTGAGTATCTGCTGAAACAATGTCCTGATCTGATATTTTTACAGATAATACATAAAAAACAAGATTAAAAAAAGAAAGAAAGAAATTCAATCCTTATTTTCTTATTGAATGCTCCTTATTTTAACATTTATTTCTGTTAACAGAACACTTGTGTGGTAAACAAGTAATAAATAACTTATTCACGTTTGGACTTTAGTGCAACAGCAAATACAAAGAAGTCTAATATAAAAACTCATAGCACCTCAACAAAAAAAAAATCTTAAAGGTACAATATGTAATACTGACATCTTGTGGTCAAATTGGAGTATGCAGTTTATGAAGAAAAAAAAGTAGTCTGTTACTAGTTTGAAGCCTAAGCATTATTAAGGCTGAAGCTTACAAGGCGGATGGGCGGGCCTTTCTCTGCCAGATGTTTTAAACAATGGCAGATCGTGGCTGCCTAGACAACGTCAACGTTGGGCTATGTCACTACAGTGAGAAAGCTGCTGGAGCTTTACCAATGGAGACCACTAGTGAACCCCTGATTCATACTAGGTGAATGCATGCGCCCGGTGTAAGCCGTGTAGCTGGACGCTGAGCCGAGCCAGCTTCCTAACTCCAAAGAAGACGCTATCAGAAGAAGTGAGGAAAAGAGACTGGGCTTCAAGAGCAGCTGAATGCTGCCAGAGCCAGGGGTAAGGAAAGTTGCAGCATGCTGAGAAGAGGAGTTGTATGGTGTCGCTCATGACCAGGCTTTTCCCGTGTTACGTCCTCCTCGATATCAGTGCACCTCCCACAGTTCCTGCCTTCTCCCTCATAGAGCAGCAAGCTGTGAGAAAACACAGGTGAAGGAAAACTTGCTTCCCCTCACTGCTGTGACAGATCTTTTTGGTCAAAGTGCTACTCAGTTTAGGTCAAAGTAGGATTAGCTTCTAAAACCAAGTGTTACAACTTTTCCGTTTTGTGTGGTCAGCCGCTGGGAGAGACGTTAGAGACACAACAGGATGTATAGATGCATTACTAACTGTGTTGATACTGGATTGGTAATTAAGAAATGCTAGCTCCAGGGTTATTTGGGCATGATATAGTGCCGGGTAAACTGATGGTTTATCAACTGACACTCCGTTAGTTTGATGTTTTGTTGTTTTGGCTAGCAAGGTTGTAAAACTGTCGGTACACTTTCTCAGATGTGCTCCATAGAGATTTGTTTTTACAACAGGGACATTACGCCACAAGCCTTTAGAGGGTAACCGAGAGCAAATATCTGCAAAGTTATAGAGTATTTCTTTGATACCAGTCTCCGGTGCGACAGTGAAGCGTGGATTCAGCCTACAGAACATCTAAACCCCCATGAGAAGTCGTCTGTCCGAGGCAAAAATTCAAAACCTCACGACAATAAACTCTGCGGCAATCGCCCTATTTGATTACACACGAATGGACATGCACAAATTACGGTTCAATGTTGATCCTGCAGTAGGTGTAATTGTAATCTAATGCATATATATTAGAGTCCTGATCGGGAGGTAATTTAATTGACTTTAAATTGACTTGGATGAGTTGTGACAAGGAAGTAGGGGTAGAAAGATCAAAGATGTATTTATTTTTCTTCGGTGTATCACAGCAGCAGGGGATCCCCTTTCTTTAAAGATGTTATAGACAGGGAGGTAAAAACAAAGTTTGTGCACTTTGAAATCATAACTAACAACCTATGATGCAATACAGAGCAAGTAATGGAGTGCTTAGCGGTCTGTTGTACAATCAGCTCTTGTGTTGTTTTCTATAGCTCAGTTGATATGCCACACTGTGGGGAAAACTAGATGTGACGTCACCATGCCATACCAGGCCATGAACTCTTCAAAACAATGTGTCCATGAGCATTTTCAAAAATCTGTCCCCACTCTGCGCCCTTGATACGCTTCCTGTTTTTTTTTCAGATTGTGTCTACTTTCAAATAACCATAGTTATTAACAGACATTTCTTCTCATATATTGTCAACCATATCAGAGAATTGAAGCATTCCATTTGCTTTCATGCTAAAACCAACAACTTTAATGTATTTTGTTAGGATTTCATGTAATAGACCCAAGACATAATAGTCAAGAATAGTTGATGGCAAAACACTGACTGATTTAAAATGTTTGTGCTGATGAAAACAATTAGTGAGCATCAGCTTCATGGAGACAAAGTAACACACTGAACAGAAAAGGATAAAATGAAACTGATAATTTTTCAGATAAAATAAAACAACTACAGGCCTTAAAATATTTAACAAATGTGTTTAATTGGTAAAAGTTTTCAACCGCCAGATACTAAGGTGCATGTCTTAACAGGTACACCTGGAAGCAAAATTAACTTGCTTTCTTAGTCATCGACAAGCATGACTAATGAGGGGATATCCTAAATCATTTATTGGTTCTACATTTTTGAATGGCAGTAGTATCTCTAAGCAACTACCTCATAATTTCTTGATGTATGTTTGGTTTTTTTATTCCGGTTCATAAATGTGACTCATGTTTCCTGCAAAGTTGCTCCATCTTTGTACTTATGACAAACGACTTGCCACAATTCGACAGCAGCTCTAAACCTCAACGGAGATCAACCACAGGGCGTAAGCAGAATAAACATACAGAAGTGTGTTGAGAAATGGAAGGAAGAGCAGTGCAGGAAGGATGATTGGTGAAATGTTTCTTGTGCAATGTTCTATTCGCGTTATAGAACATTGTGTCAACAATAGAACATCATATATCACTCTTAGAACTATAGATACTATGTTATACTATAACATAATCCAGAAAATCCCCCCAAAATACTAGTGGTTTATTATCAGTATTCGAAATGTTTAAAATCATTATTTCATGGTTTTCATTTTTTTCTCAAATTTATGAAGAAAAAAAAAATCAACTCAAACATTTGAAGAATATATGAAAGAAAAGTTTTAATTTTGAAATTACATCAATAAATACATAAAATAAGATACTGGAAGGATAGTTTAATATTGAAATTGTTTTTTTTTTTATGTACACAATCCTAGTAAAAAAATACAAAATTAAAATAGACTGTCCATTAGCATTATTATACATGAAATCCTGTTTCGAATGCACAAAATAATTCATTACAGCATATGTAGCAGGATGTAAATACATCTTGTTATAATTTAAGCCATTCCAGGCCAGTATCAGGCAACCTCTCCCAGTATGAACAAAAAACAAAAAACTCGATAGAAGGTTAAAAAAATAAAAAGCTACTTTTTTACTTGAGTGCTACTCTAACTGTTCAACAGTAGCGAGCGTTTTGAGCTCTGGCTCATTGGCTTCTTTCCCAGCCACACTGCTGCTTCTCTCTTTGCCTTTTCCTTTGAAAGGCCTCCCGATTTTAACCGACAGCGCGTGGAGGACCGTGCTCTCGTCCGGTGAGGAACCGCTGCGGGTGAATGTGGACGTGGTCCTGCTCTCGGAGTTGGTGGCCTCAAAGAGTCTGCCCATGAAGCTGAGCCCGGCCTGGCGGATGTGGGAGCTGCCAGCGAATACGTAGAGGACCGGGTTTACTGCACTGCTGAAGTAGGCGAAGGCTGTAACGTTGGGCCGGGCACTGGGAACACAGCCTTTTCCTGACTCAGTGTTCTTTAATAAACAAGCCACCTGAGGGAGTGAGAACACAGGGATTTTTCAGACAGTTCATAATTACAAGAGGTTATAGACTTTTTAAACATATGCTTCTGTGAGGAGGCCATGAGGAGTCTGTGTCTTCATCAACTACAGGATAGTTTTTCTTGTTTTTTGTGTGTGTTTTTTTTCCATAATTGCCAATGTTTAAAGGTGGGACATAGAACATGATCACAGTAGCGACATCTAGTTTGTTTCGGTTGTAGTTGTTTAGGTTCCAGCCATTGGGTTGCCAGGTTCACCGTTGATACACCCAGTAACCAACCTAAACTAGTTCCAGTGAGGAATGTATTTTAGAGGACTTTAACTGAGAGCTAACATTAGCAAAGTTAGCAAGTGAGCTAGCTTACCGATCCAGGAGGAATGTCAATGTTTCAGCTGGTGTTTGATGCCATAGAAATGTTTTACGTGGGTCCATCTAGTTTAAGCTTCACCTAAAACTACTCTAGTTTCTCTTCTTCTGCGGTAACTCCTCTCCTGAGATGGATAACAATATCTCTGGGGCTCTGAAGCAGCTGCTTGTCTTGCGACTCTGACAGTTTTCCCAGTACCAGCTGAGCTGTGCCGACTATATAGTCGGATCATAGAGATCTGTTAACCAGCAATGGCTGCTGCTACTGGCCGGTAGATGTAAACATAACGTCATTGAGGAGCCTGTCCAAATATCAGTGTTATTATATTTTAATTCAAATATGATTTTTTTGAAGGATATGTTGTACTTGCATTCTGCAACCCAGAGATGTATTATCATTTAAAAAATGTAGCCTGTTGTGAAATTGTTCCAAATCCAAACCTTTAATGTAGGATTCCAGCCGAAGGCACCGTAATATCAGTGCCGCACTGTGAGATAGCAGTACAGTCAAAACCAACTACATGAAGGCCGCATTTCAATGCCGATGAGGTAACTGTGAAGAAATGGAGGCTGTCCAACGTTAAAGCCACTGCCAAATGCGGCCTACCAATGCTTCCTTTTTCCCCCAGATTTGAAGGACACCCCTTCACCATTGTTTCATTGCTGTTTTTGTCATTTTGTAACCCACTTTTTTAGCTAGGAAATTTTCAAGCCAAGCATGCATGCATCAGTCACAACCTGAAGAAGATTTTTATGTTTATTTTCTTATACTGTGCTGTAAGGGTGATGTCATTTAAGAGTTATTGTGCTTTAATTAGAGGTAAAAATAGTTGTTCTATATTCAAATTGACAAGAACTCCAACTTGAACGAGTTCTTCTTAATTTAACATAAGTTGTATTAAAGTTTTTAAAACAATAGCGGCAAAAAATAATCCCTTCAGCTTGCTTGATAATTTTGAGGCTGGGAACTTGAGCCTGTAGTTGACCCTGTGGGTATATTTACTTAAAGTTGAAGGCAGCAGATCACGTTTAATGTGAGAAAGGACAAATAGATCTAAATTATCATTTGATTTCCGTTTGATGTTCCATTCCTTAAAAAAAACGCATTGTTCAGTTCAAAGTTCTCGGAAATGTGAGCTTACCTCCTGATGAAAGTTTTTATTTCATTTGTGCCCAGCACTAGAAATCATAGTCTGTTGTATTCCATAGGATTCAATTGATAAGATCAAAACAAGGGGGGGGGAATGAAAAGGGGTGTAATATTAAGTTTTTAGATACTACTGCTAATATTAACCTCAGGATTTAAGTTATTAAAAGTCAAGAATAAGAAAAAGGAAAGCTTGAAATGCATAGCTTTGAATCAAGAGTATTTTTTTTTTTAAAGGATGAATTAACCAACAAAACTTTTTTTTCTGTATTTTTTTTTTTTCTGATATACAGTATGAATGATGTCCGTTATCTAATGTGGATGTCCGTACTGTAATGTGGATTCTGTTCATAGACTCCCCACTAAACCGAAAATAAGAAAACTCCCAGAAATACTTCGCTAACAACACATACTTTTCCACATCATATATTTCCTGACTGCCAGCACTGCTATCACAATCAGCAAAAATTTGTCTCGTGGAAATCAGCACAATCACCTCGACGATGTTGACAACGTGATAGGGCAGCCAGAAAATGACAAAGGCGATGATGATCAGCAGAATCAGACGGCTGCCTTGTCCTCTGCGCTGGAACTTGACACTTTGCAGTCTGCAAATGACGGAGGAGTAACAGGTGCTGATAAGTGAGAAGGGAATCAAGCAGCCCATGATGGTCTCAAACAGGTACTGGAATACCCGGTGACCCACACTCCCCCAGTGGTACGGCATGCAAAGATTCACACTGATGTTGTTTTTTCTGACTATTTTTAGGTTACTGTTGGAGAGCAACAAAGACAGAAAAAGAGAAAAATGAGCCACAAGTTAAAATCAAGTTTGGATGGAAATTAATTTTGCACCTATTAGTGCAAAGCAACAAGCAAAAACAGGCACATTGAGCAAGCTGGAAGTTAAACCTGTAGTTCAGAAGGGAAAAACAAAAACCTTAGGTTTTATAAAAAGTCTGACATTTGCACTAAAATAAATCAAAAACCAGTGCTAAAATGTGGGTATTAAAGTAAATGGGATGGCAAAGCGTGTGAGTTTTATTGCAGTTTGTTGTTAGACTGTTGGGTGTAATCCCCTAGAACATTCAGTTTTTAATTATATGCATTTGCAATGGTTGATTGCTTATAAAAAACAACTGAACACATCATTACCAACAACTGCATCTAGAGTACACCAGAGAGACTTGATGCTTGAGTAGAAAGAAGGCAGACCAAACAAGTTTCCAGATGCCAAGCAGAGGTATGCATCCACTATCATACCCCAAAACTTTATTCCTCACAATTTTATTACCCTGAAATCTCAGTCTTTTCTGCACTGTTATTTGTGTGAGAGTTGACTGACAGCCTTTTTAAGTAAATTATGTCAACTATAGAGTTTAGCGTCTTCAGCCTTCTTCAGAAGTGCTGCTTTGGGGTGGTGCCCCATGTACAAACGCTTTTAGTCCTCCATGCAGCTGTCTGTGGTTTGATTACCAACCCTTGGACATTAGCTCCATATCTTCCCCATTTCTTCACTCTATCCCCATTTCCAGTTTGATATAATGGAAATAAAGGCAACTAGTGCAACAAAAATCTTAATATAGTTGCTCTTTTTTGCACAGGAATATAACAAAAGTAGAAACAGGAATTACAACCACCGTTAGTCTTCTATAGCATCTAAATAACCTGTACAGGGGTGATATATCAATGTTTGCCAAAAACATTTAAACTCAGTCATTAAAGCAAGAAGACTCCTGGTCAGTCCTTCAAACATGGAATGGATAAAGTTAGATCAGAATCATTCATCCTTAATATCAGATCCTATCCCAGTGGGTAAAATCTCAATCCCTAGTAAAACCAGTAATGCTTTGAAATCTGTAACTGGAGTACATTTTACATATACTGCAGTTAGGTTGTAACTGAAAGGTTTGTAAAAAATACTAAAAAGTCTGTGCAAAGATGTAACTGTGACAAGTTTTCAAAAAATACTTTACGATGCAGATGCATTCAATGCATATGCTGCTTTGGGAAACGTGCAAGACTGAGATTTTAATCCAGTGATCTACGAGCATAACTTGTGGTTCTTTTAGAGTGGTAAAACATTTCCAGATCTGTTTGATCTTCAGATATGAATCAATAACAGATGTTCACCAAAGCAACCAAGACGTGTTCCAAAAGACGAGCCTGCTTCACCTCTTTCAAACGTAACATTTAGACACTCGTTGTGGGGTTTTATCTCTCAAAATATGAACTTAAACATACTTTTGAGATATGCAGTCATGATCAATAAGTTAGAATACTATTGAAAAACTAATGTATTTTTGTAACTTATTTTACTAAGCCAAACACATCACATAAATAAAATTGCACACAGACTCATGTTTTCAAGCCTTCACTTCGGTTAATTGGGATAATTTACGACTTACAGCCAATGAATACATGGCATTTAAAAGTAGATTAACTCAAAAATGCAGTCTTAATAAAAAAATTACGCTTAAGATCTGCTTTAAAGGTTTTTATTTTCAAAAGGACAGCTCTGAGCTAGGATGACCTCTCGGCCCAGTGAAGCTGGTAGGAGAACGAAGGATTCTGGTTAAAATAGCATCACTGTTGGACAATGTCTCCCACCCCATGCATGAAGCTGTTGCTTAACTGGAGGGCTCCTTCAGTGACAGATCTTTGCATCCTAGGGTGCACAAGCGAGTGTTATTCCAGATTCTTCCTCCCAACAGAGGTTAGACTTTATGACCATCACTACTCCCACCACTGTATTTGCAGTGTTTCTCATTTCAAATAACATTCCTGCTGTCACACATCTGTTGTTTGCACAGGTTTTGTAAAAAAAGTTGAATGCACAAATACACATCCACATTTGTTTAAATATTAGTAGTTTAAAATGATCCTGATCAGTTTCTCATACCTTAAACTGTAGTATGCCATTTTTGTTAACTTGACAGTATTTGTGTGCTATAATCTCACCTTTATTGTACAGTATATCATAGTTAATTCAGTTTTTATATATATTTTTGAATTTGCCCAGTGTAGGAATTTCATTAATGTTAGTCAAATATAAATTATTCTTAATTATACATTAAATATTATGTTTAAATTGAATTGTTTTGTAAAGTTCACATATGATGGAGCATGTAAACCTTTCCAGTGAAGGTGGATAAAAGGCCTAAACATTAAGAAAAGTCTAGACTACTTTTCTAGACTCCCTCGAAACAAACATCCAGGATGAAAAGCAATCAGTGGACTTGACTTTCACTTTATTCAATGGTGGCATAATCAATAGGAGAATAATTTGTCCTGTTGAAACCTTTGTTCAAGTTAGTCTTACCTGCGGTAGAACGGCATTGGCAGTGACAGGATAAAAGCCGCCATCCAGACCCCAAGCAGAAGAACCAGCAGGGAGCGCTTGGTTCTCATTCTCTGAGACATAAAAGGCCTTGTGACAGCCAGCCAGCGGTCCATGCTCATGAGACAGATGAGGTAAATGGAAACGTACATGTTCACGCTAGACAGGTAATGTACCAGTTTGCACGCTGCCGAGCCAAACTCCCAGCCCCGTCCTCCTGCCAGGTAGCGAAGGAACAGCGGAGCACTGAGCAGGACGAAGGCATCAGCCACAGCCAGATTGAGCACCAACAAACACGTCACCGAGCGCTTCTTCACCCGGCAGAGCACCGACCAGACGACAAACATGTTCCCAGGGAATCCGAGCACGAACGCCAGGGTCAGGATGGCGATGCCAATCCAAGATGAGATGCTGATGGACCTCGGCATGGGGCCAGCCGGGGAAAGCTGCTGGAAGGGGTCTGTGGTGGTGTTGTTCATACTGGATCCGAAAGGCGAATTCCTCTTGAGAATGCGAGTTTGGCTTAAACAACCATGAAACTGCCAAACCTGTTAGAAAAGGTGGGAAAGGGAGGATCCTGTGTTAATACTGTGAAAGCAAGAAATGCAAGTGTGAAGCAATAGTTACACAATGTCCTTTTTTAATCCATGCAGAAAAGATATTTTAGCTTTTTAGGAGTTAAAATCTGTGAAGTTATGAAAATAAACAATGATTTTATTCCAACAAAAAAAAAATCCTGAAAAGCTCTCATAAGATACCTTTATAACGTGAATGAACCCAATATTTATACATCCATTACAAACTTTTCTAATCCCTTTCTCAAATCTTCCAGACTGAAAATACATATAGTGGAACTAGTGCTATATTTATCAAGTAATTACCCCTAAAACTTTATCACAATTGAAAAATCATATGAATAGTATCATACTGTAACTCACCTCAAAATGATCTCTTGTATTCAACCTGCAATCACATATAGACTCTCGAGAATCTCCTCGTACTCTCCACCCTGTATGAACTCCTTGGCTTCGATGCTTTGTCTGATGACAGTGTGTGAGGAGCAAACTAAGCGTATTAAGAAAGAACGGTCATGTGAGGGGAAAACCATTGACCACAGGAAGCCAATGTGAGCCAACTGGATTGCAAGGTCGTCCTTGTTCCTCCTACTCATTACATTTTACAGTCGTATTTCATTTTATTTTTGCAAAAGGATATATCTGATATCGGATCTTGCTGGTACACGGCATGGTACACGGCATGGAAAAGCTGATGGAAAAGCTGATCAACTTTTCAGATTATGTAATATGCTGCAAGAACATTTTATCAGAAAAAAAGGGGAAAAAAATAATGCTTCTAGATGTTACAAAGCCATTAGTGTTCTTGGCTTATGGAAAAACAGGAATCAACTTGGGATCGGGTATTTCATCACAAGGGTGGATAGGTGAGGGGGGTGAATATTCCAGTAAACTGATTGAATCTTGTTCCTACACGAGTTCAGATCACAGCAAAGTGTTGTACATTGCCTTTGCTCTTGCGACACACTTTTTACAGCACCTTCTTCTTTCCACATCTGTGTCAAGCAGATGGACAGGATGTATATCAGTTTCATAAACAACGGTGATGTGTCAGTGGTGTCATGGTTTGTATAATGATCTACTTTTATGCTGGAAACTGCTCAGCTATGGTTTTCAAAGCCAGGTTGGGTTTTTTTTCTAGAACAAATGAAAGGCTGATGTTGCTTAACTCAGCTTTCCTTCATACAAGATAATTGCTACTACAAAGAACTCCCATGTATGTCAATGAAAACCATATTGCTTTCTCTTAGATTCTCAGGTGTGTTACGTTTTAAGGACTCATATCATTTGACTAAAACATGTACAGAAGTATGGAATGAAAAAACAAAATTGTATGATGTTAAAACTTTTTTTAAACAGGGTTTCTCCTAAGAAGTTATTGGCAGTCAATATCTTACCTGCTGTAGAAGCAATTAGTTATCAGGATTTGTGCCATGTTCAACCAACTTCATTCCAAAAACGTTTGGTGAAAAGTTTCATGTAAAAACTGTGTTAGACTCCTCTACCTTATCATCACTTTTGCTTCATATTGTCAATGATAAAAATTAAACAGTTATTGAGTTATTGAGACTAAGGTTATCTGCATCATGCAGGCTCAGTGGTAAAGGACCAAACACAGAGGCTGGATTCCATTGACTCCATGCCCCAGACTATTTGTTCCATATCCTGCCCCGTCCCCCTATATTCCATTAATTTTTACGTTACTGAGCATAAAGAATGCCTGTACCCTAAAACATAAATAAATAAATAAAAAAGACATGTACTGTGAAACTGAATGAATATTTTAAACCAGGAACAGATCCATTATTTTAAAAAGTAATGTCATACTGTCATTTTTCCCCCCAATGGGTTAACACAGCAGTACTTTAATCTCAGTTGCTATTTTTGTATATCTTCCAAAACTGTTAAAAGAATGGGATGATGAACAAATGTACAAGAAAGTTATCCACTACAGCTAAGACATTAAATCAACGTCTTAGAAGTCTACTATACTGGGCTTTAAACTATATTTTTAACTAAATCACGGCCAACAACAACAATTTACGCCCATCTTAACAGTCTGTTATTGTACTGCACTGATTAAATATTTTAGTTTATTAGGTAGCACAAGTAGGTAAAGATTAAGAAAAATATGAAGCTACTTAATATAAACGTACAAAATATACCTTATAGCCGAGTCAGCACTGGCCAACCTTGATTTTTTTGCACCTGGCTGATTAACAGGAAACCTCTAGAGGAAAGGAGTCAGCAGAAAACCAAAATGCATCTAGGCTGTTAAAGGGAAAACTACAGTTTAAGCAAAAATAAGGCTAATATCCGCTTGTCAGAACAGAAAACTGACAGGATGTTGCTGAAGGAAATCAGATTTTTCTTTCATTAATGATGTCAACACATTTTGACACAAAGATAAGATACAAGATAAGCAGGCTCAGGTACAAAGTCAAGGAAATAAGGAAGCAAAAAAGAAAAGAAAAGAAAAGTTTTCCAAATGGAATTTCAGGCTGCGGCTTTGCAAGTACTTCGGAAAAGTGAGGGATGTAGGTGTATTGCAACAAAAATACAAAAAAAAATATACATATGTTTTGGGAACACCTTCAGGGAAATATTTCCTACAGGGGAATTTCATGCCCCATTACATTGCATTTCTCACATTACTAACACAGGTTGCATAGTTTCCCCCCCCCAAAAAAAAAAAATTGGCATTCGGGGCCCAGCCCCACCAAATCTCGATATAAACACAGAAGGGGTTGCTTAAATTAATCAGTACGACAGAATCGTTCTTTATAGAGAAATATAAACACCAATTCACTTACCAATAAGATTCTGTTTCAAGTATTTGTATTTGTGTCTTTTTCAGAATACTGAGAAGCTCTGGGGGGGGCCAGCCCCTTGATAATTGTTTAACCGAAAAACATCTGAAATCATAGTGTGCATGCCCAAGGTGCGTTCAGGGGACATCCGTGGGGTACAAATACCCCGACCAAAGCTGAGATCCTGCTACCATCCTCGACAGAGAAAGCGAGCAATGCGCTGTCGTGTAGTCTGAAGGAGATGTATTGGATGAAGAATTTTAGAATTAAAAGGATTGGAAAAAAAATATGGTCATTGAAAATTTTGCCCAGATGAAAGATCTTTACTTTTATTTGTTTCAAGAACAACACTGCTGAGTGACCCTTTATTTGTAATCTTGTGTAGGCTATAAAAAAGGTTTTATTATTCAATTAATTTAACAAAATTGTGTTTGTAGTAAGTGATACTCTTTGTGATTCAGCATTTTAATATTGAATCAATATTAATCTCATAAAATAGCAATCAATATTAATGATCAAAGGCAGATTGTATGCATCACAGAAGAAGAATTTGCTGCAATTAGGGATCAAGTTGCTGTGCCCCACCTAACTCATCATGCCAGAGACACAAATGACAGAGCCTAGTTGATAACCCATAAAGGCATGTCACTTGTTCAAAAATGTATCCATGTCAATAAAAATGTCACTTATCATATAAAAAGTCTTGAAATCATCAGGATGGTAAAATGTCGTTCTAGGTTTCCATTAAAAAGCTAAAACACAGCAAAGCACAAAATAAACCAACAATCCATGGAAGACGTCACAACAAGCTCTCCAGACGGTTAATCTTTGGACTCATTAGAACTGCTGTTCCCGCTCAGTGACATCACAAATCACTTTCGTGTGTTTTTCTAACAGAAGTCATGTAACCACACAAAAAAATAAAGTCTATATGGTTAGTTATTGCTCTATCCTAAAGCTGCTCATGCTTTAACGTCATATTTAGGATATAAAGTTAGCAGGTAGGTAAAAAATTATGTTCTGACAAACAAATGTGGAGGTTATTGGAATATGACAAACCCCTCATGATTACTTACTTATTTAGACTTGCCTATGACTTACCAATATTTTATATTTTCATAAATTTACATAATTGTTCTCTTATGCGCTAATCACCAAATGTTTTTATTTTAATTTTAATTACTGTTATTGATATAAATTCCATTTATGCTTTCTTTTGATGATTCTATGTTTCGGTCTTCTTATAATCATGTAATAAGTGTTCTGTATAAATAAAGTTGCCTTGCCATGATTTTGTTTTGTTTAGTGTCTAATCTATGCGGCTTAGATGTTGATGATGAATATTTAACTGTACAAAACTGTTGCGAGTGCTATATTCTGTAAAACTAGTGAGGTTTTGTTCTCCATACTAGATGTATTTATCTGTATGGTACAGTGGTAAATCCCAATATACTTATTGACAAGCTTGTAAAAAAAATAAAAACGCATTAAAGTTGTTCATGGAAAATGAGCATGATAGAAGCATCTAGTTTATCTAGGTTGTAGTTACAATAAAAACATACCACCTGTTGGGTTGCTGCCGATACGCGCATGACCAACCTGAACTGTGTCCAAGGAGGAATGTATTTTAGAGGAGTGTAACTGACAGATAATATTAGCTCAGTTAGCAAGTGAGTTAGCTTACCGATCCAGGAGGAAAGTTGCCGTTTCCGCGTGTGTTTGATGCCATAGAAATGTTTTATGTGGGTCCATCAACTGTAGGCTTCACCTAAAACTACTCCAGTGTCTGTTCTTCTGCGGTCAATCCTCTGCTAAGTCAGATATCATCTCCAGGGCTCTGAAGCTGCTGGTTGACTTGCTGACTCCACCATGTTTCCTAGTGCCAGCTGAACTGTGCCAACCATATAGTTGGATCATAGAGACTGTATCTGTCAACACATGGGCACAACTGGATGGTAGATGTAAAAATAACGGAATTGTAGTGCCAGTATTAAATGTACATTTTATTACATTTTAATTCAATTACATTTTTTTTAAAGAAATGCTGCACTTTCATTCTACATCCCTGTAAAAGCCCTGTGGAACATGATTTTTTTATGCAGCTTTTTGTGAAAATTTTCTGTATTCAACCTTTAAAAGGCAATATTACTCAATTATGCAAGAACCAAGTGAATAAAAAAAAAACTTACCATTCCTAGCTGGTACCATGAACCTTCAAATTAGAGGAGTAAAAAAATGTATTGACACGTTGAAACGTGACGTCACGCACCCGAGCGCCTGCCCCCCAGCCACTCTCTGGAGGGCAGAAAGACCTTTAGCTCCCACTGCCTTCCATTGTTATTATATGACAGCTGCCATTAGATCGCTGCTACATGGCGGTTAAGGAAAAATCTATCAGCATGATTAACATGTGTAGCACTGTAGGCTGCAGAAATAGAAAAAAAATTACAACAATATTGAATAGGTTTCCAGCAGATTAAATACACTGCCATCCATAGCTGAGTTAGATGATGATCCATTCAGGGATCCAGTCTGATAAATAAATGCTCATCTTCCACAATGGAGGTAAGTTGATGTATGTCTTATTTACTTCTGTTGTGTAAAGTTGAGGCATGATGATCAAATAATATAGATATCTGTAAACTGAACTGGCGGTGGTCATTTCTGAGGAGTTTCTGCCCGTAGCTTGTCAGCTGTCAACGGTCTGGAAGCTAATTCGGGGGGCTAGCTTTTAGCTGTCTCAGCTTTTTCACTTGTTACTGGTTGTACAAACGGCTGTTCCATTACATGTTGGCTGTAAGTTCATCATTTTATTTCTTTACGCGTGCCCGTTTAAAGCCATGGTGCTGCACGTAGCGTGATGGTGATGTCATTAGCTAGCCGTTTTCTACTACACTGAGAGCTAATGCAGCCTGTACAGTGTAAGCTGTCGGTTAGCCGTGAAATTGCTTCGTAACTCCGTAACGTGTTGTTGTCTCTGGGTTGTGAATATGTCTATGACATGTCTAATCTGGTGAAGTTATAAATAGTGGCCTGTCGGGTGTTAAACTGGCTGAATGGTAACTAAGTTGTTGTGACTCAAACTGCTGTGTTGATGATCGATCGGTATAAAAATGTGTTAGTAGAGTCGAGCACTGGGGGTTTTCCTAATGACTGTATGCCTTCTTGGTTCTGCTGTGTAAAGTTGAAGCATCTGATCTTGATCTTATAATTGTAAATTTCTCCATACTAAACTGTGGTGATAAGCGGTGGTAATATCTGATAGTTTCTTCCCGTAGCTGGTTAGTAAACAGTCATTAACGGTCTGGAAGCTTTTTGCTACATGCAGTTTGCTTTATGAGGAGACTTTTTCGATTATCTGCCCAAAGATAATTTAGGTTTCATTTTGTTCGTCTAACTGTTCAACTGCGACCGCACGGCTTTGCATAGCGCTGTGGAAGGTTTTTGCCCTCCATTGTTGTACGCATGCGCAAAAATACCCAGATGAAAACAATGACATTCAACGTGTCTATACAAAACTTTTTTTTAAATCAGCTGGTGGAAAACGGGGACATCTAGTGGCAAAATGTGGTGAACTAAACATTTCAGAGGGGAGATGCAGAACAATGACTGCAATAGCAACATATTGTAAACATTAGAAGGATGCTAAAGTGAGACCATTATCCTCTTTTGATATTAATTATTTGTTTTGACATAATAAAGCAATAATTTTGCTTTGTACAAAGTTTAACTATTTTTGTGCTTTAAAAATGCATGTTTATTTCATTGACAGTTTAAATATGCTATTATACAAAATGATATGATATCGCTATAATACAAAATTGCTATGAAAAAATGCTATTATACAAGGAAAAAAACAATTTAAACAATATGTAAATAATTTAATAGCAGCTATGGTATGTGAAGGCTTGTAAAACCATAGCTGATCAACTTGGGCAAAGGCTGAGGGATGGCAAAGCTTGAGGGATGGATCTTGAATGAACTGGACTAAGTGCATGCTACATTCCAAGGTCCATTTGGGTATTAAGCCCTGATTGATGCATGAAACAAAGCCTTAACGGTCCTTTGTTTGCAAATGTTTTCAAGAGCATCAAGTGGATGTGATGTTGAGCTGTTCAGCAGTCAATTGAAATTTTACTAAATGTTGTTCAACATCAAGTCTTTATAAAGTAGAAGTACTTTTTGAATGATTGGATGGAAAAAAAGATTCAAAGTCCAGTGACGATTCTCTTCTATTTTCCGTTTTTTGTTGATTTTACATTAGAGATTGAGTTTGTGGAAGATTCTGCATCTTTGTCTTTCAGCACAACTTCTGCGTCTTTATCTTTGTCCCGGCTGTTCTGGCTGTTCATCCGACTCTTCCTGGTGGAGTCCAAACCTGTGCCCTCGAACAAGCGAGCCATGAAGGCCAGCCCCTCCCGTCTGATGTAGGACTTTCCGGCGAAGAAGTAGAGCACCGGATTGGCACAGCTGCTGATGAAGGCGATGGTGGAGGTAACTGCTCGACTCCTTTTCCATATTTGACCCAACCTTTTAAAAAGAAAATAAACAGAGTGAGAATTAAAAATAAATAACTAACAAAACAATTTGATGCATTATTCAATAACTGTTTAAAATTAGTAGGTAGCTAGGCTGGACTCTATTTAAAATGTTTTGAAAAATGACCAAAACGCTTATGCTTCTGTTCATGTGATATGGTGGATTAGCTCTGCAGCCACAATATAATCAGCTAATTTCAGGAGAGAATGCACAATCAAACTTATGCGGATAAAAAAAGCAAACACTGGTCCGCCCAAAAACCTCGGCTCAGTCGAAGGGAAGTCCGCTTCGGTTCGATTGCATATGTGAATGCCATTTGGACCAGGAGACGCTCCTGAACCAGGAAAAAGACTATTGTGCAGGGCATTCTGGGTAAATAGAACCTAAAAAGCCGTGCAACAACAACTTTACCTCGGTCTCTTCTCATCCTGAGCCCATTGCTTCAACATATTTGTCCGTGGCGCATTTGCCAATAACAACAGAGTAAACCTAAAACACTGTATTTTCATTTGTGATTGAAAGTGTCTCTTTTAGCGCAAACCTTATCATATTTTATATTTCCATAACACATGTGTGCTTCTAATTGAAGTCACACTAATTGGTCGTGCCTGCAGATCAGCTTCACCTAACCATTGGGATCTAGATCTGTCAAGAAGTTTGATTCCTTTGCTCTATTGAACATTATATCCTGTCTTACTTAACAGGTCTAGCCGTTTGAAAATTTAGCCACTTACTTGCCAAAACCAATGAGACATATTAAGGTTATGTCTGACTAACTTGGTGGTCTTCCAACACCTTCAACCATTTCCTACATTTTCCAACTGGCTCACAGCATCAAGTGGCTTATCTTTATTTCAGGTGGTGAATTATTGCTAAAATTTACTTCATAGAACTTAATTTTAAAAAACAAAGTTGCAAACACATGCAAAAATAACAAGTGTTTCTGCAAAAGGAACGGCCTTCTTTCCCAATGTCATAGGAGGGTAGAGCATAGATGGCAAGAACAACTAATCGGGAAGAGCTTACACAAAGATGAGTCAGACCTTGTTGAGTTTTTGGCCTTGCTTAACTCTTTGCTGGACAGATGAGTTTGAACAGATTCTGCTTGGGAATCTGAATAATTTTCATCCAATCAGGCTGTATGACGCTGACAAGATCTGACACAGACAATACCTGACAAATGAAAGACAGGATGATGACGGAACGACAAGCACCAACACACAGCTGACTCTTCTCACCCTGGATACCGACTATTCTCCCTCCTCCCCTCAGGCAGGAGGCTACGGTCCATCCAGACCCAAACCTCCCGCCACCTGAACAGATTCTCCCCCTCCGCCATCAGACTCATGAACAATAACAAGACCAGATAGTTCAGTTAAAGACCCATGTAGGATATAACCATCTGCACTACGTAATTTTATTTTACTGCACTGTGTGGTCTGACCACACTTAGATCTGCTGCTGTCATTCACCTGCACATCTGTGAATGGAACCCTGCTGCTGTTCTCATGTTAAAAGGATGTTTATCTCTTCATAGTTCTTTTATAAACATATAGATTATAATATTTATAAAGACTTTAGCCTTATAGCTCATTCTTTTTATTTTTATTTATTTTATTTTTATTTATGTTAAATGTTTTATGTTGCACGATTGTACCGAGAAAAATTCCTAGTTTGTGAACTTGTTCTCAAACAATGGCAATAAAACCTATTCTGATTCTGATTCTGAACAAGGATAATGACGTCTCCAGAACCAAAAAATTTAACAAACTGTTTTATATTCCTTGAAGTTTTTTAAATGTAAAAGTTTTATTCTACTGGTCTCACTTCAATTATGTGAAATTCCAGAAAGGAAGTCATAAAGAAGTCATACCAATTTACTTAATTTAATTGTATGTTTATTAATGAATTGGGTGCTTTGTTTTAATGTCTCCTAATTTAGTTACTGAAACACAAACATAACATGACTTGGCTCATATCCATGTTAAAGGGCATGTTAAAGCCAAATTTTTTCCTCTAGACCTATTAGCAGTCTGTTTTCTTGGCAATCATTGTTGGCAGTTGTGGTTTGACGACGTGCTTATTTCTCCAGCCCCAGTGTTTCATTGCAGCCTTTTCATAAAATCATAAAGGTTAATTTTATTTCTCAATGTAAACTCAGGACACCATCTTGACAGACACATTTTCTTTTAGAATTTTTTGCGAATGTATTCAAAAAGGAGGACTGAAATAACATGGTCATAACTATTCAGGCCCTTTTCCTCAGTGTTGAGTAGAAGCACCATTTTGAGCTAGTATAGCCATTAGTCTTCTTTGGAATGATGCAACAAGTTTCTCATAACTGGATTTGGGGATTCTCTGCTATTTGACCTTGCAGATCCTCTACAATTATGTCAGGCCGGATGGTGAACGTTGGTGGACAGCCATTTTCAGGTCTAACCAGAGATTATTAATTGAGTTTTGGTAAGGGCCCTGGCTGGGTCTGACAAGAACGCTCAAAGAGAATGATCTGAAGCCACTCCTTTGTTATTTTAGCTGCATGCTCGGGGGGTCATTGTCCTGTTGAAAGGTGGACCTTCAGACCAGTCTGAGGTCCAAAACAATGAGAAAAAGTTTTTCTTCCTAGATCTCACTATACCTGGATGCATTCATCTTTCCTTAAACTGCAACCTGTCGTCATGTCCCTGCAGCTAAAAAGACACCCTACGACACAATGCTAGCACCAATATGTTTCACTGTAGGAATTGGATTGGGATGATGAGCAGTGCCTGGTTTTCTACACACATATCGTTTACTTCAATCTTGGTCTTATCAGACCAAGAATCTTTTTCATTGTCTCTGAGTCTTTCATGTATTTTTTTGGCAAACTATATGTTAGATTTTACAAGTCTTGAACTGATGAGATGCTTCCATCGGGCCACTCTGCCATAAAGCCCCGACTCATGGAGGGCTGCAATGATAGTTGATTTGGTGGAACTTTCTCCCATCTCCCTACTGAATTTCTGTAGCTCAGCCACACTGATTTTTAAGTTCTTCTTTACCTCTCATCAAGGCTCTTCTCCCACAATTCCTCAATTTGGCTAGTTGGCCAGGTCTAAGAAGTGTTCCTGTCACATCAAACGTCTTACATTTGTAGAAAACCGATGGCAGAGCCGGCTAAGAAGCAGCGAAAAACCCTTGATGGAAGATGCCAAGAAAAGAAAAAGAGCCTCAGACCGAGCGAGGGCGCGCACACGCATAAATATTGGTCAAGCTTTTACTAAAGACCTGAAAGAGACCGAAGGCTCCAAGTCGGATACAGACCTCGCATTCTTGCTTTTGCGCTTGTAAGTAACACTTTTATATTTTACTTTGTGCCTGGTTAGGGTTGGCAACTGATCAGCTGGGTTGCTCGTGGCGAGCGGTGAGGGGGAAAAAACAAAACAGTTTGTTTTTACGACAGTGCGTTTGAAAGCAAAATTTACTAACAAACGCTAGGGGGAGCATCGTAGAGAAAACACTCAAACTTGCCTGGTATCCCTTTAAAGGAAGACCGCAAATGCCTGGTTTGATAAAAAAAAAAAAAAAAAAAAAAACATTTCCTGTGGTGGAATCACTTACAATTTTCTTTTTGCAGAATCTTGTGGAAACAAAGCCCAAGAGACCTGAGTGGAACACAACATGACATGATTATAAACACTAACATGTTAACAATATTATGAATCTATTCAGAACAAACTCATGGATCTTTCTCAAGAGAAACTCAACATACTTGCACCATGTTGATAATGTGGTATGGCAACCAAAACAGGCAGAAGGTGATCACGATGGCCAGGATGAGCTTTTCACTGCGGATGCGGCGGCGGAATTTAGTCTGCCGGATCCGTCGCAAGAGGCAAATGTAGCTGACTAAAATGATTCCGTAAGGTAACAGAAAGCCCAAAACAAGCTCCAGCGTGTACTGTAGAACCACCTAGATGTTTGTAAGTGTGACACGGAATAGGAGTTGGGGGTAAAAGTAGGGAAGAATAAAGGAAAGTTTAGCCTGGCTCTTGTCTGTTCACAGAGTAAGTGAATAGGATAGGAATGATCTCTCAAACTTACTTCACTGTCCTTATCATGGAATGAATCACACACAGAACCTTGGCCGTTCTCTTTACACTTGACTTCTCGATAGATGAGTGCAGGAATAGAGGCGACCATTACAAGCAGCCACACCACTCCTAACACTCGCATGATGGTCCTCTTGCCAGTAATCACACTGATGCGCTGTGGCCACACCACCGAAACCAGCCTGTAAACGCTCATCAGCATGATCAAGTAGATGGAGGCGTACATGTTGGCCAAACAGAGATAGAAGAGGACCTTGCACATCACATTTCCCATCGCCCAATCCATCTTGATCAGGTAGGCGATGAAGAACGGGGTAAGAGCCATCAGGGAGCCGTCAGCGATAGCCAGGTTGAGGATGAGGAGGGTCGTGACAGATTGCTTTCGGGCCCGAGCCAGGATGCTCCAGATGACGAAAAGATTGCCAGGGAGTCCCAACAGGAACACAATGGTGAGGATGAGGGCGCCTATGCTTGTGGCTGCTGGACTACTTACAATAGTCTCGTTGAAGGAGCAGTTATTGTGTGGCATCTTCGTCACCTGGGAAATAGGAAACATCAGTTAAAGAATTTGTTCTAGCGATTGTTCCGTTAATTTTTTTCCCCATAAAGAAGGACCACATTAGTAACCACAGGCGGAAAATATTTCCCTTTTTCCTTACCGCTGCGCTAAAGCAAATAACTTCTAGAGATTCTTTGATAGAGGAAGGACCTCAATGCGATGTTTTTTCTGGTGTGGGCGTGAGGTTGACGAGTGTGAATTGCTTGCATTAACGCGTGGGAGAGCAGTACAAGTGTAACAGGTTTAAACTGGGACTCTTAATTCCTGAACGACGAGACCAGACATGAGCGGTGCACAACACTAACAGCTGCTTTTGAAATTGAAACACTAATTTACAACAAGTTTCTTAATTACATGCCTGATGGGTAAAAACTTTTTTCCACAAATCTGCAGGTCAGCAGAAATATGAGGTTATATACTGGTGCATGCTCCGTGGAGCTTTTACATCTTAAAGTTTTGGACAGATTTTGCTAACGTCATATGATTGATGTGTAAAACATGTGAAGCTACATGCATTTTGGTCCTAGTAACAACTAATAAATGATTCTTATTGACCAGTTTTACCTTTAAAATGGTAGATATTCATTTTTATTTGTGAAAATGGATCAATTGTACTCAAAACTTCCCTTTCCTCAAGTGATTAAAATCAGATATTCAAGCATCAAAAACGGTTTGAAAACACCCCCACAGTGGTGAAAGCTATCATCTGAACAGTTCAAGCATGTGGCTTAAAAATGAACCGGTATTTAAGGAGACAGCTTAAAGTTAAGATAAGTTAAGCACTATATAAAACTCGAATAACTTACAAGTGTAGACTGGAACATAAGCAGCATAAGCAGTTCTTTGGAACACAACCAATTCCAATGTTTCCATATTTATTACTTTCAAGAAGCCAGACTAAATTGAAGCCTTTTAATTACCACTTTTGTTATCCTAATATTAGATTTCATTTCAAGTGAGAAGTATCCGAGTTGAGCTCATGTATAATGACTAGGCAACCACTGTTTCTCATTCAGACTTGCATGCATTTACAAAGAACCACACACTTGATAAATAACACTTAGACTGACACTAAAGGGATAAATAAATATGTTAAACATTCTCAGCATTAGAATGAGTGGTAACTTGATTTGATGGAAGATTAATGTAAGTAAGAACAGTCAGTGCTTTGCTGCTCATTTCCTGTCATCATTTTTATGGTAGAAATGTAGTAAGATCTGCTCTGCATATTTGCTTAGAGATAAGAATGTAACCAATAAGACTGAAGTAAACAACTAGTGGATTACTGATTTGTTGTACCTAAAATCTGACCATATGCAACTGTTTTGGATTCTAATAAAAGGAGGTCAAGCGAAGCAGCCCCGTTTTTGTCTCTAATAATGGATATTGGACAAGAAAGCCTGCTGATCACCGTAAAATGAGCTCATTGTCTTGGTCTGTACTTTTTGTCTCCTGTCTCTAGAGAAGCGAACCAGGTTTTGGGAGCAGAGTAAGACGCATGGAGCTGTCACTTTGAGGAAATGAATGATAGACGGTCCAGGACCAGAGTTATATAGAGAAAGAATTTGTAGCTCCCATCAACACCCACAAAAGGTTTTATGTAAGGTCAATGTAAAGGGAAATTTGTCTTAAAAAAAAGAAAAAAGAACAAATCTTTTGCACGGGGGGATGACCATAATAATTTTGCTAAATCGAATGATCCACTGAGCCTCTGCCCCCACTCTTCAGCCGGTGTTCACAATAATAGCTACTGGAGTTTAGATTAACTATATACTCCATTTTGTCAGTTGCCATAAGACAATGTAAGAAGACGGAATGAGCATGCAGTGTGCGCAGAGAAATCGTGTGCCTTTCAGTTTATAACGCTGCTCCAAATCTGAACTAACTGCTGTGCTACATGCTGAAAGAAAAAAAACAGTTTATCCCTCGACTCTGATTCTGGCAGCCTTCAGCCTGTGTATAAATGTCTAGCACACAGAGAGCCAGCCGTGAAACTGACAGAACATTGTCAGCTAAGACTGAAGGAGCTCTAAAGCCTATCGCACACAAGAGCAATCTGCTGGCTAACACTCATTCGAGGCCGTTTGCTCAGCAGATAGCTTGCTGTGTGCACCTGTTTTTTGGTGAGTTTTCTGTCTCTTTAGGCGCTGAGGTGAAAATCAAACAGCTTTGATATTTTTTGCCTTGCGAGGCGAGAACCTCATTGTATGTGCTCTCTGTGAGCTGTCTGCTGGACTCAAATATTCAAGCGACCAATCAAAATGCGGTCTCTGATCACATGATTCCAAGATGGCAGCCCACGGAGAAGATTACATTTTAGAAGATAAGACTCGTGGAAATTTCGCCAGAGTATACCTGTTTATCTGATGCAACAACGCCTCATCAACAAAATTAGTAGCAGCACTTCCTCCATATCCATCTCTGTCTCCGTTTCATTAATTTTTCTGAGGTGAGGGATGGGGACTGCTAGAGGACTGACCTCAATGCCAGCTGAGGCTGACCCTGAGGTCATTTGGAGTTCAGGGAGTGCTGTTAAAGACCTACTATGACTCTGTGGTGGTATCCGTCTTTTTTTGTATGTTGGGGCAATAGTTTATCTAGAGCTGATAGGAACAGGTTAAATAAACTCATCAGGATGCCCAGCTCGGTTCTTGGATGCGCCCTGGACCCAGGGCAGGTGGTGGGAGACAGAAGGACCCTAGTTAAAATAACATCTGGACAGAGTCTCCCAACCCATGCATGGAAATGTTGCTGAAATGCAGAGCTCCTTCAGTGACAGGCTGTTACATCCTAAATGTGTGAAAGGAGCATTTCAGCAGGTCCTTCCTCCCTGCAGCTGTCCGCTCTTAACAGACATTTACATTGGCGCTACGTTTTTGTATTTTAGATTAATCAACACTGCATACTGTTTGTCCCAGGCTGTATATGCTAACTGACAAAGTTTTTGTACTACTCATTTTATGTACAATAAAACACAAAACATACCTCTTGAATATCCTGACAAATATTTTTTCTCTCTCTCTTCTGTATATATAAAAAAAATCTCAGAGTGTTTTCTCAACGCGTTTCGACATTTGTTTTTGCATAATGTTCTTAGATGCTGCTGTTACAACCGAATTTCCCCTCGTGGGACTATTATAGGTTTATTCTATTCCATTTAAACTGCAGCAGGTATGGAAAGCCAGATTATATACAATTTAATAACTCAAAATGTGCCAAAACTGATATTTATACACTCGTTATCCATATAAAAAACATTCCTTTATATTTACGTTTTTTGACAATTTATCAATATATTTTTAACTCATTGCTTTGTGCTGAATATACTGTGAATTTATTTTTTTAAATCACTTGACTTTTAAGATCTAAAGTTCTCAGTGGTCATAACTATACTATGGAAAAGTACAGATAGTACATGAAAAATGGGTTGTCTAGGCAATGTTTTAAATCATGTATTATAAGTATGCTAGGGGTCTAATATATTTTCAAGATTCTTTTTTAAAATCATTTTTGATTTTTTAATTATAAATTTGAATTCCTATTTTTCAATGTGAGGCATGTGTGTTTTTGAGTGCTGCAGAGGACGAGGTTGCCATTTATTGAACTATTATATATATTGTTTTATTGTTTGTATGTTTTTTATTATTGTTTTGTTTTAGTGTACACTACTGCAAACCAAATTCCCTTTGGGGCAATAAACTTGAACTGAACTCAAGATAGCCCCTCTGAGCAGTTTTGATATTTAAAGCTTCGGCACATGTGCTGCAGTGGAGGTTAAAGGGGAGTTTTTTTTTCCTCGACTTAGACCTTTGCTAACTTCTTTACTGAAACAACTTTGAAAATTAGAATATCAATCTGTACAGCCGCACCAAACCCACCAGTGTCACCCCCATGTAAAAATATAAAGAAACTGTCTGAATTCAAAAAATGTAATCAATCGCAATCATTAAACAACTAAGTTCCTCCTCTTGCTGTCTGAATATCTCACCAACAGCTTTTCTAAAGAAAGTTCTCCCCATCATTAAGTCCAATCTAATTAGAACACTCAACTCATCCCCATTATCAAACCACTACTAAAAAAGAATAACCTGGACAACACATTAATGCAGAACTATAGGCCAATCTCTAATCTCCCATTCAGCAGCAAAATTATCGAAAAAGCTGTGTTTCAACAATGACTCAATTCCTAACAGTGACAGACTGCTTTGATCATTTTCAACCTGGTTTGTGTGCTCATCACAGCACTGAGACTGCTCTCGTCAAAGTTTTCAGCATAAATACAGACTGTGGCAGAACCACAGTTCTGGTTCTGTTGGACCTCAGTGCAGCATTTGATACTTTTGATCATAAAATATTGCTGGAACGACTGGGAAAGCGGGGTCGGAGTCTCTTTTACATTCAATGGTTTGAGTCTTACCTCAATAACAGGAAGTTCTTTGTGTCAATAGGCCAGTTCTCATCAGAACAAACAGAAATCACATGTGATGTCCCCCAGGGCTCCATCCTGGGACCCCTTCTGTTCAATATCTACATGCTCCCACTTACCTAGATAACAGGCAACAACATTAATTACCATAACTATGCAGATGACACTCAGCTATACATTACAACTTCACCAGGTGACTGATCCTTTCCAGACCATAAATGAACAAATCAATAGTTAGATGTCCCATCACTTTCTCCAGCTGAATAGAAACAAAACTGAAGTAATTATCTTTAGACCTCAAGAGGAACGATCAAGAGCACATGTCTTCATTTAATACAACTAGAAACCACTGATCAGATCTGTAATCTAGGTGTAATACTGGACTCAGACCTGAACCTCCAGGGTCACATAAAAGCAATAATAAGGTTGGCTTTCTATCACCTGAAGAACATTTCTAGGATTAAAGGACTGATGTCACAGAAGGACCTTGAATAACTCATCCATGCAAATATCTTTAGTCGATCGATTGATTACTGCAATAGCGTCCTCACAGGTCTACCTAAAAAGTCAATCAGACAGCTGCAGCTGATCCAGAACGCTGCTGCGCACATCCTCACTAGAACCACGAAAGTAGAACAAATCACCCCAGTTCTATAGTCCTTATACTGGATTCCTGTAGCTCAAAGAATATACTTTAAAATACTCCCATGTGTTTATAAATCACTAAATGCTTTAGCGCCAAAGTATGTTGAAGACCTGTTGTCACTATACTAACCCAGCAGACCACTCAGGTTCTCCAACTCTAGCTTACTACACATCCCCTAGATGTAGAACCAAACATGGAGAAGCAACTTTCAGCTTCTATGCCCCTCAAATCTGGAGAAAACTTCCAGGCGCCTACAAAGTTCCTGAATCGCTACGCTCTTTTAAATCAAAGATTAAAACTCCTGTTTGGAGCTACATTGGAGTGCTAAATTGTTCATTTTAAATGTTTTCTTGTGTGCTTATGTATGCTTCTCCTAAATTTCTGTTTTTAATCAAATGCTTGTTTTTTTTTATTGATTCTCATGTTTTCTGTATTTAAATTTCATATCATTGTACTTTTCATGCTTATATGTTTAGTTTCTTTACAATCGAATCTTGTAAAGCACCTCAAATTACCTTGTGTTGAAAGTGTGCTATACAAATCAAATTTTCTTGCCTTATACATAGCATGAATTACTTTAATTTACATTTTCAGTAGAAGTTTGCATGAATTCATGATTCCAGTGAAAATCCAACTGATTTTAGGCTTGACGTAACATGTCTTTTCTGTGTCGGTTTGCTTTGCTCAGTGCTTCATTCTCTTTTTGCTTCTTTTAAATAGGCTTGTAGTGCTTGTCGATTTTACTCTTAAGTTTGAGATTATTTTTTTAATTAACGGGACAGTATATATAAACTACGAGATCATTGGCTCGAGGGTATTCATAAACTGGTTTCATTTACTTCAAAGATCACTGACTAAAAATAGAATAATCCTTCATTGTCCCTTAGCGTGGAAATTCAGGTCTACCACCAGCAAAGTGAAAGGCAAGTGGAACCATGCATATTTGTACAAAGGTAAACATATTAAAAGGCTAATAAGAGACTGTACAGTAAATGTTCTGCATCAAAACTACAGTAGTTATTAAAAATAGTATAGTCTACTTTGAGATTAAGAGGTAACTAAATAATATAACTTAAATGTAGAAAATGTGAAGCTATGTTTTTTGCACACAAAAAGACAGATCATAAATGTAAAAGTGACTTTTTTGGGGTTTTTTTCAAATGAATATAATTTTTTTTTCAAACTAATGTGATTTTTACTTGCATGTGTACAGTTCAACAGTAAAACAAATACAATCACTTCGGTTATATAGACTTTTTTTGTGTAATTGTTTAGGTCACAAAGAATTCTAAAAAAAAAAATAATGCCGCAAATCTGTCTGGATGAGCAAAAATAATTCCAAAGCATGAAAACAGCTTTGTGAATTATAAATCAAAACTTGAAGTTTGGTGTGAACACTATAATGCAATCTCTCATAGGGTTTTTTCGAGATTTTAACCTAGACTGGAAGTTTGTTGGAATAAAAAAAAAATTAAATCTGTCTATAAGCATTTTCCTTAAATTTCTGAAACTCAAGAAGTGTCAGCCTTTTCAGCATGGTTATTGGACGTTTTATTTTTCTTATTTCCATCACTCACAAAGTTCATAGGCCTACAGCTGACAGTTTCATCTAATATCTTGTTTGGCCGGCTTGTTTGATTTGTTTGACTAATCCGTACTATTATCAGATTATCATGTCAGTAAATCACAGTTTCTTTAATGACAGGAGTGGATTTCAAGCGTGACCTGACATGCAAATACATCAGCGATAGATTACCTGCAATTAGTTTTTTGCCTTGTAACATGGAACGCAGCTCATTCAGCAAATGCATGTACATATAGGATATATTGGAGTTCAAAAACAACAAGACGAGATTTAGCTACTACAAATTCTGTTACCATGTGACAAGTGATCGCAGAAAATCTGTCAAACCCCACGGGAGAGATCTGGATCCTCATGTTATCTTTACCTGTCACTTAAGCGCACTTGCAGCTTTTAGTTTCCTTGCCGTCCCACTAAAGATTGTGACCTGAATGACTCAGAAGGTGTGTTTATGTACACTGTGACAAAAGCATGCCTTCAGAATGACACCTGCACCTATAGAGAGAAACCACACTTAACAGAAACCACAAGTGCGTGCAGATTTATTTGGACTTTCTTTTTAAGTCTCAAATGAAGCATTGGATTCAGAATGTTCGCAGACTATTGAAACGATGTTTTATATTCATTAAAAAATATAGAATATGTTAATGTAAGCTCAAAAAACTGGCACAAGATTCCTACTATATGCTGATTAAGAAGCAGATGTAGACTTACCATAGAAGAATTGGTCATGAGTAAAGGAGAAACGCGACCGAGTCCCACACTGATTGAATCTTTTCTTCCTTTACTTTTTACCTTTGTTTTTGACCACGCTTTCCTCCACACCCACGTCCTCCGTCCCCTTTCTCTCTCTCTCCGTCTCATGCCATAGATTTGTCCTGCTTGCCGCAACAGGTTTTAAGAGGATGGGTGCGTCCTCATTAACATGTCCTGCCTCCGTCTGCCTTGACAGCCTGATAACGTTCAAACGTGACAGAATTTTCTTCCAGGTAGCTGGTTAAAGCAGTGATTTACCAGTCAATTGTTATTCCTCCAGCTGCTGCTTTTAGGTTCCTTTTAAAGAACTTCGTATCAAAAATCTCTTGTCAGCAAAGATTAGGAACAAGTAGGCTATATGGAAAAACAAAGGAAGCTCCAACTTAAATGTGTTTCATCAGTCACAAGTAATTTAAGTTTATTCTAGTAACTTTAAGTTTAACAGTTAAAAAAGTAAATAAATAAAGTTGATGAATCAAATTCAATTACTTGTGACCGATTAATGCAACTTAGAGCTGCATTTTTTTTTCAGTGTATACCACCAATATATGTAATATTTTAGGCACAAAATAGCTACTTTAATGATTTTCTCGTTAAGCTTTTCGTGTCACTAAAAACATGTTACACATCTTTATCAAGACCCAGATTTTATTAATTTCATTCATCACTGTTGTAAAAAGGATTCCTGCAACAACCGAAAAAAAAAGGTTTAACATGAGTTTGCTTTGAGCGTTTTACTGGTTTGTCTATGAATAATCAGTATATTTATCTAAATTACAACTTTCATAAACCCTAGACCTTACAGATATAAACAGCCACATACACAAAATACCTGGCCAAATTTCTTATGGAGGGAAAAAAATAAAATAAATCTGCAACTCAGTTCATAGCCACAGAGTTCCGACTTCTGATTCCTCAAGTGGTGTAAACGGTAGTTGTGGATATCCGAGGTGGGTAGAGTAACCAAACATTGTACTCAAGAAAGAGTGCCAGTAATTCAAGGGATTTCTAATCTAATAGGTTGGTAGCTTTTACTTAAGTGCAAAAAATATAAACGTATATATATATATATATAATATATATATATATATATATATATATATATATATATATATATATAAAAATGTGAAATTTAAAAGGCTTTGGTAAACTGACTAAAATTAAAAATAATTTAATGTTGTAATTCTGAAGCCTGTGAATATTCTCATTCATCCAGGTCATGGTTATCTCAAGGAAATTTCAATCAAACGCAACTGGACTTGGTAATTTGTCTTGGAAGACGTTTCACCTCTTATCCAAGAGGCTTCATCAGTTGTAATTCTGAACTAAATTCAGACGGAACAAACTTCTCCACATTTCTTCCCCCCAAAAACTTCATCCATCCATCCATCCATCCATCGTCTGCAGGGTTGTGAAGGGGCTGGTCCCCATCTCAAGCATTCACAAAAGCTTGCATTCAAGCACACAAACTCATTCTCAAGGGTAATTTAAAGACACCAATTAAACAGTCATGTTTTTGGTCTGTGGGAAGAAGCCAGAGTACCCAGAGGGAACCCAGACATGCACAAGGAGAACACGGAACTTCATGCAGAAAGACTACCAGCCAGATTTGACACAGGGACTTCTTGCAATGAGATAAAACCTTAAAATCAATACTTAGAGTAGGTAATGATTATGTTTGTTGATGTTAGAACATTTTAACTCAGCACATAGAAAAAAAAGTGTATAAGCACCAAAAAATTTTGAACAAACAAGAAGTTGCTCACAGTAGGTATAGCCGCCAGAAAGGTTATCCAAGAATAGTGATACTTCATTACTCAAGTAAAAAGTACAGTGCAGCAAAGCTGCATGAAGGATTTTTTTTCAAAAGGTTGTGCAAATCTGTGTATTTAATGAGTTACTACACACCTCTGCCAGATACTAGGTCTACTGACTCTTAAGCTACAATGCAGGGTTAGAAGAAAGGGGCTGTCATCCTTTGTTATTTTAGTGCACCAACCCTGTGCTTCTAGCTGAAGGGAAAGTAACATTCTAGTTTAGCCTGTTATAAGAGTTCTCTGATTTTTGGTGCCGCTCAAATAAGCAGTATGATTCATCATCTTTCAATTGACTTTATGTGAGACAGCCATGTTGAATCCTAACTTAGGGTTAACCTGGACATTTAACTTTCCAAGTCAGAAAAGTTAACAATAAACAATATTTATTTTAGATTCCAATCTTATCCAAACTCAACAGGCAGAATACAACACCATGCTGACACACTCCAAAAAAAATTATTTGGGCACTTCATGAAACAACAGTGATTCATGTAACATTTCATGTGGGCTCTTGGGACCCATTCAATTCTAAAATCAAATTTAATAGCATATTTCAATCTACAATGGCTTTTATCACTACACATTTTTCATTATTATGCATAGATTCATTTGGATCAATATATATTGTTGCATTGTTAATCCAATGTCTGAGTGAACACGACTCTGTTAGGACGAATAATAGTTTAACATCTTCTGTAATTTGTCTTTATTTAGGGAAAACCGTATTTTAGCAACACATTATCTTACATCTGTTATGACCTTATAATTACATATTTTTCAAATTCATTAAACATTTCCCAAAAATCTACATTTTATTTAACACAATGGAAAAAACGTCATTTTGTCAATTTCTGTTCAAACCTATAAAAGTAGTAGATCAAACACCAGAAAATGTGGCCGATACATTTCTGTGATGTGATCGAGTTGGTTGCACCATCAAGTCAAGTTTCCACTTGCAAAATAAGAGATTTGACGAATAGTTTTCAGTGACTTGAAAATATAGTGAAGAAGCTGATTCCTTTCTTTTTAGTTGGTCAGAATGTCCTTGAGAAACTTAATTTCATAGAAAATACTGTATGATATAAACAAAAAAAAACAAATGAAAGTGCGTCTCCCTGCATTTCCTTGGTAGTCAAGAGCTGCAGGCTTCAATTACCTTCCCTTTCCACATTAATATTGGAAACTTTCCAAATTCTTGACAGAAATACAGTTACAGAGCCACACCCATCTGCTATTCCAATTTGGACAGCTGTGCAAATACTCCAGTATCATACCACTCATAGTTTAACCCAATGCCAGGATGAAGAGGCTTTGTAAATGTGGTTCGAACTTCAAAGATTAGCAGCATTGGGTGAGAAACTTGATAAAAACTCAAAATACCTGCCTTGTAATCCAGAAACACCCCGATTTTTTTCGAGCAAGAACCTGGTACCTTCATCTCAACGTTATTGTGTCGAAACTTCAGGGTGTCTCCTGAGCTTTCTAGAGTCCAAGACTTGTCATTTTTCCCAAACTCCGACTTGTCCGAAGTCCGGTTGATATCTTCGTAAGCTACGGCCACAGACAGAGTGCGAGCGTACCCCTCCACTTCCCAGTAACATCGTTCTGTTAAAGCCTCTTTGCAGAGCACCTGTGGGAATTTGGTAAATCTGTTTGGATGAGGAGAATAGGCGATTGGTGAAGGCCTCGTATTACGGTTGTTGTCCATTATGTTCAAGTTAGGATAGTTTGATGTGTCGTCCAGGTTCAGGGGACGCCAATCTACCAGTAAAAGCAAAAATATTGTCAACGCAAGACAGTTTTTTATTACCAATTGTTACCATAAATAAAAAATACAATTTGATTCTTTACATCGCGAAAACTCCTTTCTGCTGTTGGGAGGTGGTGGTAGGGAGAAATCAACATAAGAAACTGTAAGAAAAAAACAATTAATTTTAAACACCACTGGAATGAAAATCTTTTAAGATTCACACTCATGTTTATTACCTGTGGTTGATATCTTGGGCCACATCTCCTTCAGCAAAACATCTGCTTTATCTTTCAGCTCAGTCACACAGGCAGTCACATCAGTGAAGGAACGGGGAGGACCAGAACCTGGTTCAAAGTCTTTAAATGCATCGGAGATAGAGTTCAACTGAAAAATATGCACAAAAACTAGTCAATACCTGTACACTTTATTTGGGGAGTGAATGAGTCACTCAATGAGAGTATGAATGTCAGAGGTATAATTTTTATTTACACTCTTCTAATGAGAATTCTGAAAAAATATATACAGTGCAGTGAAACAAAAGTATATCAGCTACTATTTGTGCAAGTTCTCCCACTTATAAATGAGAGAATCCTGTAGTTTTCGTCAGGTTTACATCAACTATGAGACAAGAATATCCAGAAAAATAAAAATAATCACATGGTCTGATTTTTAAGTAATTTGTTTGCAAATTATGGTGGAAATAACGTAATTGGTAAATGACAAACGAGCAATAGTTCTGTCTCAGATCTGTAACATCTGTAAGAGGATCCTCTGTTCTCCACTGTGTATTAATGGCACCGGTCTGAACTTGTTATCAGTACAAAAGACACCCGTCCACAACCTCAAACAGTCGCACTCCAAACTCCGCTATGGCCAAGACCAAAGAGCTGTCAAATGACAAAAAAAAAAATATAGACCTGCACCAGCCTGGGAAGAATGATTCTCCAATAGGTAAGCAGTTTGGTGTGAAGACATCAACTGTGGGAGCAATTATTAGAAAATCTAAGAAATAATACTACTGATAATCTCCCTGATCTGGGGCTCCATGCAAGATCTCAGCCTGTGGGGTCAAGATGATCACAAGAACAGTGAGCAAAGATCCCAGAACACGGGGGAACCTAGTAAATAATCTGCAGAGAGCTGGGACCAAAGTAACAATCTACAATCCGTAACACTAGGCCACCAGGGACTCAAGTCCTGCAGTGCCAGACGTGGCGGCTTTGTAAGAACCACTTCAAGGTCCTGGAGTAGCCCAGCAAGTCTGGAGATCTCAACCACCTAGAATGTCTTTTGAGGGAGTTGAAAGTCTGTGTTGCCTGGCGACAGCCCTTAACATCACTGCGCCAGGGAGATCTGCATGGAGGAATGAGCCAAAACACCAGTAACACCATGTAAAAAGCTGGTGAAGAATTTAAATGTTTGACCTCTGTCATTGCCAACAAAAGTATTGAGATTAAATTTTGGTCATTATCTAACTTATTTTCCACCATTATTTGCTAATAGTCTTTAAAAATCAGACCATGTGATTCTACTGGATTTTATTTCGTCAATTAAGGCCATGTCAACACGTAGCCGGGGGTTTTTTAAAATGAAGATTTTCCTCCGCTCGTGAAAAAAAAAAAAAATCTCCATCCACATGTACCTGGATAAATGCGTTTTTCAGCACATTTATAGACGTGACAAAGCAGTAGGGTGCAGTAGTTCTCTCAAATCCTATCCCCTAAAAGTAACTCTTTCCTCCATCTTCAGCATGCAGCAGTGATAGAACTTATAAAAGCAAACACAAAACGTGCTTTAACAATGGATGATACAAACACAGCTCTGAGGGCATAAATGCTGTTTTTTGAGAGTACACACAGGTCGCACAAGTGATTTTGGAGCATTTTTTGTCACGGATAGTGACGTTACGGTTCTTAAAACTCAGTTTTCAACAGTCCACATGCAGATACTGAAAACGAAGAAAACGCAAATCTCCACTTTAGCCGGAGTTTTTGAAAAGATTTGTTTTTGGTGCCGAAAATCTCCGGTTACGTGTGGCTGACAGGCCAAACCGTAGAAAAATATCTCAGTTTTGTGAGATACCCGGCTACGTGTGGATAGGGCATTAGTCTCTCCTAGTTGAGGTGTACCGGTGATGAAAATTCCAGGCCTGTCCTATCTTTTTAATTGAGAGTACTCCTGGAAAGTTATTTGAGGTATAGCAGCTAAACTCAACTAGCAAGCTTGTTTATTTTCCTCTGACATTTTGATTTGTCTTTGTTGATCAGCTTTAAGTCTTTTGGAAGGCATCTTTGCAATTACCCTCATCTTCAGCTATCTCCAGGGATTCTCTGCCAGATTCCAACCACTCCAAAACAAAGTTGATGAATATTTTCTTCAAACTAGCAAATAGTTGTCTTAGGTGTCTGAAATAGAAAATAGCTACTTTTTGATTTATCACTAAACACATTTGATGTGCAAAAATGGCAATAATGCTCAAGCTGCATTAGAAACCAAAAAAGCATTTAGCATAACAAGATCATTTATTTTACTAAATGTTTTGACATGCAATATAAGTCAACTGAAAACCGTTGGAGTGTTGGCTACCCAGTTTTATTCAAGTTAAAAAGAAAACCTATAACAAGTGCTCACAAGTCTGATTGTTGCTTGTACCTGCATCAGATAAACAATGTCGTCAGTACAGGAAAGTTGCTGTAGCTCCGTGTCCATCCGTCTTAGTTCGTCAAGCTCCGACTCCAACTGCTGTTTCAGCTCTGCGGCCTGAGCGAGGGCGCTTTTCTTCTGGGTTTCCATCAGCTGTTCCAGTTCAATGCATCTCTTCTGCATAGAGGAGATCAGCTCGGACAAGATCTTGGCACAGTCAGTCTTTGAGGTCTGGGCACTGCTCTGTTGGAACAAAACCAGCTCTTTTTGCAATATGATTTACACCTCAGGAGATGTACCCTAGCTTTTAAAACGAAAACTGGATTCCCCTGAGGGATTCAATCAGATCTGAGGCGCACTGCTGCCTCAATTGAGACAGAAAGTCTGCCTACATTTTTAAACTTTAAACTGTCATTTCTACCTGGTAGAAGAGCTTTAAGTCTTGCCTGTTAGTTAAAAAAAAGTTTAAGTTTGCTTTGCATAAGATTTTTGCATTTTCGTAAACTTTCAGTAGCAAAAATTAGGTTTTATCAACACTTTTACATGCTACATTAACAAGCCATAAGTTCTAAGCGTTGTTCAGTGTGAGTTCACACCTGTATGATTTGTCTCTGCTACCATCAAGTGGTCGAAGGGAGAAGTTGTTACCAGAAGGGCCGCTAAAGCTCTGGCACCATGTCAACAACCCTAAATACCAGATTATGTCCCAGCTTCTGACAGCTTCCAGTAGTTAATCATGTCTGGGGGAAGACATGCTGTTCCAGCTCAGTTCTATGATGCTTACATTTCATAACCAAGATCAATTTGTTATTACAGTTCTTTAACAGCACGTTTAGTTTTACTGTTTACACCTTTCGAAACCAAAAGACATGTCATTTTTGTGAGTTGTTTTTTTTGACATACCTTAACACTTTTTTCAGCCTGTATGATAGTTTCCAGCTCTTCTTCTCTTTGCTGGACTTTCTCTTGCACTCGTCTGCGAGCTTTCTCCAAGCATTTCTGGAAGAAACCATAAGGCTCCCACTGAACAATTTTTTTTAACTGGAATGCAAGTTTGAACAGACTTTCGTCACACCATTAGTTTTTACCTTAGTCTTCTGCTCTAGCTTCAAAATAGACACAAATTTGTGACCTTTATGTTTATTTACTGTGCACTCTGTGCAGATGAGCGCCTTGTCTGTTCGACAATAGAGATCCATCCACTTTCTGTGCTGGGCACACACCTTTTCCTCTATTGGCATCGTAGCTGAGGTCAATTCATGCTTCTGCAACACGGGGATAATATAGTGAGGCTTGACGTGTTCGTCGCAGTAAGACGCCAGGCAGGTCAAGCAAGACTTTGTGGCCTTTTTTTGGCCTAGACTGCAAAGGTCACATGTGATGTCTGATGCAGTGGCAAGTGTCTGAGAACGAGGCAGTGGTTGGGGTTCTTTCATCTTCAGCTTCTTTACAACCTAAAGAAGAAGAATTGTAAGTCACTTAGGACCAGTAAGTACAGTAGTAGCAGTTTAAAAGTTCTCATGTTTCCATGATTGGTCCTTGACTGGCCCTTGACTGGTACGTGCCTGATCCGTCAAAGGTCCCTGACAGGTCCGTGGTGGTAATGTAATCCCCCGCTATGACGTCTTCAGTGAGGCCTCGCCCCCAAGGAGCCTGAGTTAAAACCAGCTGCAATGCCTCTTTTGTCCACGGGGAGGAGCAGTGATTTTAATGTTAATGATTTATTGACGTATCAGACTCAGGGTAGCCTATATAAATGTCATTAAAAAATGTTCCCCTATCTGTTCCTCAATGGTTTGCTGGTTTGTATGTAGCCTAAGTTTGAATGTAACTCAGAAACTCAGGGTTCAAATAGCCTACCACTGTAGTCTTATACCCAGATACAGTAGTTTTATAGCATAAGAGTGCTCTGTAATGTGAAACGTATGACTGTACTGTAGGCAATTAGCCTACTTTTTGGGTTTCATAGGGTTAGGGAACCTGGCCAGGTTCGGGCTTAATTTCTATCATTGTCCACGGTCTCAGGACGGGCTTTAGTGGTCAGCTGATCATCTCAGCGCAATCATTTATACTGTAATAAAGTGCTGCAGTGGGCCACTAACATTATTCCGACAATACCTGTCAAGATGTTGCAGGCACACTGCATGTGTCACGATGTGGAAGACCCACTCCTCTCAGATCAAAACAGAAAACATGCTTCGACTGCTGCGTTGCGCTCTCACAGAAAATACTGAAGTGTAAATGCAGTATTATCCCAAGTTTCAAGTTGCAGAAGTCTCCTGCATTTATATAGCAGCTCCCTGATGGCCACAAGTCAGACAAAATCTGCTGAAATCTAGACCAAGCGGTGAGAGCGCACACAGAGACTCACACAGGCGAGACAGACTTTTACGCAACAGAAGCAAGTGGTTAAAGCTTCATATAGCTGCAGACAAAAAAAAACCCGTTATAAATCAACATGCCTTGAAATTATTCTTATTCATTTATAATTTTAAGTTTCAGGTAACAGGTCCTTTTGACCGGAGTTTCAAACATTTGTCCAGTAAATTGAAAACAGGTGCCAGTTTTCCTAACGCATGGATTCGTAGTCCTGCAGGAAAGTACTATATAGACATATGAGTCTTTGTAGCCGGGGTAATATTTATAAATTACAGTTTTTTTTTTTTTTTTTTTTAAACAGTTTATCCACCAGCGCAATTTTCATCCAGTCAGTCTCCAACTTTTAAGGCCAGATTACAGCTCTACGCTGAGTCAACGTGTGATTCACAGATGTGATTTACCTGTGACTAATAATGGTCATCTACCATTAATAATAAATGAAACTGTGAAGCTATAACTTTTTTTTTCTTCCATTTTTATTTAAACTAGCAAATTTCACACAACACAGCAAACCAAAAAAAAAAAAAAATCACATTTTAAACGTTTTTTTTAACGGCAATAGCCAAGGCGCTGTGCCTCAGGGTCAGTCTTGCGGGGACTTCTCAGTCTCTCATTTATTTTGTTTCTGACTCTTTGCCAATGGTCCCCAGACAGGTTAGGGAAGCGCTTTGAAACCTGTTGGTGGACCCGCTCCTTTATAATTTGAGGCAGTGGACTTTTTCCGTTTGAGCCGCTCCAGTTTGTCATCTTTCCCCAGCTCTTGTACATATTAAATGGAGTAAACGCCATAAACACATTGGCTGCATATATGTCTGGCCGAGGTTGGTCTCCATCATGGCAGCGTCTAAAAAACTCCTCCTCACGTTCCGCTGGCAGAGCTCTAATTTCAAAGTCTGTCACGACATCCATCGGACGTGTGAGATGAACTGCTGGAGGCATGGGTTCTGGAGAGGGGCGGGGGTCCACCGGTTCGTAAGTCAGCCGACGCCTGGCAGTTGGACTTGCTGTTGGTGGTGCAGGACTCTCCAAACGTTGAAGGCGATGTACAACGTCCTGTACGGCCGCCTCCAGCTGGCCCATTCTCCTGGAGATGTCCTCCAGTGTTTCTGTTGTGTCATTTTTACGGCCACTGACACTTGTTGCCTCAAGAGCTCCCACACGGCTTTTAATGGCCCCGATCTCGGTCACGATGAGCGCCTGGAATGAGCCAGCACAGCTCCCTGCAGCAGCGCTGACAGTGTTAGCCTGCACAAGAAAATAAGAAGGTGGAAATTATTAGTATTAGAGCAAGGTTCAGTCTTCTCACTACAGTCCTCAGGTCACTGGTACTGTTTAAATCAGTTTTAATTCAATAACTTACCGCTTTTTTCTTCACAAGCCGCACGTTTGATCTCCCCACCGGTGTTTTGGATGTGTGTGGCTTCGCATAGGGCGAGGGCTGCTTTGTCTAGTGGGAGAAAGAAAAGGGTAATTTGTTATGTTCACTAAACAAGGAAGGCTATTTAATTCTGGTTAATTATAGTGCTGTTTAAAGAAACGCGCACAAAAAGAAAAGCAACTTACCACACGTTTTGGTCTCCTGGTCACTGGATTGTAAAAGTTGCCGGGTTCCATTTTTAGTGCAAAGATGTTGCCAAAGAGTGGAGGAAAATAATAAAGCGTTGTGTTTAATTGGCATTTTATATTCTACCTGAACGATTATTCTCTGTGTAGTGAAATTTCATTGGCTGCTTACACCTTGGGAATGCATCCGCCAATAAGATGCGTTAGTTTGCAACATGTCATTTACATAAGCATTGCAATAGGCTGTGTTTCTCCCCCCACACTGCTGACTCAGTCTACTGTACAGCCAAGATGACACGCATCAACAGAGAGAGTTCCCAGCAAGTGCGTCAGATGCGACTTGAAGGAAAATCAACGAGGGAGATCCATAAAAATTTGGTAGACAGGGGCATCAAAGTTACACTAAGGGCTATAACAAAACACTACAGAGAGCCGCAACCCCGCCGCTCATGTCCGAGAAAAATGCACAAGTAAGTTTTTTCATCCATGAATAAATGTAAAACAAAAACTGATAATAATGTATTCACTTATATATTCTGTAATTTCTAATGCGTTTGGATTTGTCTATTCTCATTCTTCTTCTCACAGTGCTATTCTGGTTGCCATTGATGAAATGACCAAGTCCAATGACGAGATGACGGCCCTAGCAGTACAGCAGAAAATCCAGACTGATTTTGGTGTGCGACTGGGATTGACAAGCATACGCGTTGCTCGCAGAAAAATGGGTTGGAAATTTGGCATGGCCCGCTTCTGTCCAATGATAAAAGAACGCAACAAAGTGAAAAGGCTGGAACAGGCGACTCTGTGGAACAACTCTGGAGAGACCTGGCATGATGTTCTGTTTACAGATGAAACAACTGTTGCATTGGAACACTACGCCAGACAGAGTTTCCACAAGAAGGGCCACGTCGTGGCGAAACCTCAGCCAAAACATCCTTTGAAGCTGCATGTTTGGGGAATGATTTCCCGGCAAGGTGCAGGTCCAATGGTAATCTTCGAGGGAATAATGGATCGAAAATACTTTGAAGAGACCATCATTAAAGAACACGCCGCACCATACATAAGGACATATTTTGGGTCTGACCATCGTTTCTTCCAGGACAATGATCCAAAACACACCGCTGCTGGAGCGTACATGGCGTCTGAGGGGATCAACTGGGTGAAAACTCCGCCAGAGTCACCAGACTTTAATCCCATTGAGCTTGTTTGGCACTCAATGAAAGATTTTATTCGGAAGGAGGCTAAGCCAGGTACCAAGAAGGAGCTTGTTGACGCCATACATAGGTTTTGGGACACAAGAGTCAATGTGAACTTTTGCAACAGACTTATCACAGGACTGTCAAAAGTTGTGAGGTGTGTTATTGAAAACGAAGGGGGGCACAGTGGAAAATAAAAGTTCTGGTGGTCATGTATAATAAAAATAAAAAAAATAGGCCTACCGCACTTCTTTTACATTTCCTGTTATGTTGTTTAAATAATAAATGTTCACCAAGGCTACTTTTAGTAAGAAGTTTGTGGAGTGCTTTTTAACAGAGAACAAGAGTACATACTGCACATAGGATGTCAGGGACTCATTGCCACTATAAGTTAATACAAGTCAAATGTTTCTATAGAGTAAAGCTGGCTAACCTATTGTTCTCGCTGATGATCATCCTGAATGCAACCCCCAACTTAACAACACACCATAGACTCCAGATCATTCACACCTCCTAAAGAACATTACCATCTCCTAGCATCCCCCCACCAAGCTTTCGTGACCATCCCTACAGTATGTAACCATGTCTATTCTGTTGTTATTGTAAACATTTCACAACTAATCTGCTGCAATTATCCAGGCACATTTAGCTTTGTCACCATTCAAACAAATGTGTCTAATCCATTACAGTGGATATCAACCTTTTTGTCAACCAGATGTGGCTAAAACAACAACGCACATGTTTTTAATTTTTTTTTCTTTGTCCCCACCCTCCATACGCACACACACACACTACTACCACCACAAATTCGCCGAGTGCTTCACTGACCAGAATCTGACCCGCACAGATCAGAGTCGCATACAAACGCAGTGTTGATACAATGCATTTTGGAGAAAACAATGAAGCAGAAAACAACTCTCTGTTTGAAATTATTTAATTTAATATGAATTTCACAACGCTTTATTTTAGAATGTTTAAGTAAACTAATGTTTAAGTTTACAATTAATATATAATATACACAACAACTTAATTAAGAATTTATTATAAAATATATAAATTGATAAATATGATAAATACGCTATTACGTTGTTTTTGCGTTGTGTAACTCATTACCATCTTCAAGCATCCCCCCACCAAGCTTTGCTCCCCATCGTTACAGTATGTAACCAGGTCTATTCTGGTGTTGCAAACATTCCGTGGTGAGCCGAATAGTCATGTGATTGCATAAATATTATAAATAGGCTATTACGTTGTTTTGCGTTGTGGAACTCTGTCATTTTCATCCAACAACAATAACATAAAAAAAACACGAGTTTATCACAAAATTAAAGGAAAGTACATTAGGTTTTAAAAAAGTTATACTTTAGGTTCATAGAAATAAATCAAATTGTTTACAGATATAACGTTTAAGGCTACTTGTTATAATGTTTTACAGAACTCATTTGGTGAAGTTTGGCCCGTGTTAGGAGAACTTAAGTTTATTGAGCCTATGATAAACTTTGACAATAGAAGAAGCAGGTTAATTACAAAAAAGTGAGCAGTTTGTGTTGTTACATCCAAAATGGTTTTTCTTCAGTGGACGTGATAATAACATCATGTCGATGAGAATTCTGTGAGAGAAGCGCCATCTCCTGGTCATACTCTGTATTTCAATTAATGGGTGGAGTTGCAGTAAAACTTTGACACTCCCAGGAGAAAGACGGGAGGCCACTCCGGCCACTGGGATTTGGAGGGAACTCTGCCGTTAATGGGCTGGAAAGGGCACGCCATTCGTCCGGCGTTTACTCTGAATGAGAACTTTTAAACTGCTACTACTGTACATTTGATATTTAAAGGGCCTATGTCATGCAAAATCTAGTTTTTGGATTGTTCAATTATCTGGTCATTAAATTTTCTCATAAAACCCCCAGCAGAGTGTTTTTTCTGCTTAATTCACCCATGTCTGAGTAATCCTTAATCCTGCTGTCTGAGCAGCTGCACTTCCCTCTCCTGGAAAACGACTGAGATTTCCACCTGTGACATCACCAAGTGAAAACAAGGGAGTGCTAGAGGTGTCTGCACCGCCCCTGCAGGCAAAGGAGGTTACCTCAGTAAACTGGTGCAAACAACACCCACAGCTTTTTTTATATACTGGGCTGGAAAGATTTGCTTACTGGACTCAGCCATGTTGGCTTCAGCTCTGTTTAAAACATGGAGATTTAGTAACTGAAATAAAAGCATTATCTGCCCCAGAACTCCTTCATTCATTCAAACATAAGTTTTATTAATCGTTAGCACTACTCCCCTCAGAGTTTAGGATGTCTTTGCAGTGCTTATTTGTTCTGTTCAAGGCTATAACACTACACTATCGCACAATTACAATTGTATGCAGTGCTCCATCCCAGTTGACTCCCATTATATGGATATATGCTGATGGCAACTATATATAAACTTCTCCTTAAAGACTCCAAGTGGCTCCAAACTTGTCTGGGAGAGTAAATGAATTTAATTTAAAAAAAAGTCCTGGTTGGGAAAAAAAATTAAATAAACTCCTAATGGTTGTAATGATAAAAAGGCTTTTTGCAAGTTCTGGATCTACATAGAATTATAAAAATTGTCCTTGAAATTGTAACTGTGCGATAGTGTAGTATTATAGCCTTGAACAAACAAATAAGCACTGCAAAGACATTCTAAACTCTGAGGGGAGTAGTGCTAACGATTAATAAAACTTTGGTTTGAATGAATGAAGGAGTTTTGGGGCAGATAATGCTTTTATTACAGGTGGCAAATCTCCTGCCCCCCCATTTACTCCCATCATAAAGTATATACGCTGAATGCCAATTGGATATAAACTTCTGCTGAAAGACTCCAAGTGGCTCCAAACTTGTCCTGGCAAGTACATGATTAATATTTACTATTAAAAAAAAAAATAATAATAATAATAATAATAATAATAATAATAAGGTCCTGGTTGAAAACACCTGAACTTGACATCTAAAAGTAAGACTAGTTGGCAAACTCTTGAACCAGATTGAAAGAAGAAAATCGTCAATTTTCAGCAACAATAGAATTGGTATTTAGTCAATTTAATCAATGTTAATATTTTAGCAAAACAAAGTGTTCTTTTCAGTAAAAGTCTCAGGAAAAAAATCTGCTCCTATTTACAATTAAATAATCATGGTTATTGAAAGATTAAGAATTTGTGTTGTACCCAGCATTTTTTTACAAAAAGATGTTACAATTTCTAGTAAATTTACTTTTTTTTTTATCTGCATCATTCACATGTGCTGCTGAGCATAGATTTGTATCATTCTTGAATTGTAATATTTTACTGATGCCTGTGATCCAGGGAGCCTAATGCTAATGGCATCCATTGCCCCCTATAGTACTTTCAATATGGACATATAAGTTGAGTTTATTCAGGGAATAATCTAAAATATGCAGAACATTAGCTTCTCGATAAAGTTCCTGCTTTATGCAACTCTTCTAGACCTTTTAGGCCAGTACAGGTTTAGATTAGCCATTGTTCAACCTCTCCCCTGACCTCCACCAGCATGTTGTTTCTCTTCAGAACAGGCCTCGGATGGAAGGTGTCCCTGCACTGAGGGCAGCTGTATTCCTCCTTCTCATCCCAGCAGCTGTCGATGCAGCTTCTACAGTAACTGTGTCCGCAGGGTATGGTGACGGGCTCCTTAAGCAGATCCAGACAAACCGAGCAGCAGAACTGCTCATGATCCAGATGGACTCCGTACAGATTCTCATGCGGTTCTTCCTTGCCAGCCATCAAGGCCAAAGCTGGAAGCACACAAGAGGCACAGCTCAAAGAGTTTTAGGTTTCAGATTGCAGGAAAAATAAAATTACTACGTGGTGCTTGGAGGGATCAATGTCCACGCTGCTGCACACTCATCATGTGGGTGAAAAAACATGGGAAGGAGAGGATGTTGCTGGAACGAATCGAATGAAACAATAATATACAAAGTGGGGCGGCAGTGGCTTTGAAGATAGGAGTTTGTCATGTAACAAATGGTTTGCTGTTCCACCATCCGTCTCGGTCGTTGTATACTTTGACAAATCACTTCTCTTGCCTGCTAATGGAGGTCACAGGGTACACGGGGTCTGGATGGCCTCTGTCAGCCTTCCCCAGGGCAGCTGTGGCTACAGTGTAGCTAACCACCATGAGGGTGTGAATGTGTGCATGAATAGGCGAATGACTGAAGGTAGTGTAAAGTGCTTTGGAGTTCTCCTACTTTACATAGTGCTGTACAAATGCAGGCCTTTTTAGGCAAGGCCGGCAGATTTCGTTTTTACTTTTCAGCCAATCCCGTTGATGAGAGAGGAGGCTCACAGCGATCTGCGTTGGCTGGGAGATTTAGCTACCAGGAGATTTAGCTGCTGATATTAAACTTAATGGTTTGAAGCTTAGGTTGGGTTTGAGGATAGTTAAACAAGCTGCTTTCTGGGTAGATGTGGTCATGATTATTAGCATATTAGGGGAGGTAGTATATTTCTTTGTCATTGCGCATTGTAACAAAATTTTAAATACGAAACATTAGGTTAACATAATTTATCTTTTACTTCCAGTAGTCTGGGAGCTGGTCTTCCATGTTTTGGAACAGATCCTGGTTTTAAATCCAGCTTTGAGGCACAGCTAGTACTGTTAGGTCTGTAGCTATGAAGTGAACAAATCATTAAAACAAATTCCAACCATTTCTTTTTCAGCTCCTCTTCCAGGGGTTAAAAAAAATAAAATAAAACATTTAAAAAGTGACGCGTCATTTCCACAAATACTGAATCTGTTCTGCTGTGTCAGAGTTGCTAACTTTTAGCTACAACCTCGGGTCTCTTCCCTCGCCAAAACAATGCAGCGTTCCTGTGGGCGGTCCCAAGCAAGATGTCGTTTGAAGGATGGGCTTTTCTTATACTCAGGCATTTTATGGTATATTTTGTTTCTTTAAGTGATGCAGAGAATTGAAAAAAAAAAAAACATTTTCATGATTTTCAGTGGAGACCTTTAAAGATAAAACAACTTTTTTTGTGACTGGGTAAAATGAAACGAGCTGCTTGCACATGTGAAGATCATTGCCTTAACAGTCTGGTTGCAGAGCAAGTCCGGTCCGTAATCTGCAGGAAATATCAGACACCAAGTTTAACAGTAAGTGGCAAAGGATGGTTATGTAACAGGTGTGCAAAAGAAAACAATTTTACATTTCACCCAAAATCCGTTCTTGGTTTATGTGAACATCTTTTTCTCAGCATCTGTAGGACATTTTATTTTGGAGGGGAAGCTTTTAGTTTCTTTTTCCCTGTTGGATTTTACTTTCTCCGTTTGCCAATTTCCCCAGTTCACTGAGCTGCGCTGGGGAGGTGAATGTGCCGAATTGTCTATGTAAGGGTTAAAAAAAAATGAATTTAGGTTTTTCAAAAGTTTTGACAATAGTTATTTCTATCATTTATGTGTAACATGTGGTGCCACAAAGTCTCAATGTGACTCAGTGATTCGTCGCTGCCTGCTGTCCTTGTTTTCTAGTTTGTTTTGTTAGTCTGCCTCGCCTTCAGGGATGGGGAACTCAAGTCCACAAGGGTCTCTATCCTGCAGGTCTTAGATCCATTTAATTTGAATCAGGTGTGTAGAAGCAGGCAAACGTCTAAAACCTGCAGGATAGTGGCCCCTATAGACTTGAGTTCTCCACATCTGCCTTAGAATCAAGGCCGGATTAACCATATGGGCAACTGGGCAATTGCCCAGGGGCCCACGACCTCTAAAGGGCCCAGGGCAGCAAGGACACAAGCAAAGTACTGTATCTGGTAATCTCCCGCTATATATTAAACAAACTGTCCACGCTGGCTTTTGCGCTGCAAAGAGAGACGTTGTCCTGCGTATTACTTTAAACGTGAGTTGGGAGCGTTGGGGAATCCGTATGCGAACTGACTAATGAACAGAGGCCCTCTTAGACCCTCTTCTCATTGGTCAGTCCGTATGAGGTGGGTCAAAGTTTACGCTGAGCGGGCTACGTTACGTCAAGCGTTGCTACTACAGGAGAAAAAAAAAGACATGGAGAAGCTAAGCGGGAGCGCGAAGCGGAAATTAAAAAAGGAAAAGAACATAAGAAATGCAAAAAATTTAAAGTATATACCTAAAATAGGTCATTTCTTCACTCCTATTAATGTTACAGATAGTTCTGTTAAGTCAGCTTCCGTCAACGACGAGGACCACTCAGCTAGCCAGGACTCCTCTATATGGCCAGCGCCAGCTTACGTTTACAGCCCGGAGAGCGAGGAGCCAGCAGGAACGTCAAGCAACAAACCCGAGGCAGCGAGTCTGATCGTTGAGGGAAGCGGTGATGGCGGGTCTCCAGTCTCACCGCCACCTAAGCCGTTTGTCGAGTCTGGGAGCAGCCCCTGCATCTCAACGCCTCTACTCCCAAGGGATCCTGCACTGTGGGGGGCCCTTACGGAGCGGCTCCGCCAAGACGCGATTTGCCGAGGGCCTGCGGCTTTCCAGAATCGGGCCGCCAAGTATCCTGCATCGTTAAGGGAGTCCGGACTTGGAAGTAGGACACGCTCCCTCACCAACGATTTGCTTCACTGCCGGCTCCCAAACAATCAAATTGTGCCAAGGGAATGGCTTCTTTACTCGCCGTCAACTGGATCAGTTTATTGCTATGCCTGTAAACTTCTGTCACCCCAAAAGCACGCATTTATCAGCGGATTCTGCGATTGGAAACATCCAGAGAGGATTAGTGATCACGAAAAGAGTGCAGAACATAAACAAAACATGCTGTCTTTATTGCACAGATCTAAATATGAGTGCAGAGTGGACGCTTCTCTAACCCGACAGCGTGACGCAGAACAGCAGTACTGGAAGGAAGTCCTCAGACGTGTTGTGGCTGTTATTACATTTTTGGGAGCGAGAGGACTGCCATATCGAGGTGACAATGAACTGTTGGGCTCTGCGCACAATGGGAACTATTTGGGACTGCTTGAACTGATAGCGGAGTTTGACCCCTTTTTAAAGGAGCACCTTGAGAAACATGGCAATAAGGGTAGAGGTAAGCCATCTTACTTGTCATCAACTGTGTGCGAAGAATTAATTTCATTAATGGGTAAAAAAAACTAAGCAAGTGATTGCAGAGGAAATCAAAAGTGCAAAATATTTCTCTGTAGAAGCCTACACCCATGTGTGTGACCTCTTTGGGGTTTTATTTGAGAGGGACTGTGATGATTGTGATGTGCGTGTAAAAGCTGCTAAACTGAGCTCCACTTAGCCAACAGATCTGGATAGTTCCTTGTCAGATGAACTTATTCAGTTCAAGCACTTTGTGCAGCATGATGCTTCACCTGTACAGCTGCTACAAGCTCTTGACAGACATGGACTTAAGACAACATTTCCGAATGTTTATGTTGCACTAAGACTGTTTTTAACCTTACCTGTGTCTAACTGTGAGGGTGAGAGGTCATTTTCTGTTTTAAAACGGGTTAAAAATGAGCTGAGGACCACTATGTCACAGACACGGCTCTCTGCACTTTCTCTCTTAGCCATTGAACATGAACTTGTTAGTGGCCTTGATTTTGAAGATATCATACATCAGTTTGCACAGTCAAAGTCCAGAAAAAAGCCAATATAAGATGCCAAATTAAAGCATGCACTTCCTCATTGTTTAGGATTAAAATTGTGTGTTTTGACAGGTTTTGCAGTATTTATTTTTATATAGTCTTCTAGAGAGAAATTGTGTCAGAATTTTCCTTGAGGTCCCAGCTTTATAAAAATTCTGCAATTTGTTGTGGAGGGATAAATGGCAGATTTCAAATCTTTGTGTTGGACTAATAACTTGGTTGCCTTGTTGAATTGTAAGGAGACAGGATCACCCTGTAAGGGTGATTTCTGCTTAAAATGAGCTGAGGACCAAAATGTTTCTTGATTCTGTGGTTTTCTGTGATAACTATCAATTCATTACATTTCTGTTGGGAATGAGTGTTGTTAAATAAACAATGGTTTGAAAGTGGTTGCTTATTAATTCTTTTTTTAATGGAGGATACTTCTCTCCTTAATATCGGGTCAATGGGTAATATGGGTCAATTTTACCAGATTGTAACATATGCTGATGTATTTTGTTTTCATAGCATAATATGTGAGTGAATATCTTTCATAGGAGAGATTGTAGTGCATTTGTAGTTCTATGAGCATTATATTGATGCATCAAAATACACCTGATGACAGTTAGAATTTGAAGTATTTAGTGTAAATTACAGTAATATATTCTTTATATGACCATATTATGGTGATCCTGGGGTTGTGATGATGGGGCCCTTGAATATTGTGCCCAGGGTACAACAAAGTGTTAATCTGGC